>JAJJHQ010012318.1:559131-1131774 GCA_021223825.1 Drosophila ironensis
GGGGGGGGGGACAACAAACTATTCCAAAGGGGGAGAACTAGAGAGTTGCTATTGCAGTTTTGAAGGGTTTCGGCGCAGATTCTTCACCTCGCTTCCAACAGTTACAATTACAAGTTACAATTCTGGGCAACCGATAACGTCCTGTTCTCTGTATGTGGCAACCTTAAAGTTTGAACTTTTCACCCATCAATAATCATTAAAATTTTAAAACTTCCCTCGCCCATGTGCTAAGCTTTATTGGAGATTGCAGCAGAAATAAAAGCTTCTTCCTTTTGTTTCGTTCATGTATACATCCCATGTAGCCAACGTGCCGTGTGGATGGATGTTCCTATATGTTTTGGCACTCTCCCTAGACTTGACTTTTTCCTGTTTGGCTGGCAATCCTTTGCCTCCTGTGTTACCACCTTACTTCAATCCATTACATCTGTCTGGTCTGGGTTCTTTAAAAAAAGGGACAGACTTTCCTAGTTCTTGTTTTATCCATTACACTTTCATACAATATAATAACCCATACCTTGCACAAGAGAAGCAAGTTACAAAAATTGCGTTAGTCTCAATCGAAACATGTCTTTAACTTCCTCTGGTTTTTCACATAAATTAAATCATATGAGCGTTGAATTCAAACATCGCCCATGTCCATAACCCACTGTATTTGTCCGTTAGCCGCTTTTTTGTTGACTTGGGCTTTTTTAAGGGCAGCGCCAGGGCAGCAGAGGCTGAGGCTGAGGCAGAGGCAGAGGCGACAAGAAGACAAAACCCACATGTGAGCATTTCATTTCAACAACTGTCGTTGGGGCTACCAGGCGAAATACCAATAAGAGATCCCAAGGCGACACGGCGGCGGAGGCAGCAGCATCTCCGCCGGTTAACAACACCCCTCATGCCTCCTCACTTTTCCCCTCCTCCCCCGTGGCACCACCCCATCCCTCCCTCCTTTCACTGCCCCCTTTCTCGCATTCTCCAATTGCAGCAACAGCAACAGCTTCAGCAACGACGCCGACACCAACGGCCCTCATGTTGGACACTAAACAGCGGGCGCTGCCAAATGACAACCGAACTACATGTGAAGTACAACAGCCACACCAACGACAACGAAAACAGCAGCAGTCGCAGCAGCAGCACCAGCGGCAGCAGCGACGGCAACAACAATGCAGAAGTAACAGTGGGAGCCGCATTAATGTGGCCAAGGTAAAGGGTATTTAAAAGCAGCCACCAAGCCGGGCCAAAAGCCGAACCGAAACCCCAACCCAAGCCCGGGATCCCGGGGAGACTTGAGGATTCGAAAAAAAAAGGAAACAGGACTGGGAGTCGGAGTCGGAGTCGGAAAGAGACAAATGTGGCTGCACAGTGGACACATAGCGATGATTACTTTAGGATAATTAATTTTTCAATGGACTGTTTCAAATTGGAGATATTTTTGCATAGCTAATAAATGTTTTATAATAACCCATTGGCATTCTATGGAGCTGCTTGCACCAATCCAATCTCAAACATTGCTTGACTAGCCAAAAACTGAATATTAATCTCATTGAAAAGTTAAGATCTTCGCCAAGGAATCACTGTGCATACTGGGCGTTGTTTGCCGGCTTGACAGCCCGCTTGACGTTCGTTGTTCGTTTGGGAATATGTTGTAGCTGCGCTGATGCTGGCTGCCCTGCTGCCTGCACTGCCTGGTGCTGTTTTGTTGCTACCTCGGCGGTGTGTGTGGGTTTTGTGAACAGGTAGTTTCTTCCTATTCGGTTTTTGGCCAACATTTTTAAGGCCGAGGAAAGGAAAGTAAAAGCCAACGCGCCCGACGACTGCCGCTGAGCTCTCTGTTATTCTGTTCTGCTCGGTCACCCCGCGTCCTCGGCCGCTCCTGCAGAGCTCGTTTCCCCCGAAAGGATGAAAATTAAAACAGTCTTAAAAACATGACAGGCAGAGGCAGGCAGTCAGTCGGCCAGGCTGTACTATACAACCCTGAAATTAGTTGACAAGGATGAAAGGAGCAGGACCGGGCCGGGCCGGCAGGGCTGCCGGCGAAGGGAACCAAATGAAACCGACTCCGTGCTGAGCTGTCTGCTGTTGTTGATAGAAGATTTACATAATGCAGAGATGATGATGGTGGGCAACGTCGTGTGGGAATTTCATTAATGAAAGAATTATGAGAGGTTACATAATGAGGACCCCAGAGCGGCCAGCAGGCGGACGGCCAATGGCCGATGGCCGATGGCTCCGATAAAGTCCGGCATTTACCTCCGCCTCGATGCGTGTGTGCGTCTGGCGGGGGAACCAAAGACGGTCCGCTCCGGTCCCAGTGCTCCGACTGCCTGCCCCCAAACAGCGAGCGCTACATGCATAGTTACCCATTATCCCTTGTTCATTGTTGTAGTCGAAACACAAATTAACAAAGTTTCCAAAGAAATGCGTAATTGAGGGTCAGCCAGGAGGGAACCTTTTCTCTTGAACTAATTTGACAACTCTTAGGACAAAATTAACGCTTACATTTGGGATTCGGATTCGGATTGGGATTGGGATTGGGATTGGCATTGGGACTGGAGCTGGGTTGGGGATTTCGAATGTGTTATTTCGATACTTTGCATGACAATGTGAATGTGGCTGCTCACGTGCCGGCCGCCGCTGGTGCTATGCTTTGGCCAATTTGCGGATACGAAATGGAAACTGTTGCCAATTTCAAATCGCAATACGCACCTGTCACATAAATCACCGTCCAAATGTGATTTATTAGTTATTCATATTAGTTACCAAGCCGCAGAGCGAGATGGAAGCACCTACTTCTGCTCCTCGGGGGCCCGGACAAGCACAACCGCACGCTAGCACATAATAAGCAATGTACAAGTATAAAACATATGTATCTCCAAGATATATTGTGTTCGATGTCTTGCCAGCTGGAGAGTGCTTTCTTGTTTTTTGTTTTGCTTGTTTGTTGGTCTGTAAAATATTGAAATTGAGTGCAAACTACTTTGAACTTTTCGCCCGCTCCTGGCGCTGCTGCTGCAGTCTCCCCGAGCCAGCGCACCTAGCGGATACATTATTAAAATGATATAAAGTAGCTGAGACATGAATGCGAAGTATCTGCCAGTTTGCCAGCTTGCCAGTTGCATGCGAATCGGCAATGAACCCGGGCGGTTGCCATGCAGTGGGGAGCATCTCGCCGAGCTGGTGGGGATATTTTCGGGCGTTTCTAACGAATGTTCCGCCTAACCATGCCAAGCACGTGAAAATGTATCTGCGGATGCCGGCGAGCAGCGTCTGAACCGAGAGTGTCTATCTCTTTTCGGGCTTTTCAGATGCGTGAGAACCCAAAAAATTATATATGGTTCTTATATCTCTATTACTGGTAGTGCATCCACTCTAACGGCTTCCGACAAGGCACCCCATCCCCATCCCACCCAGCAATTGAAAGCCATTTCAGAGCGCCTACATAAATACCCACACATTAGGGGTAAAATTTACGATATCTGCAAAAATCCTTTTGTAATAAAATATACACTCAAATGACTGCGGAGTCCGGCTCCAGCGTGGATACCAGGTAGGTCATAAAACAACAACTATCTAAATAGATATGTATAAATATCATAAAAAGAAAACATGCACAGGAATCCGCAGCGAGCTTCTTGTGAAGCAACAAATTTTAATTACAATCCCCGTGCATTCCACTCAATCATGCCCCCTCCCTGCGTCCTTCACAGCCCGACGACGACTCGCCATAAAAACCAGTCTCAAATGCGTTCTTTTTGGCCAGATTATGCAAAAGATACAGCACATACAGCACTCGTCCACGAGTACTACTCTGGAGAGTTTCGAGGATAGATAGCAAAACGCAAAACTCTTTTGCGAGTGCGACGCATGGACGACGCTGTTAACTTTTATTGGCGAGCTTTAAAGCAAATTTGTCTTGGCCATTTCAGTTGCCGGCTCATCTTTTTCCCCTTGCGGCCTGCTCCTGCTGCTCCTGCTGTCCCTGCTGCCCCTGCTGCTGCTGGTGCTGCAGCAGTATGGCTAAAGAAGATTTATGGCATTGCCGCGCGTACACGGCGCATTCAAAAATTGTTGAAAACAATTAGAATATTTTAGCAACGACTGGGAGAGAGAGAGAGACTATAAAAGTTATATGAAGAACACGACGGGTTTCGAGGCAACAGTGACAGCAGCTCCGCGGCGCTATAGCGCTAGGGGAACGGCAAAAGGTTGTAAAAATTATGCGGCAAAATGGCTTTGACAGCTTTCGCGGCTGGTGGGGCGGGCGGCCGGCCAACCCCTCGGCTGGCCTCGTTTTTATGGTTATAACTAAGTAGCAGTCATTGTTTCATATGACTTATAATTTGGCACACATTTACGATCTCTCCGGCCACGGAGACGGACGCACAGAGGCCCCGGAGCCAGGGCAACAGGCCGTCAGGAACAGCACTGCTGCATGATGATATAACATAAACGACTCGAACGTGGGTTGTCAGCAAAATAGGGTAGTCTGACAGGTAATATACCAAAATTATATGAAGCAAACATATTCCAGGCTTCATTTAAATGCAGAAATGGAGAAGTTGGTATTTTATGCTCCAGTAAAGGCCGGGTATCTCTCTCTTTAAAAAACACATACATCGAACACCTCAAACCCACCTCGGTAACCTCATTGAATACTCTTGGGCACTCTCCACAACCACCTCCTACCCCACTCCTTGTTACCTTTCCCACTCCTTGTTACGGCTGGGTATACTAACATATAGTATCTGCCCTGTACATATGCGTGCCGATTTAGCAAACGCTTCGACATGAACTTCAAAATGAGCCGCAGGCCCGGCTCAAAATCACATCCAAGCCAAAGGCCGGCGAGGGGAGGCATCCATCCACCCATTCCATTCCATCTCATCCGACCGCTAGTCCCGAAGCTCTTGCCTTGCCCCCTCTCGGAATAATTTTATTTTGCGCGGCGGCTGCGACTGCGACTGCGGCTGTGTAGCTGAGTTTTCTTTCATTTGCTGCACATTTTCCATTTCATAAAGCAGGCGGCTGCCGCAGCAGCAGCCTAGCCTGTTTATGATTTAAGTTCGCCGAGAGAGGCTGCTTATTAGAGGCAGCCGTCTGTTCGCCGACTTCCTTCAAAGTTGCCACACAAATGGCGGGGGGCAGCAATGTCGGCGACGCATTAATGATTGTTAGTGAGTTGTGAAATTGCTCTAACTGCACTTCAAGCTAGAATGGCAGCGGCAGCAGCAGCGGCAGCAGCTTCCACACCATTTGACTTGACCAGCAGCATCGGGCATCGAGCATCGGGCATCCGTATCTGAGTCTTTCCGGCAGGCATAAGTCGGCAAGTCCAGGCGGAGGTTCTTGGGCTCAGAGACCAACCCGTTCGCATATTAAAGAGTAAATTTTTCAATTTCACAGACATTAAACGCGGCGGCTGCTGCTGCTGCTGCTGATGCTGCTGATGCTGCCGCTGTCTCCGCTTAACGTAAACTAAACGCTCCGCCTTGGGCTACTTTCAGACCTCTCCGCCTCCTTGGCGTTTGCCTTTGAATTTAACCCGACTCCGCATTCGGTTTAGCCATTAAATAGTTTGTTAAAATTTGCCTTATTAGATTATTAAATTTTCGCAATTTAAGCAAAATTCGTTTTGGCATTTTCGGGCATGCGGCCAACGGCAGGCAGCCCCAAAATTGTACACGGCAAAAAATGCTTCCCATGCTCTTGATTGATGGCGAAACGCAAAATCGGTTATATTAGTTGGAATGATAAATGCGCAAAGTTTTCGACTGCGCAAAAAAGGGGAAAGCCATGGAAAGAAGTTAATTAAATTGTTGGCAATTTACTTGTTAAAACTTCTGCGCGGCAAGTTGTCGGGCGAAAGCCTAAGTAATGAGACTGTGTCCCGGGGGTAAATCGTTTAATTTTTAGCTTGCATAATTCGCCCGAGCGCAAGTGTCTCGTCGCACAAGGTCACCCTGTGTGGGATCGTATAAGGAATTCAATCCAAACAAACGGTCCGAGAAAATACCAAACTCAAAGAATCCATAAGCCTTCAGCTTAGGCGGAAACTTTGAACATTTCTCCAACTGGTTGGTGCCTGTAAATCATTTCTAATCCATCGCTTCGCGGCTTTGTTTGGGCTCGAACTTCTATCTCGCAGGCCCTGCGACTGCATTCCGCACCCACTATCCCACAGATCCTGTGCAGGGTGCAGGCTGCAGCTTGCATAACTCTTCTTTTGCTACGTGTATGCTGCCAGGGTCGGTCAGCAGGAAGTTCTGCTGCGTTGGGCGGTGGGATGAGCAGCCCAATCCAGAGAGCTCGCCTGCCACATCCTCCTCCTTTGGGACCCCATCGCGTTCGATGTGTGCAAGTTGGTTTATCGACATGTGCGGCCCCAGTGGACGGGTTAAAGCAGCTACGGTCCGTATTATCTCAGCACCCCCGATAGAAATACTCCGATTTTCCAGATATTCCCCAAAGTCGTAATCCTTAAATTTGCTCTCAGAATAAAATTCACACAAACCCCTTTAAGCGCAACAAAATCCCTACTTTATAGCCGAAAATTACTCGGTGGTCATAGCGAATTCAAGCTGTAGTCCTGCCCGTATGTTCGAGTTTATATATGCAGATATATAGACGCAGGGGTGGCAGGGCGGGCAGTGAGTGCATGGCTGTGTACGGGGCTTTTGTTGCTACTGGCCATATGCCAATTTTCGGTAAACTAACTTGCCTAAACTCGACAAGCAAATTGCCTTCATTAAGATACATGCTTGCTACCTACAATTTAGACGAACACACGCTCAACCGCTTGTGCATGTTGGCATATGCGGCATACATACGGATGTCTATAGACATGCGGTGGAAGCTACTACCATCTTTATCCATTGCGCATTTCTCTACAGACCTGCACACTTCTTCCAGTTCGCCTCGGCGTTCTTTTTTCCCCTTTTTTTAGTCGATTTTATTTTAAGAGCTCCTCTAACAAGTGAAGCGATGACGACGACGTTGCCTACGTCAATTGGGTCAAAGTAGCAGCAGCAGCAGCAGCAGCAGCAGCAGCAGCAGCAGCAGCATTAGCAACAGCAACATCAATTGCAACAACAACCCTGGCAATTTCAATAGATACTCGTACAACATGGGGGCCGATCCGCTGGGAAAGCGGGCAGCCGCAGAGCAGTCACCTCAAGACGCCCACACATCGCTGCCGGAACCGAGCCGAGGAACCCAAGCCCGAGCCCAAAAATACAAAACTATCCAGCCCGGAGAGCATAATGAAGGGAGCCCAAAAAAACCAAGCCAGAGTGTTAGGAGAAGCGAGCGCTCGGGCTGAGGCCGCTGTGGGCTTCGTGTTGGTTTGCATACACATTAAAGTTAATTTCGAATCGCTTTTAAATTAGCTTAATTCGCATTAAGTGAGCTGGAATAAAACTCACGCCTACAAAACCAAAGGAAGAGGCCCCAGCGATCGAGAAAGCGTGAGTGGACAACGTGCTGCTGTATCCGATTTGAAGATACCCATCATACCATGCTCTGTTTTGAATCAAATATGTGATTAACAAACATAAATGCGTACATAACTCATTGATGTTCGTGCGTTTAACCAAAGTGGGGAGGCTTATCCCATCCCTGCTTTGCTGTATTGAATCGGTTAATATGTACATTAAAGCACTAATGTTAATGCCTGAAACCAAAATTGGTAGGCTTATCTCCGCCTGTAGTACCCCTTAACGAAGCCCACTCAAGTGCGCAGCCCAAACGGCAGCTAAACATTTAAATGTCTTACAAAAGCAATAACAAACGAACCGAACCCGCTGAGGCTGAATCTGAATCTGAATCCGAAACTGAAGCTGAGAAGCTGAGAAGCTGCGGCTGGCTGCCTGCCCAGCGACACACACGCGAAAGATACACAAGCAACGCCGCGGATACAGATACATTTGCTTGAAACCGTCGCCGTGTGTTCGCCAAAAAGAAAACAAAAACTGCCCGCAGCCGAAACCGAAATCGAAGCTGAAGCTGAAGCTGAACCATCAACATCAACACTATCACCGACGGCATTGGCAGTGGCAAACTTTAAGATACATTTCGGCTGCTGTCGATTTGCGACGGCCACAAAATTTTTTAAACGCTAGAACGCCTCTTCCCGACACTTTCGCAATGAACCCGCAACCCAAAAAACACAAAAAATTAAATTGCTCTCCTCTTTTTGGTTTTTTGCAGTTGCTGCGGTTTTTTTGTTGTTGCGCGCTCGTATCTCTTTTTTTTTCTGCCCGGCTTGCAGATTCTTTTGAACAATTATTTCAGCTCGATGCGGCTGCGAGGAAAGCTTTGCGGCCTTTTTGGGTTAAAGTCGCAACAGAAACAGAAACAGCATGAAACAGCAACAGAAACAGCAAGAGCAATGAAATGAAACAAATGAAACGAAATTATGTTGAAAAATTTAAATACATTGCAGGGAAGAAATTCCAATTATCAATTAAGTCAACTCCTGCTCTCTGTCTGCGAGTGTAATAAAAAACAGCGCCCAGACAATCGCCTGAAACTGAAGTTGCAACTGGATTCTGGGGATTCTGTGGATTCTGCTCGGTTTCCTGTTTGTCTCTTCGCGAGAGAATTATTATTCAGAGACATCCGGACGGTCGAACGGACGGACGGACGGACGACTGGACAGACGGACAGAAGCGAGAATAGCGCAGAGAGCGAGAGAAGGCCGAACAAAAAGATAAAAACATTAATTATTATTAATTGCTTTTTCTTTCTCTCCACGTATTCTGGATTCTTAATAATATTTTCTGCGCTGTGTTTTTTATTGTGTTTAATGTCGTTTTGGCTTTTGTTTCATCTTGTTTTATGTGCGCGCATTTTCTCCCGTTTGGCCGAGGAGCGCGAGTATCTCGCGGATACCCTTTTCGCCCGAAGAAGATCCTTTTGGCCACAATGTCGCCGTTTGCCTTTATTCCGCTCCGTATCCCGGTAGCCCGGTATCCCTGCATCCCCAGACCCATCCCTATTCGTTTTTTTTCCTCTTTTGTGTCCGAGTTAAAACCCTTAAAGGCAATCCCTTGGTCACCGCCCTTCGGTCCAGATTAAACCTGTTCTCCGGTCTGAAGCGAAGTTAAATTTTCGGCTGGGAATACACGCCAAACATTTTTTTGTTCTGAAGCTAATCGGAATGACAAGTTTCTAATTTGGGAGATTTACAAATTCTTCTTTTCTGAATGTTGTTTGCTTGTTTTTCGTCCGAATGTTTTTGCGTGGGCAACGGCTTGTTTGACAAATTGCTGGATTTACTTTTGTGCCGGGTGCTGCAGGGATGCCACATTAAAATTGCAAATTTATGGCAGATTAAAGTAGGGAAAGTCAAGATGTGCGACTGGGCACTCGAAAAAGATTCCATAATCATTTTTCTAAGCTGCAATCAGGAATAAAGATGGCTTAATTAATAGGGAAGACTTCGGCCGCCTTTGGAGTCTGTGGTGCAGGTTGGTCGTAAACTTTTCCAGTTAGCATGCCAACCAAAAACTGCCAGGTTTATCGATCACCCAGCAGTCCAGAAATCTAAATAGAATAAGCTGCAGCAATTTGCAAAGAGGCAAAAGTGTTGCCTCCCAGGACAGTGCAATATTCCCACAGTCTGCCAGTCGACACTTTTGCTTTAATTAAAAACTTGCAACAAAAAGCTTCGCACATGCTGCAAAGAAACTCTATGAAATATTCCAAGCAGAAGATGCTCAAGGTAGCGAATGAAGTCAATCCAGATAAAATTTTTGTTAAATCCATGAAACAAAACGCAGAGCAGGATATTTTTTAAACCAAAAAGTGTTAATATAAGACAACGGAAATAAAACCTTTCCCTTTAGATATACCCGTATTTTTCCATATATTTTAAAGGAATAATTTGTGCATTTAGGATTCTCCAACTCTTTGATCTTATGTATCTTAATGGGCCACAAGGGGTATCAAAACTAGGTGGAAAATTTCACCACGCTCTTTTCCCACAGCAAAGTTTATTATAATCCCAATATTGTTTTTTCTTTTTGGGCCGAAAAGCAGAGGCACAAACCGAGTCCAGAATCCAGAAACCTGAAACCAGAACGAGAACGAAAACTCCAAGCCGCAAACGACAGTGCATAAAATATATTTTGCTTTTTACCGAAAATTTCCATACATGTTTCATGTTTATTCCCCATCCCTTACCCCCCACCCCTTCCCAGTGTTGCGGGGGAGTGTATAAATTTGCGTATGCATTTTTTGAATGAAGTGGTTGGATGCCTGGCCGGGTTTCGGGTGGAGGTTCGGCGGGTGGATGGCTATGGCTATGGCTATGACTATGGCTAGGCTATGGCTATGGGATGGAGATGATGGAAAGCGATTGTCTGCTTGTTTATGCTAAAGCAAAGAGAAGCAACCAGGCAGGCAGCTCGGCGAGGAGCAAAAAACGCAAACAAAGCTTTTTGTCTGGGCCGCCATATGCTTGCCCCGCTTGCATCCTCTTGGCCGTTTTCCTTTTTTGCCTTGTTCCTATTTTGAATCTAAAAAATGTTTAGACAAATTAAAAATAGTAAGAGTAACATTGTGTGAGGGTGGGCAAAGGATTGAGGAGAATTTATTTTCTTCGTTTGTATCGCGCATGTGGGTCAAGGTGTTTGTGTGCATTATTCTTATTTCTCTTGTTGCTGTTGCTGTTGTTGTCCTCTTGGCTTTATTATGAAAATTGCAGCAGCGACACCACGCACTGTGGTTGTTGCTGTTGTCGTTGTCGTTGTCGTTATGAAAGCGAATGCAGGACATTCGCTAGAAGAAGAAACACCCACCAGCGCCCACACACAAGTGCACACATATTATACGCGCTTGATTAAAGTGTGCGTGGCATGTTGGCCATACCAAAAACATTTAACAACAGCTCAAATAAATGCAACAACAAAAGCGACACAAGTTGCAAGCCATAAACAATTCCCAAGCGAAGCCAAATCCCCGTTTTGGCACACTGTAACTATCCAGGGGTACATATGCTTAGGTTCTAGATCTACTTATTCTCAATATGCAAAGCAAAAGATTCACCATTTAAATCAGCGATGGGCAGCCCTTGGCTCTTTCGGCTCCCAGTGCGAAAAACAAAATCATGTGAATGTCTGGAAACAAGGGAATCGGTATGCCGGCTCCAAAGTTGAAAATCTGTGCCCTTCGCTGATTTAAATATAAAACAAGAAACAAGTGCTCCTATTTAAAGTTCGGTTATGAATGTACCTATGATGGGGTATTAGATTATATATGTTCCTTTACATAATATCCAAACAGGAAGATTCCCTATTTAAAGAGCAAACAAGAAAAAGTGAACCTAAAGTTGGTTTATAAAGGTACCTATGATTGCCTGTTATTTTATATTTGTACTTATTGATGGTATCCTAAGTAGAAGATTCAATGTATAGACAGGGGAAACATTTCCCTTTGGAAACAAATATTCAAGGTCTTTATAGAGTTATGCCTGGGGGGGTGTTTTGAAAATACATAAATATTTGTTACGAGTACCCACTCAGACGTAGAACGATTTTCTTTCCGGTGCAACATTGGAGGCGTTGGAACGTGTAAAGCTCGCGGTTGGGGACGAAGGTGGAAGGTGTTCCACGCGAATCAGGAGTCAAGGAATAATCAATAAAAATAAAATATATCACACGACGTTCCCGTTTGCCGCTAGAGTCTCCCCATTACTCGTACACCCCATGCCCGTTTCCATACCCGTACCCGTGTACCCGTGTACCCATACCCGGGTCCGTATTTCGGTTTTGTTCAGTACGCTGCTCATTTCGTGTTCATGTGCCATTATACCGAAAAATAATATTCTTTCCTTACCCACAACAGCCCACACACCCGCCTGTGTGTGTGTGTAATATTGTATTTTTCTACCTTCGCAAGTTGTGCTCTTGTTGTTGCAGTTTTCCCGCTTTTCCGTAACTTTTTCTGGTATTTCTATTTTTGCGAGCAAGTAAAGGCGCTGCCGAAGAAGAAGAACGCGGAGCACGCACGCGCAGGGGTGGCTAGGAAAGGAAGGAGCCGTTCCATGTGGAGGTTATGGCACCCCTAGTTGGCTGGGCTGATTTTCATGCCTGTGTCATGTTATTGGGCAAATTGTACAATGTTAGGCGGCAGCGCTACAGTAAAATTTCGCTAGAAACAAGCCGGGAATCGAGTCAAATCGAATCGAATCGGAGGGGCACCGGGCGGCACCACAACGGGGTGAAATACCTATTGAAATCAGTGCCGGGACGGCCAAAACACATGCAGTTGTTGCCCGCGAAAAGCGATGATGACAATCGCCATCAAACGCGGGTACAGGCAAATTCCACGGGGGAGGGTGGAAATACATGCAATACACTCGTATAGGGCCGGTCGGGTTGGGTGGGGTAGGTATGTCCGTAGCATATTTAAAATTCAATCGATTTATGGCCTGGAAAACTGCAAACCGATTGTTAAGAAACTTTCAAACTATTGAAAAAGTCAATCCAAAGCGAGTAAATTTGTGATTTGGGCTCGTATTTAGATTTGATTGAGCGGTTCCCCCGAATGGGCGAAATCAAAGGACCGTTTAAGTAAATTATTTTAGTGCATGGTGGTCGGTGGAAAAGTTTGTCGGTTATATTTTTGGGTCTCTATTAAATGGCTTAGAAATATGGAAATTGGTGCACTGTTACAAGAGTCATTCAGAAACAAAAAAACGCCCTTTGTGAGTGTTTCTCACATGTTTGCCATTCCCCTGCAGGGGTCCACCCCAAACAAGAAAAGTTTCCTGCAGGCCAATTGCCCCGGCAATTGATATGTTTTTAATACCCTTCTCAAAGCAGTTTCCCAATATACTTTTGTTCTTGCCACTGCGGTTCATTCATGCGAATCCTCACTGTGAAGCAATCTTCTGCCTGCGAGAATGCAGCGAACAGAAACTAAGGGAAGGGAACCCAGCCGAACAGCGTAATTTGGATTTTTCCATACTCATTTTCATTGCAGCAAATGTCCTTTGTATTGTCAGGACATGGTTCTGATTTTGTTGCTCAGTTTCAGTTTTACATGCCTCCGGATGGTTTCTTTGCTCCTTTATCCTCCGCCTTTGTTGCCACATCGAATACGGCATACGGTGCCCCAGAGGTAGGGCAGAAAGGGAATGAATACTTCTCGAGGAGCGGAGGATTCGTGTGAAATTTTGTATGCGGCCTTTGTGTTTGAGTGTTGCGCACACTTGAGTGCACAATGGGGGAAACCTTTTCGCACGCCGCACACCAACACACACACAGATACACAGGCACACTGGGACGGGAAATCGGAATCGAGAAAGGAAGTTGTCTTCGCACTAAGTAACTGTTTTAGTTTCGACCGAGCTCTGTGTGTTAATTGCAATTATGCAATGACTGCCTTCGTCCCACATCTCGCTCGCTCGCCAGCATCCAGTATCCTGCATCCTTGCGAGTCCCTGCACACAATCTGGCGCTGCATTGGTGGCAGGACTCTGCCCCGCCTCCGTCTCCGTCTCCGCCTCCTGGCACCCACCAGGCGTGGCAAAATTATTGTGACACAATTTTATGCGTTGTGCCTGGCAGGATGTGTGTGCACTGTGTGGCAGAGCGGAAAGGGCCAGCATACGGCTGCTGAGTTACAGTGCTGCCAAGTTATATAAATCCCCGATTCGATATCCTGTAATCTCTGTTACAAACGTCGCTGCCTAATTAAAGCCAGCAGCAGCTTCGATTTCCTTGCACTGGCTGCTTGTAACTGGCGAAGCTTTTCATCACCGGGATGCGGCACTGTAGGCGACGTACACTGCGACATGGTCAAGAGATGTTTTGCCCAAAGTTTGGATTACTACGAGTACCATATTGCCCTTAAATCGCCTTTAAGGATGTCGCAAGCACTACCTTCTGGCAGGTATCGGTTACGCAACCGAAATTAGAATGGAAATCGCATTTAATTTCAAGACTGTGCCACTCGCAGTGTACGGCCTGGCATCCTGTGTCATCATTGCACAAACCGACACAAATATGAGCTTGTGTGTGCGAGTGGGCGGCTCGGGTGGCTCGGGCGGCGGAGGAGTTATAGCACACATGCCACACGACTCCCCACCCCCTCTCCGGCCCACCACATGCCACATGCCTCGGCGGCGCCACGTTCCGTTCCATTCCTGCCACTCTCCACGGCAACTAGTTATGCGGCGGATGTGTCTGGGGGCGTGGCGGGCGGCAGACGACCGGCAGCAGTGCTGTCCAAACAGAGAATTCTCCAGCTCGCTTTGGCCGGCCGTGCTTTAAGGTCTAATCATATCACGCACTTGGCGGAATTACACATAAATTAAGCCGGAAAATGAATATGAAATATACCTCAACAATTGAATTGCTTTGGCCCGATTTTGAAGGTGTCTATATTGGGTTTTTGCGATGCTATGGCTTGCCATCACTGGCAGGAGGAGCGCCTCCCACAGCCACCAATCAACCTCCTTGGTAGACGGAAGGGAAGCCAGAGGAATAAGAAGCAGCAGTCGCGTGTCCCGGCAGCACTATGCTTCCCATCACTGATTTTCCTTCGACGGGAGTCTGCATTTAAGTGCTACCAAAATTGCCTTTTTAAAGGATTTCCACAGGCTCAGGCTCAGGCACAGGCACACGCACACCCTCGCTCTGGCTCCGGATCCTTCCTGGCTCTGGCGCTGGCGCTGGCGCACACATGTCCTTTTTCGCCTGGGTGTCTTTTACGCTTGTCAACGTCCTCGACATCGCCGTCGATTTCTGTGCCATTTCTTCTGCCTTTCCAATTGATGCATCTATCTTAGGGCATTTCCTTTTCCACCACCCCCCCGCAATTTCCTCTGCCATCACTTTTCTCGTCGGTTTTTCTCCGGTTCTTCGTCTCTGTGGCACTTTGCCAGGCTACGCATTTTCAAACTCAATTCGTGTGATAAACTAAAATAAAACTGCTCGTAATCCCATTTTTTTATCCCCCCCGCCCGTCCGTCTATATTTTTATTTTTTTAATGATTTTTTTTTTTGCCTGTTTCCTTTCGCCCCACATCATGCATTTCACTTTTATTTAAGCCCTTTCGCCATGCAGATAATTTTCCTTTTTTTCGCAAATTGCATTTTCTATGTCAAAGGCGTTTAATTCAGTTTTCCCCCTGCCTGCTCTGCCCTGCCCTGCCCGGCTCTGTTGGTGCGGCAACTTTTAGTTTTAGTTGGCTGAAGCGTTTGTCTTGTGTTTTTGGCATGTAATTTGCAATGGGTTCATTCGGAAATTGCTTTTCTTGCCGGCGGTTGTCACAGGGATTTATTTTTTTTATATTGTACTCGTATATTTCCACTCGGAAAACCGAATGGTGAATGGCCGCTCGGCTGCCGGCTGTTCTCAATAATTAAAATGCCAGCAATTAAATAATAATAACCGAATGGGGAGAAGAGGGCTGCCATAATGCAAATGATAAGTTCTTTTTAACACGATTTACTTTGCCCATTTGCAGTTAATGCGCTCAGCTGGGCCAGCAGGGAAATTCCCGCTCTGACGAATGTCCTCCTGCCCTGTCCCTGCTCCATTCCCTGCCACTGCCACGTGAAGCCGCAGTAATTAAAGCGCATTATACATGGCCGGCCAAAAAATAAGGAAAAAGCTGGGAAATAAAGAAAATTACTGCAGCGGCATTAACACTAACAGCAGCGATAAATGCAGATTATAATTTTGGTAAAACACTGGCGCTGGCCCCAGGCATTGCATTGAGGCGTCTCCCGACGACCAAGCAAGGAAAAGTCCCCGGAGGAGGTGGAAATACTCGTAGTATGTGGCAAGCTGCACTTTCTTGTTTTCCGGTGATCTGGTGCTAAAGTTCGAGTAAACAAAGGCACCGAATGTGGCACGTAAACACAAATGAATCCAGGCTAAGGCCAGTTGATAGAAATACGAGTAAACAATGGAGTTGTTTTTTTCAAAGAAACTACAAGAAAATCAACCTCCGCAAAGGTTTCAATTGCACTCAAGAGTAAACAAATTTGTGGAATAGAAAGCACTTGGAATGCAATGCGTCTTTGGGGTAGCTAAAAATAGTTGACAGCATATTTTATCCTTTGGATGCAATGGCAGTTTAATCCGCAATCCTGGTATTCAATTGTGTTGTTTGTCGTTCTTGTCTATTTGCTGTTTGTGGGCAGTGCTCTCGTATGTTTTCCCTTGCAATTTTCTAATAGGCTTTGTCAGAACGGGTGGGCAGCCACAAACTAATTTCTGTTTCAATTAAGGAAAAGCTGGATAAAATGCGCCACATCGGGTAATCAGATTTAATACTTTTGCAACCTCTTGTTTTCCACTAATCCCAAAAGGTTTTGCACTCTCAGTTGGGTTATTAATTAGTTCACCACTCTTTATGCACTGAAGCGCGGCTCAGAAAGCATTTCCATCTGAGCCGCATGACGCTCAACACCATTCATGAAAATTAACCCAACACTCTCTCTTCTTGGCGGGCCTCAATTTCTTGGCTTAAAAGTTTTTTGCCACCAGCAGCGGCGGCGCTGTTTGGTTTATGTTTGCCATGTAAACAAATAAACAAATCAACAATAAACACAGCCCAACCAGCACACGTACTATTCGTTCGGGTGGGTGCATGGGGAAAACATAAATAGAAAGATGTGGTGGCGGACGGGAAGTGCTCAAGTGCATTTGCATATTCGTCTGCAGTTGCAGCGGCAGCGGCAGCTGAAGAATCAAAATTGAAGCCAAAGAGAACCGTTTAAGATGCAATTAAATCCCTTGACCTCACTCGAAATTCCAAACTAATTGCACAAGCAGGGCGCACTGAAAAATACACCCCAAACACATACGTATCGTATCGTATCGTATCGTTCTTATAAAACGTGGGAAATGGAGACGACTCGGATTGCAGCAAATTGCCAATTGCAGATATTGCAGGCATGACAACCCGAAGAGCGACGAAATCCAAGCCAGCGCTCAAATGCAATTCGGAATGGAAACATGTCCAAGGTGTGGTCTCCGACTCCGACTCCGACTCCGAGTTCAAATTGCAATGGATTGCAGATTGCAAAGCAAAGCTGAAGGCGAACCCAAAGCACGGCCAATTGAATCATCATCAGTCCTCAGTGCAAAAGTTCGTTTTTCAGCTCATTTAAATGCTAAGCATGCGATGCTCGGTTTAGAAAACTTTAAGCGACAAACCGCAGTCAGCCGCACGAACTTTATCTAGACCATTAAGTTTTACAAAGGAAAATATGTCAGCTAAGTGCTGTTTTTTTAGGAGCAAGCCCGGGCGGGGATTCGGGGGAACTCGAGGTTGGGGGTTGGGTTTCTGGTTGTGGAGCTTCTAACATCAAACTGGAGAACCGGCGAACCGCGAGATGATGACTCAGCCAAAGTCAACAAGCGAACTTAGCGGCAATAAAACACGGCCTCAAAAGACACTTACGGCTCAAAACGGGCCGGTCTGCCCCAGACAGATAAAATATGTATCTTTATCGCTCATATGCGTTTCTATCGAAGAACTACACTGGGCTGTAGACGTACCTACTGTATCTTTATCGCTCATAAGCGTTTATATTGAAGAATAACACTGGTCTCTGCAGACGTACTGTTCCAAAATCAGTGTGCCCAGCTGTATTTTAAACAGACTTAAAATAGTAAGCTTAGTTTGCTTTTCATCTCAAAAGGAAAAAGACACTTACGCATCTGTTTGAGGCAGCTAAAGTTTGTATCTTTATCGCTCATAAGCGTTTTTATCGGAGAATTCCATTCGTCTGCAGACGTACTGCTCCAAAATCAGTGCGCCCAGTTGTGTTTTCAACAGACTTTAGATATTTTTTCAGCTCAAAAGTAAGGAAGACACTTACGGATCTGCACAAGACTTCCAAAATATGTATCTTTATCGCTCACATTATTTTCTATCAGAGAAGGACCCTGGTCTGTAGACGTAATGTGTGCCCCGTGTGCCCCGTTGTGCAGGCTCTAAGAAAGCTTAGTTATTGTAAATTCTTTAAACTGCAGCGCAGCTAGCTAATGTTTATCCGAAAGTACAACACCAGCTCACTAATTTTAAATTGTTTCCCCTTCCCTGGCGCGGTGGTGTAAAGAAATGGTGTCTCGGCGAGGGGAATGGGGTTTCTTGTGGTTCTAATTTGCTTGGGTCATGCGTCGAGGTTAATGAGTCATATCATCATCATTATCTCGGCGCTCGGTGGAGGGCTCTGGGCGGGGGGAAAGGAAAAAAGAGAAGCCGGGGACGGGGACGAGGCCGGGTCGTCATCAAAACGAAAGCGGAGGACACACATTAAAGTATAATTTCTGAGACAATGCTGAATGCTGAAAGCGCTTGGGTTTTGTAATTTAGATGCAATTAAATGTAAATAAATTCACAATTTAGCCGTATGTTCTTTTCCACGATTTTCGGCATTTTTTTTTTGTGGCCTCCGCTTTGTCTCTTTTAGTTTGGGTTTGCTGTTGGTTGTTGGGTTGTTGGGTTGTTTGGTGACCCGATTTCCGCAATTTAATGACTTTTGTTTGACCAGCGCATAATTGCTGGGAAAAAAAAACAAAAAAGTGCACAGCCAGCGGTTCGCAGGGAGTGTTGTGTGGGGGAGGGGGTGGGGGCCGAAGCGATTGCTGAATGAAATTGTTGAACTTTCTTTTCCATTTAATTTTTTGCCAGGCCTCCCTCTGTGTCCGCACTTAATTCTCGTTCGCCTTGCTTTTTGCGTCTTTTGTTTCGCTTAGTTTTTCCTTTTGGCCCGATTTTCTCTTCTCTTCTCTCTGGGACAAGCCCTACGTCCTGGTATCCTGGGTGTCCTGGGTGCCCTGGGTGTCCTGCCCCGAACATTTCTCCGCGGGTGCTAACGAGCTGGTGATAATTTTCAGCAGAGGCGCACATTTATTGACTTTTTGTGGCATTTGTGGATTTTAGATTTGTGGTCTCTGGGCGGCATTACGTCCATCTCCTTCCCCCGCCGCCCTCCGTCCTTCCGTCCTGCCGATTCTGTTTGTCTTTGTTTGACCCGCAACGGAAATGAGTCGTGCCTGCCTGCCTGCCTGCTTTTTGTTTCTCGGTTTTCGGTTCAAGGTTCAAGGTTGTCCTCCCACTGCCGCTGCCTTTTTTTTGGTCGGCTTTGTTGTAGGAATTGATATCTCTGTTACCCACACACACCACGCGCACGCACGGTCTAGGATAAGGCCAAGGAGGGCAATTTGCTGTGTTCTGTGTGCGGGGTGCGTGGAGTGTACGGCTGCACTCTGGGGAGCGAGAGGGGGAGGGGGAGGCATTAAGTAGCGGAAGTTGATAAGAAAGGCAAGCAAAATGTTATTTATAGATAACCCCGAGTATCGCCCAAGAGCAGGCCACAAAGAAATCGGGGATAGGTATCGGAAATGAGAGCATTGAAGGCGAAGCGATCGAAGGGGTTCAAGTGGAACCTGCAGCAATCATTGTTTCAAGCAATTTCACCTATCAGGGGCTTCCCCCGAAAGTAACAACACTCGGGAAGAAACTCGAGTACTGCCGGCTTTTTTTTTGCTTTCCTTGAGTGAAAAACAACTCAACTCTGGGGGACCTTCATCTCGAAAGCATTCGCCGTAAGCCCTCGGACAGACAGAATTCCGTATGCCCGAATTATAATTCAATTTATGACCCCTCCGAATGGCTTAAACTACTTCCAAATCCTTTATCAGACAACCACTTCGATATGCAAGCCAGACCTGAGCTGCATGCATTATCCTCCGTCCATCGGGAAGGCGACTCCCGGCCAAGACCCTCGTCAAAAGTCTGATAGATTCCAGTCAGTGAAAAGGGCCGAAAGACTCCGCCGGAAGCACCTAACCCATACCGACCTCCACATCCCATCCCGCTCCCTCATTAGCATACAAATGTGTCAGAACAAACGGCCAAATAACCGAAAGGAACCCGGGAAAAAACGAAACAACGCGCGGCCGAGTGGCCAAAAAATACAAAAAAGAAAACCGGGGAGTGGGCAGCGTGATTTCTTGACTAATTTTTATGACACTTTTCACTTTATGAGCCGGCCCCGGCTAATTCCGAAGCCCTCTTTTTATCCACTTTTCCCTCCGCTTTATTTACCTTTTGGCTCTTATTGAACAGGGAAACGAATAAACCATATGCATGTACCCCGTACCCCGTGTCCCGTAACCCCGGGCAGTAAAGATTTTTATCGCTCGAGGATGTGTCATAAAATTTCCTTGGCCCGAGACTATTAAAAACAATAAATGTCAAAACGGAACGGATTTTCCAGTGTGCGTGTACCTAGAGTGGCATTCTTTAGGGAAAACTGGCCAGGGGCTAAGGGAAAAGTATGGGCCTACTCTGGGGTTGGGTTATGGGGTTGATAAATAATCCACACTGTCTTGTCTATGGCTCGGTCGGTAGTACAAACAAGAGTGCATAAACATTAAAAAATTCGACTCGGCCCCCGGACCATGTCGGGGATTTGTTTTTATCTTTTTATGGCGAGTAACTCCACAAATCCCAGAGACAAGAAGCCAGCAAAATGTACTCTTGCATAGAGTACCTACTATTGTATTTATTTGGAATTTGTGAATGAGGTAAGTACGAGTATTTTAGTTAACATTCCGTTGCGCCCAAGCCCACACAAAACACATCTAATCCATCCAAACTTTTCGTTCTAATTCCTCTTTTTTTCCGTTTAATGAAGCCTCCTCCAAATGGGAATTCTTCCTCTACTTTTATGGCCCGCACTTTGTCCTTGTGTCATACGGCAGGACATTAGGCAGGCAAATCACGTAAATTATGACCGGGGCCACTATAATTTCTTATCGCCGAGACATGATTTCAAATGATAGACTGCGGAGCAGACTGGCATGAAGGCATCTCCTCGCCCGGGGGGAAGATTTTAGTAGGCGCGACAAGTTTTTTTTTTATATATCTGGGCGGAGGAGGACGCAGATGGAGATGGAGATGTGGATGTGGACGGGAGCGAGTACGAGGAGGTGGATTGCAATTGGCAACTGGCGCAACGCATAAATTGAGAATTTTTATCTAATCCGCGGCATCTGGGAGACGCGTACATTAGCTGGCACCAGTCTGTCCTGTCTCGTGGCTCGGACCCGGACAACGGACAGCGGGCAACGGACAACGGACAACGGACAGTGGACATGCAGACAGGGTCTGTGGTCCGCTTTTTGGACCAGTGCTCCGAGGCTCTGGGACTGGCCAAAAAGCAGCAACGACGACGACAATCGACAGGCAATAAATCACCCAAAGTTGCCGCAGAAATTTATGTGCAGCAGATTAGGATCGCAAAAAGCGTCATTAGAATAAATTTTCATTGGAAAATGCGAAAGCGAATGCGAACGCGAACGCAAAGCGACGCCAGTTCAAGACCAGAATAGCTCAAGAGCTTAAGCTGCCAATGATAATTATGAGCATGAGAATCGAAAGATTCCATTACCGAATTGAAAATTCAGAGTGAATTTGGAGCTGAAGAGCAATACATAGGATGATATACTGCAGCTTAGACATCAAGTCTTTGCATAAAGTCTGGGTTATTGTATATAGTTTCGTAAGAAAACAAAAGCATTTAAGAATTACAGAGATCGACTTAATTAAAGAGGAAGAGCAAGAGTAGTATGCTGAATTTTGCATCAGTAATTTTTCTGATGTAAATTGAGATTGTTTTGATTTATAGCATCTATGAGACAGAGATACCTTTGCAGATATGTTTAGAATTCAAATTGTATCATAAAAGATTATTCTAGTAAGTAAGATATTAACTTTAAATTGAATAACATTGGTATTCAAAAAAGACATTTCAATTTAAGATATAAAAAACAGTTTCTTTTTTGTGTTCAATTCAAAACAAAACTCTGACCAATTTTAAGTAAGGTCAAAAAAAATTCGTGAGAGATATCGCGGGTTACCAGATTTATTGTATAAATTGCGATTGTCAGGCCTAAACCCTACTATCTGATAGATTTTTAAAAAAATTTAAATCGATTCTCGAGCTCAGGTTAAGAATATCCCTTGTGATGGTTTGTTTCGAGCCTAAAAGATTTTTTACCCAAGTAAATTCATAACATATCGCAGTTTGCAAAGATCATTCTTGCCTCACTGCTACTGTTTCTATTTGTTCAATTTCCAATCAATTCAAATCATATGATTTTGACGAAGTTTTGGATGTATTTAAATAAATACATGAGAGTTATCGTTATTTCAGTCAATGCTATTATTGCGATTTCTTATAGCTTCAATTTAGGAGACTACGCGAAGCATTCAAGTAAATATATCGCAGTTTATACTAAAAACAATTTTATTCGACAGTTTGGTTAGAATTTGATTAACTTTATCACAGATATCGCAGCTTAGACCAAGAATATATAGTTGCTTGCGATTGTTTCGATTCAAGTCGTAGCAATTTAAGAGTTTCTGAGTAGTAGTCATACTTGGTTTCAATTTGAGACTAGATGGAAAGTTAATATATCTCAGATTGGACTGAGAATATCCTTGGGCCACTGTTTTTATTGTTTGGTAAGAATTTGATTAAGTTTATGAGAGATATCGCAGTTTAGACCAAGAATATAAAATTACTTGAGATTGTTACGATTGAAATCGTAGCAATTTAAGAGTTTCTGAGTAGTATTGAAGTGAGTTTAGGAGTAATATCAAACAAATTTGTGTCATTGGCTGTTTCGATTTCTTAAATTGGTTTCAAATTGAGAGCAGGTAAAAAGATTGGACTATTGTTGCGCTAAAATAAATTCAATTGGACAGAGTTTGTGAGGGGCATTCAAGTAAATTTGGGGAGCCAGATGAAATTTCGGAAAATGGAACTTACCTTGGGAAGAATCCTATTTGACTGCTCCTGCTGCTCGCTCTACTCCTTTCTCTCCTTCTCCTACTCCCTCTTCGTCCGATGCAGGCTCCTTGTCTCGCAGGACATTAAAGTTTAATCCAACGTTGTCTGCTCTCTCTCCTTTATCGTTTTTTGTTTTTCGTCGCCGCTTTTACCATTTTGTTGTTGCTGTCGCGTAGTCGTTGTTGTTGTGTTGTGTTTGGTGGGTGCGTGTACCGTTATGGCGGCATAATCCAATAATCCAACACGAATGAGCGTGTGCAGCAGAGGTTGCAAAAAAATAGAGGCACTCACACGCAGACAGCCGCTGTCCTGTGCGTCTCTGTGTGTGTGTGTGTGCGTTTGTGTGTGCGCGTTGTTTAGTAAATTAAACTTTTCACTTTTCACTTGTTTTTCCTTTCGTTTTCCACCTTCTCTGTTTGCTGCTCTCCAGACAATCACAACAACAACAACTCAATAATAATAATAATAACAACAACACCGCTGTTGTAGTACACAAAAAATTTCTATCCTTCGTTTTTTTTTTATTTTTTCCGCTGCGCGGCGTCTCCTTTACTTTTCTTTTGCCTTTGCTTTGTTTTACTTTGCCTTTGCTTTGCTTTGCTAGGCCTTGCTTTGCGTTGCTTTGCCTTGCCTTGCCTTCCTTTTTTTCGGTTACTTTTCGTACATACGCGCTCTCCGGGCGCTTGTACACCTCGGATACTTGTGTATTCCACGGATTCAGATTCGGATTCGTATTCGTATTCGTATTCGTACTTGGATTCTTTCATTAATGACTTTTGGCACCTTCCACAACACTCCCCCCTCGCTGTAATCCCCCTCCCCCACTATCACCCACGAACTCACCGTTCGAAGCTGCGATTACACTGACACACACACGCGCGCGATCAATGCTCGCCGGCGCTCATCCGCCTTGCACTTTACTATCCGCCTTTCGCTTTCCGCCTTCCGCCTCTCCGGTTCCGCTTTTCACAATTCTTTACTTCACGAATTACGGTTTTTCGGCCGCAGCGTCCGCGCTCGTCCGTCGCGTTTGGAATTCCACGAAGAGAGTGACAAAGCGGGGAACAAACAAACAAAAGCCAGCCATCGGCCGGCCGCCGTCTCGCTCTCGCGTCGGTCTTGGCCCGTGGGTGAGAGAGTGATGGCACTAGGTCTGTTAGCCGAGCAGAGCGCGCGTGAATTCGCTGTTAATGCGCACCAACTGGCTGCTACGCTCGCACGGCTCTCTGGCAAGCCGGTTAGCAGAGCTAGTATGACCGCAGGTTAACAGCGGCTCCGCAAACGGTCCTCTAACCGGGCAGGTGGACCCGAGCTAACTGCTACATAACCGGGAACAAATTTTGATTTAATTTTTAAATTGCATCTTGTAATGTCTTGTTTATAAAACAATTTTATAGCAATTTATTAATAAAACTCAGTTCGAAAGTGAAAGCCACTTCACCTGCCTGTGTTATCAAGCTCTCCTAGCTTATGTTTGGACCGTTTCTAATCAAAATAATTCCCTTTTACATTCTCCCGATAAGATAACACCTTCCACACTTTCATTAGTGTTAAAAAGCTAACCTGGCTGCGCAAATCAACGTTTTTCGAAGAGAACAAATATTAGTTGCGCGGGGCTACCAAAGCCGATCGGTTGTTTGCAGTGGCTCGGTACAAAATAATTGCAAAATTCAGTTGATAAATAATAACAATAAGATGACGTCACTGGGCGCGCAAGTGTTCGGCCTGCTCTCTTTGATCTTCGTTCTGTTAATTTGGTGCTCTTACGCGGACGCAGCCTCTGTCGGTTCGTTTGCCTCCACCCTTACCCCTAGTTCGTAGTTCCCACCCTTACATAACTCTCTTTGCACTTTCGCTTTCTCTTCCTGCTGACCGGCAGACGAGCTGTGCAGGCATGCGGACAGCTGCGAGAGGTGCTTGGGAGCGCACCTGGAATGCGCCTGGTGCACGGACAAGGTGAGAGGACGTAGGGGGAGAGGGGTGCCAGAGAGCGATTATTGCCTGTAGGGGTTATCTTTTGAATTCTTGGCTTTTTAGTTATCCAAGGGTATACCCAAGCGGTGGTCACAAATTTTCAACTTGGGAGCTTCGGGTTCCCTTTTCACCGTCAAATTCCGAATACTTAAGATGTCGATTCCCGAGACATTCACAGCTCCCAGGGAGCACTGGGAGCTAATGGAGCTATGAAGTGCCCACCGATGGTGGGCCCTCTATTCAAGCAAATCGGCTTTGGTGTGCAACTAAGTGAGGAATGCTCAGTATCAACTGCAGAGTCGATCTAATTATGTCCGTACGACCGTCAGCCTAGTTGTCCGTTTAAACACCTGGATCTCAAAGACTATAAAATGTAGAATGAACTCATAACCTAACACATTCAGGTGTGTGGAACGCTTGTTGCAAAAATCTGTCACGCCTTCTTCTGTGACGAACACAATTTTAAAGTTGAAGTCACATACGTTTAGTTTGCTGAATACTCTACTTCTTAATATTATTTCACGGTTTGATTCATATTTGTTGTACTTCGAGTATATTCAAGCATATTTTGTGGGCCGGAAACATTACACTTTTTATCTGTGACTGCAACAAACTTAAAAGAAAAACTTTAAGAAATGCATATTTGAAATGAATGTTTGCTAGTGCGTAAATCTTTTAATCTTGCTCAAACATTCCCTTAGAATTATCCTAGAACGCAAAGTTTAAATTTCAAACTGATTTTTGAGCTGGAAATGTATCTTGCAGATTTACCAGGGCTACCGCTGCTTCACGCGCCCACTGCTGCTGGCGTACAACTGCAGCGAGGCGAAAATCTTCGAGAACCAACCCGTGCAGGACCTGCTTCAGGCGAAGCCGCTCAAGGACTACGCCACCGTGGACGACCAGGCGGTACAGGTCACTCCCCAGCGCGCGTACCTCAAGCTGGTCAAAGGTGTGCGTCTCATCACCGATTCATTTAGTTTTTATTCCACTTGTTATCTTATCAAATGTGTGTCACCCCCATCCCTATGCCCAGTCCCTCTCTCCCTCTCTGTATCACCATCTTTGCGTTGCCTTCCCCACTCATTCGTGGTGTTTGCCTTGCCGATTTGTTCCACATCGTTTTCGCTTATCAGCTTTTGTGTTTGTCACATCTTCGCGTCATTGTTTTTGTTTTTTTTTTTTGTTTTGCTTTGTCTTTGGCGTGGGAATACCGCGTCTTCTTCTCCCCACCATTTCTTTTCCCGTTCACTGAACCTTCCTGATAAGACCCACGTGAAATATTAATTCTCCGTCTGGCAGATTTTCATATATGGGCCTAGTATAATAAATACCCCCGCGAAAAGGTTTTTACGCGGTTCTCTACGATTTCAGGGGTATCTTCGATTTCCAATAGTGTAACAAATCTAGTTCGATTATTTCAAACAAAACGTAAATAATTTAGGGTAACCTTTTCAATTAAAGTGGAAGATAAGCGACAAATCATGTCTGGGCTGACTTAAAGCATTTTAAAAAGTAATCAATATTGTAAGGTTTATTTTCCTCCTATATGTTCCTATTACAATATGCTAAACACATTGTTTCGTTTGATGATAGAAACACATTTTCCTTCAACTTTTGCTTATTTTAAGTAAAAACGTTCACGCGAAATAATTATGTAGAATTCAGATCCCTTTTAATGTGGATAAGCATCTGATTGCCAAGATCTCGGTAATTAGAACAGATTGCGACAATGTTGGTATTAAAATTTAGCTAGGTCCCATATAATACTTATGTTGCTTTTTCAAAATTAACAGTTTTCATAATCAATTTATATCTGAAAGTTGCAATTTATTCAGCTGGGATAAATATTACTGTCATATTGCATAATTGGCCTATTAGACGTTGTAAATAGACGTAGTCATACGATCATATACTCGCACATATGTAGGTTGGTTGAGTGTGATCTTTGAGCACTGGGTACTTACAGTCGAGACTCCCGAAACAGACGTTCAAGCTTGATTCAATATACGTACATTTATTTGTTTTCATTCTTAATGAAACAACTTTGAGTCATACAAATATAAGCAGCTTATTCATGCCGACTATTGAATATTGCTGCGTAAGTGCCACATAGAAAATGAATCATCTGCTATTCTGTAAGCTATACTTTCTCGTTTTTCAAAAAAAAATACGTTTACTGAATGGATACCAGATGTAATTTCTTGTTTTTGAAATGTTGTGCTAAAAGCAGAAATTCCTGTAACGTCCCCATATATCCCCCCAAAGGATTGGGAGGGTCCTCCTTAAAAATACATCTCAATCGAGGATGTAGTGATGAAAGCAGGCGATGACTGCTAAGGCAGATAGGTAGCCAATTTGATGGACATTCCCGTCGTTTTAAGACCGATCGTAACCGGCTTAAGGACCACTGGAGAGCCAATAATTAGGGCCGTTGGAGCTGGCGAAATTGCAGGGCTAAGGATGACGGGGAGGCCAAACACTTAGACTGGGTGTGAACTCGGTGCAGTGCGAAATGAAAGGTTGCCAAGCAAATGAATCCATCACTTAAGAAAAACTTCACCGATTTGCATTTAGGGTGCTGTTTCTTTTCGCCTTGCCATTTTGATTTCGCAAACCGATTTTTCTCACTGCTAAGGAAGGGTGTAAAATCCAGAACTGCCTCGTTTCCGTTTATGCAGATGTGTCAGCCTATAAAACAGCTCATAAACTAGCTCGGGCGGGCCAGTAAACCGATCTATCACTTGTACCCCCCCGCTTTTATTCGCCTCCTTGCCGGCTCCACAGGAAACACGCAACGCATCAAGATGAGCTACCGGGCAGCACGCAACCATCCACTCGACTTGTACGTGCTGATGGATCTCACCTGGACAATGAGGGACGACAAGGCGACCCTCGAGAAGTTGGGAGCGGAACTCACCCAGACCCTCAGGAATCTGACGGACAACTACCGCCTGGGCTTCGGCTCGTTTGCGGACAAGCCCACGCTGCCGATGATCCTGCCGCAGCACAAGGAGAACCCCTGCGTCGCGGAGCGGGTGAAGTGCGAACCGACCTATGGATACCGCCACCAGATATCCCTGACCCAGGACGTGCAGGCGTTTACGTCGGCGGTGGCGGATAGCAAGATCACCGGGAACCTGGACAACCTCGAGGGCGGCCTGGACGCACTTATGCAGGTGATTGTGTGTCCCAAGCAGATCGGCTGGAAGGAGCAGGCCAGGAAGGTGGTTATCCTGGTGACCGACGGCTTCATGCACTTCGCCGGCGACGGCCTCTTAGCCGGCATCGTGAAGCGAAACGACAAGCAGTGCCACCTCAACGATGCCGGGGAGTACACGGGCTCCCTGGATTACGATTACCCCTCGCTGGAGGAGATCTATCGGGAGTTACTGCGCCGCAAGACCAGCGTCATATTCGCGGTCACAGCGGACGTGGTGAGTACTTACCGGGAGCTCAGTGCTCTGATGCAGGAGATCAGCTATGTGGACATACTGAGTGCAGATTCCTCGAATATCTTGGAGCTGTTGAAGAAGAGGTAGGTCATTTGGGGTTACCACTGAGAACTATATTTGGTATGCATTTATTTTAGTTATGAGGACTTGATCAAACGCACCCAGTTCGCCGATAATAGCCCGGATTTCATACACTTGGAATACCACACGGACTGTGGTGGGCAGTTTCCCAATTTGCGGAAACGCAACTATTGTACCAACGTCAGTCCCGGAACGGAAATTGATTTCTATGTCGATGTCACGCTCAAGGAATACCCAGCAAATGAGGTTTATGTAAGTAATATGTCCGAGTCGCAAAATTCATAAAACTTTTTTCTGATCATTTGACGGTCCAAAAGATAATACGAAATATACCGATATCTTTTTTATAGTCCTGTAATCGATTCAATCGTTTAAATCAATTTTTGGTTTTTTTATATATCTCGAAAGTGTTGTGGCGACGGCCTCGTAGCCGACATCGTGAAGCTAAAAAAATACGTAGATAAAATAGGTAAAAATTTATTACCTGTTATAGTTTTGATAGCATTTTTGTTATTATCAGAGATGATGAGTGCTCTGGAGCAGATGATCCTAAAGTTTCCAAATATTAGAGGTATATTTTGTATTATGTTATAGTTACCTGGAATAGGTACTGATAGTTTGTTAATGGACTCGCCACTGGATAAGTAATTGTTAGTTTACTTCATGGACTTTCCTCAACTAACATGTTTGAATTCTTGCACAGACCTACAAAATTCGTGTAGGGGAAGCCTCGCTGAGTGAATCGATGGACCTCGACGTGGAGCTGCAGCGATCGTGTCCCTGTCGCGAGGACCCGGACCCGGAAAGCGAGGACGGGCGCTTCCAGTGCAACGACAACGGGTATATGCACTGCGGAATGTGCACCTGCGACGAGGGGTGGATGGGTGCTATGTGCACCTGCCCGACGGATTCGACCAACGCTACCACCAACGAGGCCCTACTCCGCCAGTGCCGCCAGCCAGGCTCGGAGCTGGTGTGCTCCAACCACGGGGACTGCGACTGCGGCAGCTGCGAGTGTGATCTCGGCTATGCGGGAGCCTTCTGCGAGTGCCGCGACTGCCTGGACTGCGACCTGGAGGTGGCCGACTGCAACTGCGGGCAGTGCGTGTGCAAGTGGGGCTGGTCAGGCACGCGGTGTAACTGCAAGGAGGACACGGACGCCTGTCTGGGCCCCACCGGAGAGGTGTGCTCTCAGCGGGGCAGCTGCGACTGTGGCCAGTGCCGGTGCGATGATCCCTTCCTGGGCAAGTTCTGCGAGATCGATCCCGAGAAGGACAACAAGCTGTGCCTGTTCTACGAGCCGTGTGTGACCTGTTTGATCGAACAGAAGCAGGGTATGGGTGCCTGCCAGAACCTGAGCGAAACCTGCACCAGCCTCGACAGCCAGGAGCGCTTCACGTACTCCTTCGTCCACGAACTTGACCCGGAGCAGTCGCACTGCTTGGTCAGGCTGGTGAACAAGCATGGGATCCAGTGCGACAGCTTTTTTGACTATCAGGTGTTGGACCACGCCAACTACTTGACCATCCAAGCGGTCGACTGCGAGCCCCTGGACTATGTGGCCCTGTTCGGTTTCATTTCGGCCTTCACCCTGCTGCTGGGGCTGCTCGTGATATTCCTGGTTTGGTGGTGCATCCGGACCAAGGACGCCAGGGAGTATGCTCGCTTCGAGGAAGACCAGAAGAACGCCGTGCGCCAGGAGAACCCCATCTACAGGGACCCGGTGGGGAGGTACGAGGTGCCGAAAGCACTCAGCACCAAGTTCGACGAAAATCCCTTCGCTTACACCTGATCCATCATCCATTCAATCGGGAATGTGTTCATATAGATAGAGTTTTGTGTACTTCTAGTGCTACCAAAGACTTAGATTATTACCTACATTTGAAGCATGCTAAGGCACCCAGTGGCCGTACTTATAGAAATGCTTCATCCCTGTCCCTTGAGAACAAAGCATGGCGTAAGTTTCATTGTTTTTATAAAATATACATGTTGAACAGAATTTTGATTTATACATAAACTGAATGAATTCTTCACTTATACGTAATTATTGCCTAAGAATTCGTTACAGCTACGGAAAGGAGTATGATTTAATCTTAGAGTTGCGAATTTGTGACAATTCCTTTGAGCAATTCTTGACCTGCTTAAATTAAACGGCGACTACTGGCAAACGGAAATGCAGAACTGAACTTAACACTCGTAAGGAGGCATTACAAAAATACAATTCGATTAATTAAGGCTAAACGCTTTCCCCTTTCACTCACGTTAACTAAATGTAATATCACTAGATTTGTAGCTTAGACTTAGTGAATGGTTCCTCGCAGCAACAAATGCCAAAAACACGAAATTCAATTACACACGCTCGTAAAATGCACACAACACTCGGCTGGAGCAAATTTAATAACAGGGAGGCAGCCACGACCGAGACCGGGACCGGGACTGGAACGAGGACCTGGACCGGTGTCCTGCTCAGAGCACACGCTCCCCAAGCGAGGGCGTCCGCTGGATGAGCATCGAGGGTGGCTTCGCCGGCAGGGTCACGCTGCTCAGCTCAGCATCCAGGGCGGCGATGTCGGCGGCGGTTGCCTTCGCCTTCGCGGGCAGGGGGCTGGCGGTGGTGGAAATGGTGCTGGGCAGGCCGTGGGGGGAGGCGTCGGGCACCAGGCGCTTCAGCAGACCGCCCACACAGCCCCAGGGGAAGGTCCTGCAAAAACACGGGCAAGGCCAAACAGAGAGTGCGGGTGAGAAGGTGGGCCAAGGCAAAGGTAAATATTATGCATTATTAAGGGGAAACACATTAAGGCAAGACCATTAGGCATGGTAATGCGGCGCTGGGGCGTGCTATGATTTCAAGGGGAGTTGTCTACCCTCCTAGCCAGTTCCTCTCAAAAAATGTCCTTAAAATAAAACCCAGAAACGAACTTTCCAAAGCAAATTTGCATCACCTTTTCTGTTTGTAATATCGCTTTCGTTTTTCAAAGTGCACAAGCGGGGACGAGTGAGCAATTTCCACATTGGATGCCATTTCTATCATATTTTTTTGATGGGCCCCATAAAGATGTGGTCATGCTCTCCCAAAAGAAGGTTGTGTGTTGGCTATTTCAAAAACAATCCTCATAAAAGCTCTAATGCGAATGTATAATTTGAAAACGTTACCCCCGAGAAGCAAATATTCGGGATTGGAAATAAGAGCCCCTTTAATTTTTCTGAAAAACCCGTGCTGAACATTGTCCGAGATCAAATTAAAATACTCAAGCCATGAGGTCCCCGCCTGATGAGTGTCCATTAGGGGACGCACTATACAAGCACTCCTTACCACCATTATGGCGCCTAATTAAGTGCCGCAAATTATCATTATTAACGTGGAGCGAAAGTCCATTTGTTTGCTTACCACTTGAAGGAGAGGAGGACCTTGAGGAAGCCGGGAATGACGGCCAGTTTCTCGTTCTTCTTGATGGCCACAATGACACGATCGGCCACTTCGTTGGGATTCAGCGTGGGGACCCATCTGCAATAATTTATCCAGTCAAAACGTCAGACTCTGGGGCGCAAGGCACTGGGGCTGCCAATGGCACCACCACTCACCTGGCGTTCACGTCGTCGAACATGCCAGTGGCCTGGATGAAGAACGGGCAGATGCAGGTGGTTCGGATGCTCGTGTGGCCAAGGACTTCCAGCTCCAGCCTCAGAGCCTCGTCAAAGCCAACCTGTAATTACCGGTGGCAAGTTAGGGGGCCCGGAGAGCAACGCACAATCGAGGCTAACTTACCGCAGCGAATTTGCTGGCACAGTAATCGACCAATTTGCTAATGCCCACATGGCCGGCCATCGAGGCGATCGTGGCAATATGTCCTCGATCATTCTCAATCATTTTGGGCAGAAACGCTTTTGTCGTCTGAAACATTTTAATGGTAACATTAGCTTCCACATTCTTGGCAACGAGTTTGCATACTCGTTTGTCGAACACACCACGCTTTTACGAGTATATTTATGAACTTACCCAAAAGTGTGCCATAACGTTCACGTTGAACGATCGCTCGATCAGGTGGTCGGGTGTATCCAGAAGGTGCAGACCCGAAACAACGCCCGCGTTGTTGATCAGCAATGTGATCTGCAAGGAAATAATTCTGGTTAAATATGTGTCACAAGAATGGTAACATTTAGAATTCACTTGTCAGAGACTGTTACGCAAAGCGTTGTGGTTGTGATAAATTAAAATCGGTTTTAAATGACCAGATAGCCAAAGAAATATTGGCATATTGCGCAACTTTTTGCTGTGCCACTAACACCAAAAGTGCCTGCAGATATTCTTGGTTTGTTTGGGTTTGCGGCTAAGCGGTTGTAAACGCCTTGCTTAGTTAAGACATTCTGTTTGGCAAGCTCACAAAATGCTTGATTTATGACCCGGCCGATCAATTTGCGCTTTGCCTCCGCTGGGATGTTTGCTTGGGTTGCAAGCTCTCGGCGAGCTCGGTAGGGTTTTGAAACGATGCAACGGCCGCAAATGCAACGGCCGCAAATGCCCCCGATTCCAGTGCAGTTTCTCCGCCGGCTTGGTTTTCTCTTGCCTCGCAGACTAATTGCCAAATAAGCGAAATCCTTCAATTGGCCGAGCGGCGAGCATGTCAAGGTCCGAGTGAAAAAGCTCAACAACATCTCCCTCTAAGCACTAGCGATTGCGGCTGGTTTTGTGGCTTGGTTGCTTAAATAAGGTAACAACAAGTGCACAGCAATGATCCGCTTTGAGGGCGAGTTCAAGTGCAATCGGCTGCCTTGCTGGCGGCTGGCTGGCTGGCTTTTGGGGGGCAGGGGCAGGTCATACATTGCGTATGAGCGATTTCAAATTTGCTGCTGTAACCGGGCAAAAACATTTAACGAGGCGTGCATTAAGGCAACAACTAAAACAACACAGCTACAGCAACAAGAGCATTAAGGCGGAGCAACAACATCGCCGGCCATTAAAAAATATTAAATGTAATATTTCATAGGGCTGCGGGCAATAGCAGAGCTAAGGAAAACATAACAAGAAAAAACAACTGAATTTGAATAACCAAAACAAAAACAATGCGTCATCTGCATAACGCACGACCTGCTAAGCAGCTATATGTTTCGTTTTTTCTTAGTTTTGCCGCTTTTTCTGCTACTGTTTTTTCGCCTCTGCCTTTTTTGTTATACTGTCAGGTTCACGTTGCCACCGTCATTATATAACTCTTTCAAAAAGCTGCCTCTGCCTGTGCTGCTCGTCTTGACATCTCTGTTCTTCGTACAATTTTATGCTTGGGCCTCTGACATAATTTCAAGCATTTATCCATCGTTTTCAACTAAAACTATAGTTAAGGCAAATAATTTGGGGTTTATTGGTAAACTTTTATTCGGATTTTGGCCTGGCCAAGCATGAAAATCTCTTAATGACACCACATCTCTTAATAACTGGCGTCGAGGGAACGAATGGTTGTGCAAGGAATATAAACACAATATTCGAATCTATTTATGATCTCCGCGGGAGTATTTGTTCTTTTTGGTAATTACTCGGCCCCCAATCAACGGAGCACCTCAACCTTGACTGCTGCGCTCATTAGCAAAGCTCAAAGTTCTAATTGAAAGAACAAAAGCACCACTAGCCGAAACCCTAATAATTAGCAAGCGAAATAAAGAACAAACAATAGTCGGTTTGCCCGTGTTAAAAAGCATCAAAGCTTGGCCAAAATCCACCAACTCCTCCCAAATTCAAGCCCAGAAATTCCCGGCAAGGCAGGGAGCGACAATTAGCAGCTGAGCCGCGATTAATTTGAATACCAACCAAGGTGGCTGTGGCAGCGGTACCGTCATTGTTGCATTGTTGCACGGACTGGAAGCTGCCCCGGATTGTGATAAATGACCAGATCGAATGCGAAGTGGCAACCAGTTTGCAGAGGACCGGATTTGAGTTGGCTTCTTCGCTTACCGGACTTTGTTTTGCTTTTATTACCGCTTTTTTGTTTGCTGCCGTTTGTGTAATGTGCAACAATTTCTCAAGGTTGCCGCAACGATGACGATGCGCTCATGCATACAAATTTTTTCACCTCTCTCCACTCCACTCCGCCCTGGCTTCGGCTTGAATTTATGACATGAATATGCACAAATGTGTTGCACGGGGTGTGGCAGCAACAGCAACCCAAGTCGGATGGTGCCGGCTTACATGTGTCCAGTCCAGAAGGGTTCGGTTCTGGCCGGCATAGAGGCCATTAAACGCCCCTCAACAAACAATTATATGACGACCAGGCTGATGGCACATTAGGCGCTCGACTGTAAACAGCAATTACTTGACTTTTATGCTTCAATTGCCACACGCACTCCCCGCTTTTCCCTTTCAATTCTACCGGCAGCGTGAATAAAAATGTAACACTGTGATATTTTCTGCTAGGCTATTTTTGGAGTATCATTTTGTAGCTGATTGTCCATCATTTTGTAACATTATCTTCCTTTGACAGCTGCCCAAAGGTATAGTACTGCCTCACGTGCAAGGGTTTCGTTGAAATGTTTCGGATACTTACATCGCCAACCTCTTCCCTGATGACATCGGCCGCCTTGTAGACCTCTTCCTTCTTGGAAATATCAACCACGTAGCCCTTGCAGTAGCCGCCGGCCTCTTGGACAATTTCAACAGTTTCCGCAATGCCTAAAAGGGTTTCAGAAAAGTTTTATATAACATTACACTTGATCCCGCGTGACCTGAGATCCGCTCGCTTACCCTTCTTGTTGATGTCCCAGATAACGACCTTGGTCCCCATCTTTCCCAGCCGTTCCGCCAACTGGCGACCCAGTCCATTTCCTCCTCCGGTGATCAGAGCAATGTCTGTGTCGAGCTGCTTTTCAGGATATCCAAAGGCAAGGTAGTACAGATCCTGGAAGCAGAGGAACCAAATTCAATTTAAAAGGTTCAGCGGGCTTGTGACTGGTAGGGGCAAGATTAATTTATGATTTACAGGTAAACAACCAAAACTTTAGAGCAGCGGTGGGCACTCCATAGCTCTTTTATCTGTGCCCCCCGCTGCTTTAGAGAGTTAATTCTAAAATTATTGTCGTCAATGCAATAATTAAAAATTCAAATATAGAGCCATGTAAAACCAACTCGGGTTCCATAAATTTTATTCAAAACAACTTAGCACACTCCCAAAATATTCCCATTTGAATTCTGCCCTAAATTAATTTTTTTGGGTCCCAGAAACCTTATGCAAATTGTCTGTGACCAACTCTTTTGTCTTCCCATTGACTTGTACCTTCCGTCACTGATCCAAGTCACGCTTTGCAAAAAGCGAGCGACTCAAAGTTTACACAAACCTCGAAGAGGAAGCGCAAACACTGTGTAAAATTGTAAACAACTTGTATTCAGGTGTCCATTTGGCAGCTGCGTGTTAATAGACCGCAATTTCCCGCCTTGAAAGCAGATTGAGGGCGTTAGGGGGCGGGCATCGCCACAAACCTCACTTGGCCGGCTATTAATTGATGCTTGGGTATTTTTTTTAATTTTCAATATTTTGCTCTTGCTGTTGTTGGGCCAGTTTAGTGTCAATATGTCAAAATTTATGGCAATCACGCCTCCTTGGGGCCATAAAAATGCGCGTTCCCATCGTCAAGGGACAAGGCGCCTTGGAAATGGGAACAGGGAGCGGGGAGCGGGGAAGGGAAAGCGAAAACAAAAGACTCTGGCGGCGAACTCAATATTTAACATGTTGCACAGTAGCACTTTCTGTTGCACGCGGGGGCATCCCATAAATTTTCATGCCGCACGCGAACTGACTGCCGGCAATTCGCTCCATCCGCTTAGAGCACCTGGGCACCTGGGCACCGGAGCAGCTTGGCACCGGGGAAGGGTTTTTGCACCTGAAACTGGGCCTGGACCCTTGCCTTTCGGCTCTGGGTCGTCATCTTTGCGCCCGGCCAGCGTGTCCAATTATTTTGACATTAACAATGAATGTGTCGCAAGTTTGTGCAGCCTCATACCCTCGCAGAGGTCGGGTATACCAGCGTTTCATTTTGAACCACCCTTGAAAATGTTTTATTTTCTATATGTTAATCATTCATACACATCTTCCCCAACGGGCAAGAGTAATCATATGTTATAATAACAAAACCACCACCCATAAACTAATTGATTTGATAATGCTGATAGAAGGTACAAAGCCTCCGCCAATTTTGTGGCATTTTCACTTCTGCAAGAGGTTTGGCTTCCTCTCACGCTAACCCGAAAAAAAGTGTCTCGTAAATTATACAAAAATTAATCAAAGGAAACTTGTTGCCGGCCCCGTTGGGGTCGTGGTCTCGCGATGATGAGTGGCTTTTGGTTGCTTCAGTGCCGCTTAATTTTCATGTTACGGCTACCGGCTCGTTGACAGACATTTTGTCACATAATTTAACATGCGATGCGCATTTTTCTCAGCTCGTCACAAGTACAATACAAGAAGGACAGGAAGCGTGCAATCATAATTTATGCATAATTCGATAATAAACATAATGCGAACAACGATACCTTTTCATCTTCGTAGGAATCCCAAAGATATGCAAATTAAAAGCGAACTAAATGGCAACGAGGGAGAAAGATTTTTTATTTGACTGATCAGATCACGGAACTGCTTAGAGATTTTAGTGCGGCCAAATGTAAATTTTGCAGACACGTTTTGGTTTTTGCCGTGTCATCTAAGAATTTGTTTGTCTGCCTCTATTTTTCCACTAGACAAATGCGACCAAGAAACGCCTAGTCAGCCTAAGGTTCATTGAGTTGGGTTTATTGGTCTCCCGGCAGTTGTCGCTGGCTTTTTGTTGGTTTTCCTTGGTCTACCTTGGAGTCTTTCGGTGATGGCCAAGGTTCCGAAGCTTTGACCTTTGTAACAGACGGAAAACCATAAAATCGGATTGATTTTTGATGCACTGATTCTGACTTGATTGACTGGCGGTACGGGCATGGAAATTTTTCCGAGGTCTTGGCCAATTGAAAGTGATTGATGGGGAATTTATTTTAAGTGAGATATTCGACCATGATAACCCACAAAATGTGCTAATCATGCATTTGGTATTTGTTAATTTACTTACAAAAGGCAGTGGCAGATGGTTGGCATCTACACTGATTGGGTGGGGATTATTCATAGTTTAAGATACTCTCGAACGGAGTGGCAATTGAAATGGAATCTGTAATTTAATACCTAACCTGTACGCCCTTTTCCCACATACTCGTATTTGCTGGGAACCGATGATATGTTGGCCAAGCCAACAGCGTTAGCATGAGCACAAGAAGTACTACTGCCGGCTGCCAAGTGGCACACTGTGTTTAGCTCATTAGAGGTGTTTAAACATTAATTAACATGGGTCCTCTGGCGAGTGTGTGTGTTTGGAAACTGTGGTCTCTGGGGATTGCAAACACCTTGCATAATTTATGCAAGCCAAATGGCAGAGGCCTGATCGCGCTCTCAGACTTCTAAGAGTTTAAGCCGGCTGGCTGGGCTGTCTCCATTTCCATTCCCATTTTCATTTCCATTCCCATTCCCATCATCATCGGCAGCAGTAATCAAATGTTTGCACTCGACGACTCTGGCCGCCGAAAAGACAAAGCAAACGGACAAACTTGTTTCTGTTATTGCCCGGGCCGCTGTCGGGGCTTTCGGGGTTCCAAGAGAAGTTGCGAAAATATCAACAACCTGAAGTCACCTGGTCGCCTAGTTAGCGTGGCCGACGTGGTTCTAGAGCCTGCCGAAAGCGAAACCGAATACCAGCAGCGGCTCTGACAGCCTCTTGCCCAACCCCAAGAGCCAACACACACTCGCACCTGCCTGGCCGCCTGCCTGAAAGATTGGCTCCAGATTTGGCCACTTTGTGAGTCGAGTGGAAGCAGGCACTCACTCACTCGCACGCGCTCGCTTCGAGTGGATTTTCTCGAGTGAGCGAAAACAAAAGACTTAAGGCACGAACTTGCCACAAAACATTGTAAACGCCTCTGTTGCAACGCTGCACAAACACTCGGCAGACGTCCGCCCCTCGTCTCTCCCAACTCCCCTCAACGAGTGACCTTCTTTGCCGAAACGCTTTGAAACTAGACACAGAAACCGACACCGACACCGACACCGCCAGTTGCAATAAAAAACAAAAAGGCAACAGCAGCCAAAATTGAATGAAATCCAAACTCGCTTTGTTGCGTTTCGAATACCCTTTAAAAAAAAGATTCCTTAACAAACAACTTGATCGTTTGTTGTGCGAGCAGGTCGGAAAATGCCGTTATTATTGGTTATAGGAAAGGTTAAAATATCAGCAACTCAGCATAGCTCAATTTTCCATAGCTTTTTGCCGTCTTATTCGAATTCATTTCACATCTTTTGTGTATTTATTTTGTTTGGAATATTTACTTTTAGCTCGAGCTCAGTTTGCTTTTCACACCCTGAGAAATGCACCCGTTCGAAGAGCACACCCACATCAGAAAATTATAAAGATAAACCTGAAACTGAACCCGACGGACAACAAATGCAGTAACTACTTAACTGCGCCTTGGTGCATTGCATTTGACTGCAAGGGGGAACTCTTCAGCCGCCCTCCCCGCGCATACACTTGAAAGATTCCAGCTACCCGGCCAATTGGCCAATGATTTTGCACTTTAAGTTTTGTGTTTTTTCTCAGCTGGCGTCTCGCGTCTCCCCTCGCTTTGTTGTGATTTCATTTAACTCGGAGTTTTTTATTGCAAGCGGGTGGTCGCTGTCATCCGCTGGCCTTCAACGGCAATTTTCATTTATGGATTTGTGCGAGAAATTAGCATCACAATATCGGTTTCTAGCGGTGTATCGCCGCCTCACACGCTCATAAATCAAGCAATCGCATTCTTTGCAATCTAGATTGACTCGAGTGGTAATTTGCTACTCGAGCGGATATTAGCTAAGTTGCTCAAGTTGCCGCAGCCGTGGACTCCACGGCAGCGGATATGCCCACTGATTAGCTTTGAGTAGACTGGAGTGATTCTTTCGAGACTCCTGCATGTTATTGATTTTGAATCAAATTCTCTGAACCTTTTATGAGTTATACCACTCTGTTGGTTAGGATCGGATCATTGTAGAGCTCTATATATTTTAATTGGAACTCATTCTCATAGAGCTCTGTTAGATATGTTTGGTAAAGTCCTAAGCTTGGCGATCTTACTCCAAGTAGAAAACTAAAACTGTGTCGAAAATATCGTATTTTGTTGGCTCTACTTTGTTAGACAATATATAATAGTTGGAACTCGTTGATTTAGAGCTCTGTTAGATACGTTTGGGTAAACTCTCTTGGATGGAAACCTAAGCTAGGGTCGCTTGTTGCAACTGAGTCGTTAATATCGCATTTTGTTGGTTAATTTCGTATTATTGTAGAGCTCCATTTGGTTAGATAATGTCTAGTAGTAGGAATTCATTCATGTAAAGCTCTGTTGGACATGTTTGGGTAAACTCTCTTGGCTCTGTTAGTCCAACTTAGAAAACTAACACTGCGATGAAGATTGCCAATTGTAAAATACTCAGGCGCATTGTGGAGCTTGTTCAGCACTAATAGGTTTCTTTTTACATGGATGTGCACATTGTGCCAGACAGGCAGTAATTGTTTTGTGCGTTTTTTATATTACGAGTGCGAGTATATGGCCATTGACAAGGCACACCCGCCCCGTAACCCATTTTTCACTCTCGCACACACATGCTGCGGCGGCGGCGGGGCAGCCGTAAATCAGTCGAAAGCACAAGGCCGCATGCGGGTTGTGAACCTGCAACCGGCTCTGGCTCTGGCTCTGCCTCTGGCTGTGGCTGTGGCTCTGGCTCTGGCGCTGAGCCAACCTTACGATACCCAGCTATCGTGGGTCCGAGTAACCCATCCAGCAGTGAGACATTGTCTTGAGCCGTTTGCTATTTGGGGGGCCCAAAAACACTTTCAGTTTCAATTGCGTTTGAGTTTGCAGCGCGCACACACAAACGAAGCGAATGCCCGCGAAATTGCGGTTGCTTTTGGCTTTGTGGCTACCAGCAGAGGCGGCTTCATGCACCGGTGTTGCGGCTAGCGCAAGCAGGGCTAATAAAAACAGGCTCTCCAAGTGGCCCCAGCAAAGCCGGCAAAATGCAAAAGTTGAACTAGGTCAACAAGCCAAACGCAGCAGCGCAGTTGACAGCCGAAGCACCAGCAGCAGCAGCAGCAGCGGCGGCGCAGCAATAACTCTGGTTGACTTGGCTCATTACATGCCCACCGGGCACTTAGAAAAAAGAAACACGCAAAATGGTAATAAACTGTCCAATTCATAAGTTAATGGTAATCATTTAATCGTCGCTTTGAAATTTATTATGAGCGAAATTTTATTATGAGCGAATTATAAATAAAAGTAAAGAAACGTTTCTAAGTATGCAATTCAAGTTGTAGTCGAGATGTTTATGGGAACAACTAAGCTCTCGATATTTTGAAACGATAGAGAAACAACAATTTCTCCGAGTGTCCCATAACCATCAGTGTTCTCCGCCATAATTTCCATGTAGGTGGAATTTTCAGCACAAGTTTGTTGCCCAAGTCTTCTGTTGATAGCTTACTGTGAATGCATTGACACAAATCGGGCTAATTATATCTTGTTGGTCGATTCGCTCGATTGTTGGCTCGATCACAACAATCGGTCGCAGCCCGGCGGCATTCAACAGGCTCAGAATTGTCGTCAAAACGTTTACAAAAATCGTAAATTTACATGCAAATTCCGTTGGCTTTCTGAGTCGCTGGCTGTGCATTTGGCATGCAAATGTCAACAGTATTTGTCTCCCGTCTGTATTTTATGACTCTCTCCCGGGCAGTTCGTGCATAATGATGCCCCTCAACCGCAGTCAACCGATAGATACAAATATATATATAGAAACGAGACAATCATGCCACACACTCCACGACCATATCTCAGCGGCCCTATCTGCCTCGCAGCGACTACGAAAAAGGTTGTTTTTTGCGGTAAAGTGAAAATATAATTACCACAAGCCGGGGCTTATGCAATGAAATTGAAATTGTTATCGTCTTTTATTTTCGGTTATTTAAAAACCACTTAGCGTGTCAACGCATCGGCTTGAACCCGATGAGGGTCTAATTTCCAAAAATTCCCCCATATAGGCTCACATCTTTGGGCCCCAGAGGCAGCTCTCGGAATGGCTTTGTCATTTGTTCAAATTCTTTGTTGTTAAAGCCTGCAATCTCATTGAAGCGGGTAAGTGCAATTCATTTAGCTTGGACTAAGATGTATCTACATCTATTATAGGCAATTAGCAGAGGGCAGGTTTCTTATTAGTCATTCCAGCAGTGGTTTTGTAGCAGGTGGTGTGTTGCAGGTATTTGCATTGCACATTGTATAAATATAATAGATTCTACAGCAGCAACCAGATTAACTAAATATTTATTCGATTTATACAATACTGCAATTAAAAACTGGAAATAATTGCACTTCTGCCTGCTCTGATCACGGATCTCCGACACACTTTATGATCCTCGTATGCTAAACGAATAATTGAAAATATGCTGCGCTACAACTTCATTTGCATGTGGATCTGCGATCCCTTGTTCGTAAATCAAAATAAATTATCTCGCGAGTGAGCTCACATCACTGCGTTCGCAGGCTGGTTTACATCATCTCGAGCGTCGCCAGTCCCTAAAACGACTCCTCCCGCGAAACTCACAGGCAGATACCATCTGGAAACTTGTCTCCGCCAGATTTTAATGCCTTAAATCTCTTTCACGGCCCAATTAAACGCCACACGTGCTGCCATTGGCAATGCCCATTACTTTTGGCCATATATCACTACCCCATCGCCCCAACCTGGTTGCCGTCCGGCAACCAGACATACCGGACTCCGGACATCCTTTTGGCAGCTAATTAACTAAGTTAATCGCTGTCGTTCGTTATTTCGGCACGCCATGCGGAGCCCGCTTAGCGCTGGTGTTCAATTCTCAGTGCGATTCTCTCTGGGGCAGCATTGACACATTTCCGCGCGATTTGAAGGTAAATTGCGTTAACTAAAGTAACACAATGTCGCTAATCAAGCAAAGTCAAAGCGAAGGTGATTTATTCTTTCGACTGCTGGTTTCCAAAAATCGTTTAACCAATTTTATTAATCCGTTGTAAACAAAAGTGAGAAGGTCTCGCGGCCTGCGGCAATTAAAACTACACAAACGTTGCTGATACCATTCGCTAAATAATCTGATACTTTTATGCATTTTTTATATTCTCTGATTTGAATGCCGGCTAATTGGATTTTAACTGAAGTTCCAAGTTGAATTTGTCAAATTTAATTTGTAAAACATCGTTCAAAGAGATTGAAACCAATCAAGATTTGGAAAATACAGAGTAAGTTCGCTTATTCGGAATTCGAATTGGGGGTGCGTCTGATCCTTTCAACTCACCTGGAGGATGTATCCAATGCAGCAGATGATGAACCAGGCCACATCCGCGAAGGCGTCCCAGCTGTTCCACAGAGTCTGCCCCCAGCCGATGACCGGAGGAGGAGGAGGAGGAGTCGCCTCCTGGGCGGAGTGAACCGCCCCGTTTCCGTTGGCCAGAATCTGCCGGTCGCCGGCTGGCAGGTTGTTGTTGTTCTTCACCATTTTTCACTGCGCTGACACTTGACTTTTGGCTTCAATTCTTTCCGCTTAATATTTATATAGTTGGATCACTGTTTCTTAAGACACAATTTTGCAGCGAAGCGAATGAGGAATTGGATTTGCTATTTGCTGTGCTGATTTTCTAATTTAAAGGCAATGGAAAACACGACCGCAGTTTCGTTGATTAGCACTCGATTTTCCCAGCTGTTTGGCTTAATTTCGAGTGTGCTTTCGGTTTACAAATTTGTGAGCTATGTTATGGCTTTGTTTTCCTTCTGGTTTTTTTTTGTTTTGTCGTGGATCTAGAGCTTCGGCTGATTTTCCGCACTGCACGTCCGCTCTCGTGAGCGTAGCAAACGATTTTGAACGTTGTGGGCTCGAAGGAATGAATTTCGACTTCTTATTTTGGCGCGCTATTGGACGCCGTCGCTTGCGCCGACTGCGCTGCTCACCGAAGCTCACAACAGCTCACAGATCACAGCTCACAGCTCACAGCTCACGGCTTACGGCTCAGACTTGAGCTCAGGCCGTGACGTCACCGAGCTTCAGGCGCAGCTTCGGATTGGATTGGTGGCGCTGGCTTTGTTTTGTTCGTGCCTCGTTCTTGGTTTACGTGCGCTTTTTCCACGCCACTCATTTGGCTCATTTGGCTCGTCTTTAGTTTCGGCGAATTAGTTGCTGCCTTTCGTTTGTTTCCCCTTAATTGTTTCGAATTAATTGAGATTTATGCCGTTTTTTGTTAACAACTTGCTCGGCAACCACTGACCAGCCGACTGCAGTGCAAGGACAACCTGGACACGGGCAATAAACAATAAGCTTTGTGGGCCTTTCAAAACATAAAAACGCTATTACAACTTAGCTATGACTGATGCATTTCTCTGTTACCCAATGGGAAAACAAAGCGCAAGTATTTAAGCCTAATTGGAGTGTTCTGAAATGCTTTTACAACCTCACAGGGTCCCTCAAGCTGCAGCTATTGGCTTGCAACATGGAAAGCCACTCAAATCAAAATTTGGGCTTGCATACAGGTGTTTTAATGCGCTAACAATAGATATATAAAAGGAAAAACACGCAAGTCTAAATCCAAGTAATCGGCCTAGGTATAGCAATGCAAAATTAACTCCACACAGTCTATCTTCCCTTAATAATTGACATACCCAATGGAAAGTCAATTACTCCCCAGAGACTCGGAATCTGTAACCATTTGAATACAAAACTCACTTAACTTATAATTCAAATATTGAGTTTGGTTTTTGACTCTGGTACAAACCTTTAAATGAGGTGCTCTCTAATATAATAGTCTTGATACGTAGTCTCCACTGGGTCCCTCAAGCAGAATTCCAAGTTTGTATATGTTGCGTAATTAAAGTATTAATTCGATCAATTGAATGGAGGAATTTAAGTTAAGGCATAACTCAGCAGCTTTTAACTCTGTTTCGCTTTCCCTTAAAATCAGCTGCTGATATACTGTATAGTTTATGTTATTTCCGAGCCCCAATCCTTTCTTCATTGGCACATAAATTGGCTTAATTTTAACCAATTTCCCCGATCTCTGTTCGTCAACATGACAATGCACTTTGTCCTCTCCTTATCCTTGCTCTTCCTCCGGCTCCCCCTTTTCACCAACCCCTTCGTAGCGACGCACACGCCTTTTGCTGAGCTTCGTAGGGAAAACAGGTTATGTTAATGCCCTGATATGATAAATATTTGCTGGCCATTCTTAACGATTTCGTCACATCTTCGCATTGCATAATGGACGAACTTAAGTTATTTGATTTGCTATAATTTGTTTTGCATACGTGCGTTGTTTTAGACTCTGATTTGCATGTTTAACAAGAGATGGCTGTGCTGTTGGCGTTGGGTCAAAAAACTGATAAAATTGTTTAAGGCCACCGCTGAGTTAACAACCAAAGAAATCGAGTTTTCCCCATTTCTTTCACTTTCAGCTGTTGAAGGATACTGGTGAATCACAGAGGTTCTCACTTGTTTTTTGGGCGTTACCGTCCCGGATTACACTAAATTACACGCGTCTATTGTCTCAACCACTGTTTTTAGCGGCATTTCTTAATTAATGTAGCTTTTATTGACAAAATATGCAAATCGCTTTACTGGGTTTGCGAGCATTCTTTTTGTGTCTGCCTCGTTTTATTTGGATATTTATATTTTCGACTGCGCTTTGTCTCGTCTTCGTTTCCCACTCCGTGGCTTCTTTGACGTTTGCGGCGCAGGCGCAGAACGAAGGATGAGCAAATATCAGCTGTTCCTTCGAAAGAGAACCATCAGCTGTTTGTCAGGGCTGCCGAGTATTCGCAACAATGAAATAGGGTCTTTTTAAATACGATTTTGAGCTGTTATTAACTATTAAAAATGTTCCCATTTAGCAGAGAAAATTTTCGAAATTTAATTAAATAAACGAGAGTCCTGGGACCTGAGAGCTTAATCTTTAACAAACTGGAAGAAACTAAATTAAAACTGCACTTAAAGCATATTACACATTTTTACATTCAATATTTTAGCTGGGGTTATTTTAGACAGTTCTTTAGGTGATTTTCTCCTTTACTCCTTTATGGGCTTTTTAGCTATACATTAATCATTCATTGGCATTGGCAGGGGTTTTCCTACGACACTTCTCTTCTCACGTATTTTCACATTATATTATATTAATAAGTTACATCGATTTCCATAAGTCATGTCTGGAGCTCACTTCCATGTAGGTATATGAAATGTCTATAATTTTGTATCATGTACCTCCCCAAAAATATCTTCAAATGTCAATGTCATTATAAGGCAAAAATAACGCGTCAAATGATTCATTTCCCCTATTTCAACAGCGCAAAATATTTTGCCAATTTCCGCAATAATTATGGTCAAAAATAAGCATATCCCATTTGTTCTTTGCAATCAAAATCGAGCAGGTTGGCGGCGGCGCATGTTAAAGCGGCTATTTCCTTTAGCTGAGAATTTAACCTCGTGCCCTGTTGACCGATCGTTCGGCCGAGAATGTGCTGAACTCTGACCAGAAGTCAGAGAAAAACACGGAGATTGGCCAGAAACCGAAAAAGGCCAATAACAACACAGCCAGAGAAGCTGAGACAATCGCAAATGAATCAAATGGCCAAGTGGTAGCCTTCGCTGACAAAACCCGTTAGAACCAGCACAAATGTCTTGGACGCTTGGACGCTAACCAACAGATAATGTCTAAGCGCCAATCTGAGCGTTAACCTATTTCACTTCCTCACAGCGCCGGTCGGGTCCAATCAGAATTCTCGTTTCGGCCACATCTGACTTCCGGCTGCCTGAAAACGAAGGTGTTTTGTGCCATGTGTTTACCGATGAGTTGGGCATTATGCTGTTTGCCGATTTCCTAAAAATACATCCATACCTACTGATATATTCAATATATTGTGCGTTGTGGCCGCGTCGATGATGGCCCATTTGATTAGAACTGCCTAAGCAGCGCCGGCAATTAATAATGATTTATTTGACAACAGTAAGGAGCACGATAATTATTGGCAAAAAATGTACAAACAGCATCAAGGCCGCTTCGTGGGCTACCGTAAACAATATCTTTTCTTGGGAATCTCATTTGCAATGTGCTAATTGGAACTTGAAGTGTGTTTTTGTCCATCGAAGTGTTTGCCGCTGGGCGATTATTTGCGGATTTGAAACGCTTCTGCTTCCCTGGGAATTGCGTTGCGGAGTTGATAGAACTACTATACTACTCGTATATTATTGTATTTCCCCGTGCGGAGCTGGTGGAAGCTGGTTGCTTTGTTTGCCAAAGCAATTGTCGCCTGTTAGAGGTTTGTTATGATTTCGGTCATCAGAAATTCTCCATCGATCACATCAGACGAGTTAATAAATATTGTTTGCAGCGAGGGAAGAATGGCGTTCTTGACTCCTAGATACAGTTTATAAGATTGCAGATCAGGCAGTCTATCTGTGTATCATTTGTAAACGTGATAAACCACTTGTAAATTCTTCGAGTTAAATACCCAAAGCCCAGTGGAAAAATATAACAGAGACTCTGAATCTTGTGTGTGAAGCCGAGGTGGCATTGAATTTTGATTATACTGTTTCTGGCATCGCCTTCAATTAACATAAATGCTCTAAGCATAATCAATATGTTAGATGCCGTGCCTCCCGAGCGATCTAAAGATTTGTAAGAAAATCGTTTCTTAATTAGCATTCCCATTGTGCAAATGTCAGGCGTTGGTCAGTAAATGCGATCAGTAAAAACAAGGGTGGCCAAAAATATCTTTGCATTTCACCAAACTTATATTTATAAACCGGACAAGACAGCCGCCTTTGCCTTAACATGGAGGAGACCCTCGGACTGCAACTCAAGTAGCAAATGATGTGGAATCGAATTAGTAGACAAATCATAAGGAAAGGCCAAACAACTGACACATTTGGCCCACACGGGACGGCCATAGTTGCTAAAGTTGGATAAAGAAGGTCGGACATGGCTGGAGTCGTTGATTCGATGAGAGGCAGCCTCGAAAAAGCAACTCAAACCCGACTTCTGAGTGGACTAAAGATACAGATACAATGCCGGCATCCATCCGAGTGGCTGGCTGAAGTGCACACGTTTGAATTAAATGGTTTGTTATAAGCTCGGATAGTTTGGTTTTATGGTGGCCATTATTTCCGTTTGATTACGCTCGCCCGAAAATAAACCCGTTTCGATCTAGACAAACGCGAGACTAGTTTGCCCTTTCACCGAAAATAGAACACTCTCGATTGTGCCGTGCTGTGCTGTGCTGTTTGGCTCATCGATTATGGCAAGGTCTCAAGATCGGACTTGATTGTTGTCTTGGCAGCTTTATTTTTTCGCCAGCTTTGCGCCAGCTTTGTTTGTTTGTTTCATAATTTAGCACGAATTTTGGGGGAGTCATTTGCGGCAAGTCAAGGTCGCCTTCTCGGACACATGCCAGCTTTAGCATCTTTGCATTTGAATTCTTTGGACTCCATCGAACAGTGCGCAGGAAATTAAATGTATTTTTTAACCATATATACACACACAGTTGGCGGAAACATTACCATGTACTTATGACCTTAATTTCATAGGCAGCATTCAAGAAATAATGTATGCCTCCATATAGTATAGCATGCTTCTACGTGACAAAATATAGACGACTTTTTTAGTTTAATTTCAAATTGCGAAATTCGAAAACCAGATTTTCTTGCTTTGTCCAGCAGAAACATTTGCAAGTCTATTAATAAAACAGGCACCATATTTCTATTCATTTATCAATTTTAAACAAGTTAAGAACCCCAAAGACCGTTACGAATTTATTCTACCTATAGTATTATTAAAAAAAAAAATTCTGTGTTTCTAGTCTGGTTTTCTTGGTCGCAAACCGCCTGATACAAATCATAAAAATGCATCTGCGGGTTTTATATAAATAATAGAAAATTTAAAGGGGTAAAAACTGCACTTGGAGCAAAAAGCCATTCATTAGCTATGCACACGAACTGCACTTGGCCAGCACTTCGGAAGCATGAAAAGCAATGACCCTCCGCATTCCGGGGCTTTCCCCCGAGTCCCTTTAATTTCCCATCAAAGAGCAAGCGTCCGTGCAACCAACTGTAAACGTAAACAATCCCCAGTGCGCAGGACAGTTGCCGATTCGGAATCCGACTCCGAATCCGAATCCGAATCCGAATCCGGCACAGCTGTCGCCCCGGAATCGGGAAAGTGAAAAGCTTCCTCAGCGTGGCCGAAGGGAAAGCTTCAAGTGAGCAGTCAGTGGATTGCCAGCTATTTGGGCGAGCGGTTACGCGGCGCCTTTGACTTTTCCCGGGTTACGTGTCAAGGGCCAAAAATCGTTGGCCCAGCCACTCGAACGCTCGGCCAATTAGGGCCCAAAGCTTATCAAGTGCGTGTTTGTGTGTGCGTGGCTTGGTTCGTTGCCAAGTGTCCAATTGTCCAATTGTCCAATTGTCAGATTGTTCAAATCATAAAGATACAAATGCATATAGCAACGATCGGCGCCCCAGCTTTAGCTTGGTGCTAAAAATGCCAGCCCCCATCGGCAGAGTTCAGCAAAAAAACGGGCCACAAGGTGCATTTTGATTCTGGCCGATTGCCAGCACACAAAAGTCATAGCTGCCCCAACCACAATAGCAACAACAACAGCTGCAATGTCGAGTGGCAGGTAGGATACAAGGTTCTCGTAGGCCCACATCCTTCATATCCATCCGAGTTCCCAACAGTTAACTTGGCTCGTGCCAAATAGCACTCCGAACATATCTGATAGTTGTTATGACTGATATTTGTAGTGTAATCAATAAATTGATTTTTGATTGCCATGTGTGTGGGTTTTCCCCGCTGTTGTCTTTTTCCTTTGTTATTGTCTGCTGCCTGTTTGCTTTCTTTTTTGTTATGGCTTGGCTTATTCCGTTCGGCGTCGCCCTGACTGGCAGCGCTTTTCCTCGCAGCCGTTTTCCTCCCTAGCAGATTTGGGCTAATGCTTTAATGCCTAGGGCCTCAATATGTGGGTACAGTTTAGAAACTCCTTGATTTCTGTACCTTCGTCGATCGTGATCATTTTATTCTTGCTTGACACAAAGAGTTTCAGGGAGTTTCACAAGTATTCTTTTATTACAGCCACAGTTCAGGCACATTATCTGCGCCGGGGGTTTCCACATCGCCACAGCAAACAAGTTAAAGTTTGCTTTTGTTTTTTACAAGTTTGCCTAGCTTGGCTAACTGAAATCATACACAAGCACGCACCAAACAAAATGTTAGACAAATTGGGAAAACTTTTATGGTTATTTACTAACGCGTTTTTAAAAGCAACTGCAAATAGACATGAGATGGGAAAAGGACAAGTCAAGGAAACTCGCTGGCTATGGTTACCGAAATCCATTCTCCCTTTATTAGCTCCTGTCGGGAAATTTAGTAGCCTGACAGCGACGGCTTGGCGTGTAATTAGGATAATCGGGCTTCTTAAAATATGCACGAAATGAACACATAATTACAATCAGCAGCAAATTGGCCAGAGGAGCTGTTTGGGGGTGGAGCAAGGAGCAATGTGGTGGCTGCGAGAGCTCGGGTTTCAGTGGCGTAACAGGATATCCCCAGGACCCGGCCTGTCCATGAGTCATAGGAGCAAGAGCAAGTTAAGCCACGAAGAGCAAACAGCTCGCAGTCTCCTTCAGACACTTTCCCTCTGCCTTTGACTCACTGAAAACAAAATTCAGAGTAAAAGTTAAAAGTGAGAGATCAAATTGAAATAATCTACATACCTTCTATTTAATTCATGATTTTTTTTAACCGTTCTGGTTAAAAACACATCCCTTAAAGCTTTTTTAAGGATCAGCATTAACAGACGAGTCAAATCAAATATCCGTCCGTCCGACCGAACGAACGCCTAGTTGTCCGAGATAATAGATTGTTTGAAATATGATCCCGTAACATTACCTAATTTTATTTCAATTCTTATCCTATAAATTATCCTAGATCAACACATGTATTTATTTAATTTGTATTGGAGGTATGAACTTCGGCCCCAGCACGTATACGTTATTTGGCTGAATTTGTACATGACGCTTGTCTGCAAACGCTCTTAACTAAGAACCGGGTATCTATAACTTCCCCCCTACTTGTTTTCAATTGTTTTCCAAGTGTAATTTTCTGCCATGTTCTGCCACAGCTTGGCGGCAAAAAACTGCCAACGCAAATTTGCTCGTCCTTTGTGTGGGCGGGCTTGTACGCGTATCTGTGGTTACAGTTGCGGTTGTGCGGGTGTACCGCTCGTTGTGTGGGCTTGTGTGTCAGCCGACCACAAAAGTCATGTCCTCCGGAGAGGTGACACAGTCGTCACGACACTTTGTCAATGCAGACGAATGCACTCCGTTTTAAATTCGCTTGTTTCCGACCCAAATACATTTTCAGAGCTAATAATATTACACATTGAAATTAGAAATAAAACTAAAACATTTTTTGGGAAATCTGCCAAGCTGTGCCCCAATTAAAAATCCCATTAAAAAAGTTTCCAAATGTATGTTAACTGCATTTCAACCGTGGCACTTGCTTGCAGCGAAAGGGAGCGTGAAAGCGTTTGCGTTTAATTTACACACAGTTTTGTATTCATTCGGCCGTGGGGCAATTTGGCTTAATTCAACCGCTTTATCTTGTCCTTCGAACTTTGTATCGTTGTGCAGTCTGCTGGACGTGCTGTGCAGTGGGAGTGGCGCCCGCCTGGCCCTCGGGACCTCGGTTATCTCCTATCTGATAGTCTACAATGAGGCATCCGCTCCGTGCCTGCTGCTGGCTGTCCCTTTGGCCACCATCTATGGCACCCTGTCAGGTAAGCGGCTGCCAGTTTTGTTCAGTTTTTAGCTTATAAACACTGTAACTGTATCGGAAACCCTACATGTTCTGGACCCCAGCACGCTGCAAGACGAGTCTGCGAAGCCTGCAAATGCCGTATGTTCGGGCCACAAATAAGTTCGATTTTGGCTGCCTTTTCTTGGCCATCTGGATGGATGCCTTGGCCACCATGTGTGCCTGTGCCGCCCTGGCCAGGACGCTCAGTGCCTGTTTGGATGCCATGACCGGTGGCCTGGCCAGAATTCTGATATTGGGTGAGTACAAAAAATGTCGATCACGCATGACTTGGCACATTCCCATAGTTGTCAAACTTTATTCAAGGGTCATAAAATCTTTATTTTTCAAGTGGTTCATATTACAAAGTAAATACTGGTATTTCTAAATACAATAAATAGCAGTAACCCTTTACCAATAACCCAAAATTTGATAACCATAGTAAATTATAAAATATTTCAAATGCTATTAATTGATTCTACTGCACTAAAGCTCTGATTGATTTCTGAATGACTGAACTACAAGCAACGTTTTCTGTTGGTGCTTTCAAAATGGGTTTTAAATTATATTTAAAATTGTATATGTGCTTTTAGAGCTCTAAATAAATAACAATTGTAGCCATGCAGAGTTCTTTTCGATGTACCATGCATTATGTATGCCCCATATTTCGGCACCCACTGTGCTGAGTGAAATTAAAATTTAATGCTGCCTACTTTCAGGACGCAATGCACCCACAAACGAACCTTGGCCCGATGTCCTCGGTGTTTCGGTCGTCTTCTTGGTCACCGGGATGTTCATGCTGGGACTGGAGGTGAGTGTCCCGCCCGCACATAACACCGTATCCTCCTAATGATTTCTTTAACTTATTCACAGCACTCCAGGGCCTTCAGTCTCATTTTGACACTGGGAATGTTCGGTCTGAACGCCATTTTAAGCGCTGTAGGTTGGTGGCGCGGCGATTTGTCGGCCTGGTCGGCGGAGAACTACTTCCAGCCCGATGGCATTAGCAGTGTAAGTTCGATCCCCTTCCTGACCGGCGGCTTTACTGGGTCACTGCACTGTGCCCAGACTGCCAGAGTCATTTTTATGCGGGGGTTTCCCTTCTCTGCTTTGTTTTTTGCCTGTGAATCCCATCGATTTTCGGTGCCGTGACGGAGAACTGTTGCGTGACCGCAGCTGAAGGCACAGGATACGGGCTTTTGATTATGACACGTACCGGCGCGTTTGGTTTTCCTTTTGTATTCCCCCTCATTTTTTACGGGTGGAAAGCCACCAGTCAGACAATAAAAACGGTTAAACACTGCGAATTTTCATCAAACCGATGATGGTAATACCTTGCACTGTGTCTTGAGCAATCGAATCAATAAATGTTTAAGAACTTATAACTTTTGATGTTACCCTCCAACAACAAAATATGCTGAATAGTATTAATGGTATCAGTGGTAAAAAAATTAATTACGTATTACCCAAAAGGTTATGGAGATGACTTACGAAATATTCGAAAAAACAAATGATAGAATTATAGTAACTTCGTCAAATTATAGTCAATCAACTTGTAGATGTTTTGTAAAGGGCATAAACCAATTGCGGACAAAGCAGCAGTCTGTTATCCAGTATTATCTGTTTAATAACATAAACCATTTGCTACCCGCAGGTCCTTCTGGCCGCTGCCCTGCTCACTTACTCCTTCCCCAGCGATTGGACGCAACAGCATCGGAGTGGACGTTTCACGGGGTCCCTAATCGCAGGACTAGTCTGCATGTCGTTGCTCCTGACAGCCATTTGTCTATCCACAGTTGTGCATTACAAGTGAGTGCAGGGGGCTAGGGAGTTGTTTTTCCCCAAACAAATTTCCAATTTTTAAGGTAGTTAGGTCACTACTATCAAAGAAAAGATTAAAACTTATCCAACATTGGAACCACTTTAAAACATATATAAGCCAAAGTCTTGCAAACATATAACTAACTCCGCTTGCAGATCCCACGAGGAGTATGTGGCCGTGCCCTTGTTCAACATCCTCGATGAAAGCGGCTTCCACAAGCTGGTCCCCGCCTCGGCGTGCATGCTCCTGCTTACCAGCTCGGCGGCCTTCTTGGAGCTTTTCCCCGAGCTGTACGGGATCGTGGTGCGCTTGGCCACCTCGGAGTGGCGCATCCTGTCCAAGCAGATCTGTTACGAAAGCTCTGAGAGCGGCAATCCCGTGCTGGCGGTTTTTATAGCCGGCAGTATGTGCGCCATGCTGGCCTTTGCCTGCCCGTTGCAGCATTTGAGCTACACTTTGGCCGCCGGCCACATGGGCGGGGTCTTTCTGCGGGCCTTCTACCTACTCTACACCCCCTACAGGCCAAAGTTCTTGGCGCCTAGCAGCGAGTCCTCGCTGTCGTACAGTCGACTCTCCACTGCACCGATTGCCAAGAGTGCCAGCTGCAGCAGCGCAGCCACCTCCAGTTCCAGTCGCCTGAAGAGGAGCCTATGGAACATCGGCTTGCCCAAGCACAGTGGCTTGAAGAAGCCAAAAGCGAAGCCAAAGAACAAACAGGAGCTGGAGAAGGAGTGGCTACTCCTTGGGGAGCCCACGTCGCCGTGTCCTCAACGAGAGGGCAGGGACGTGGAGTCTACCGTCCTGTCGGATGGCGAGCCACCGGTGAGATGGTGAAATTCAATGAAATATATCACATATTGATTGCCATTTTCGTAGCCATCTGACTTCGAGTATCCGGACAAGTTTGACAAGAGCGATTCGGACACCTCGACTGACATTGATGCCATTGTGGATGAGTATCGTGAGAAGATCAAGGTGAGCACAATTTTGCATATTATTTGGATAGATTTACATACTCGACACAGTATACCCTTTCCTAAGCTCGTTAATTTATCAGCAACATATATATAAGTATATGTATTATAACTAACTTTTTCTCAAAAGGATCCTTACTTTTGAGTTCCCATTTTGTTTTGGCACTCTGGCCTTAAAAATATGTTCTCATACGTCATAATATGCAAAAACCTCGACTTTGAATAGGTTTTCACATTTCTGAGACACAGCTTCATTATACCCATAACTTACTATATTTATGAATTCTTAAATACACCATGTCTTTCCAATTCACTCCGATCTCCGATGCGCAGGTGACGACGGCAGGTCCTTTGGAGCGGAGTGTGCGAGTGCCAACGGGCAGCTCCTGGCACGTGACGCTTTTCGCAATTGTGGTGATTGCCCTGGGCATTGCTCTCTGTGTCGCAGGGCTGATGATGCACTGGCCTCCAGCCACTTTCACCGGAGCCATCGGTGTCCTGATCGTGTCCTTCATGATGGGCTTTATACCGAAGTACACTGGCAGCGTGATTAATGTGAGCCCCGTCATCTGCGGCCTGTCTCTACTGCTGGGCGTTACCTTCTTCTCCGCGTGCTCCGTTCACTCCTGGCCGGGATTGGTCACCTGGCTGTTGGCCGGCCTGGTCCTGGTGATCAGATGCGACAAGTATTGCTGCAACTGCTTCGAGCACACAACCATGCTGAATGCCCAGCTTATTCCGAGTGTCTCGGGGAAGACCAACAACGCCGGAGCGGCTGCCGGATCCTCGACGAGTCTGGCACAGGGCTCCGCGGGTCCATCCACAAGCATTCGCATACCGCGACCTCCGAAGGGAGTAGGCGTGGTCACTCTGCCGCAGCGCTTCAATGGCCACAGATGACAGCAGTCGGAGTCCTCGGAGGAGGAGGGCGAGGACCTCTTCCACGAGGACTTCAATGTGCGCGACTTTGAGGAGGAGGACGACGAGGACTGCTGGACTGATTAGCTTGCCGACTTTGCAATCTGCTTACGGAATTACCTAGTTCTTGCCATGCAATTCGCCGGAAGGATCTGCGCTTCACACACGTTTGCCTGAAACTTTCTAGCTAGCGAAATTAATTTCAACACGGATGTATTTTATGAAATTATAGTTAGGAAACTCTATTTACGAATAGGCTTTGAATAAAATGCAAATTTTCAATAAATGTAAATGCATACCCTATTTGCGTAAGGTCGGATTTTACAATATTTAAACTACTAATTCTACTAAAAACAAGTAGAAACGCTGTAGTCGAGATTCCTCGAAAACGAGATACCATGTACCGCTCTTGCCGTTGCCATGGGAAGGGGTGGGTAAAACTTTAATTGGTCATATATTCTATAGACTTAAAATTAGCTTTTACCATTTTGGTGATATCGATTTTTTTGCGAATACGAGGGCGGAAAGAAGCGTGGCAAAAATCTGGAAATGGCATTATCTGAATAATAGTTAAACGGTCCTAATGCAAAAAGAAATAAGTCTCTAGCTCTTATTTTGTCCAAGTTATCAAAGCAAATACAGTTTTATGCAAATTACGAAGGCGGAAAGGGGCGTGGCTAAATTTGAAATAAAATCGACCTGCGTACACATATAACGGACCTAAATCAAAAAGAATTACACCTCTAGTAGCTCTTACCCTCTCCGAGAACGACGTGTTCATACATACAGACGAAGACACAGACAGACGGACAGACGGACATGGCTGATCAAGAATATATATACTTTATAGGGTCGGAAACGCTTCCTTCTCCCTGTTACATACTTTGCACAAACTTAATATACCATTTGTACCTTAAGGTACATGGTATAAAAACAAAATATGGGAATAGCAGGCACGAATATTCCGACAGAAACGTGGCAAGGTCCATGTTTATAAACTCAAAGCCTTTTCCCAAACGCTGCGATGTTTAAAAAAAGTTTAGTGGTTTTGAAATTATATATTTGTCGTACGTTTTAACCACTCAAATTGGTTCTTTCCCGTATATTCATACTCCTGAGGCATATAACTTTTCATTTTTCCGTAGATAATCCACCAGTTCCTTGATGGGTAGCATTATGGTTTCCTCATATCCTGGTTGCAGTTTCATCACCCTCAGTAACAATTCGCTGCGATCGACGTTGAGGTAGAAGTCAAACTTTTCCGGTTCCTCGGATCGCAACTTATTGGAAACACTCGCAGACATTTTAGTCTGCGGCTCAGTGAGTGCCCAAATGATCAAAGCCGCCAGTCGAGTTCTCTGGCACTCCTCCAAAAACTGCTTTCGGGTCACAAAATCCTTTGGCATTCCCAAACGAGAAAGCTGAGACTCAAGAGCTTGGTAATAGTGATCCAGACACTCTTGGTAAATCTCCTCTCGAACTTTCGCAGGGGCCACGATGTAGAGCAAAAATAATACGTCCAGAGTGGGCGAGCAGTAATTGGCCAACTGGAAGTCTACAATGCAGCAGGCCCGGGGTAAGGTTGAAGTTTCATTAGGAAATGTAAATAATATGTTTCGATCCCAGGTGTCGCGATGGCAGAACACATTTTTAAAGGTCTTGCAGGGCTTTACTAGTTCCTCCGCCTTGGTTAGGAGGTCGTACAGCTTATTATTGATAAAACTCTGGGCTTCTTTGGTTTGGTACTCTGGATGCCGAGCTGCTAAAAACACTATTGCCTAGGCCAAACAATTTTTAAAGATTATTTCCACTCGTTTAGAAAAAAACTAACCTTGAGTCCTGTCATGAACCAGCTATTTCCGGCACTCAAAAGAAGCTCTACCAAAACCTCCTTGAAACGCTCATCTATGACGAACTGATCGAAGTGCTCCCAAGCGATGCTGCTGGCATGCATATCGGCTAGATGCTCCAAGACCAGCTTAAAGTGGTCTATGGTATAACTCTCTGTGGGTTTGAGGTGTCTGTACGCCTGAGTTAGATCTTCCAAGACCAGAATATCATTGCGGCTGTAGTAGCACCTAGGAAACAGTTGCCTAGACGCTGAAAATGCGATAAAAATGTTACTAACCATAATTATTTTAGTGAAATGACTCACCATATTTTTGTATATTCGGCAAAATATTCGTGTAAATGGCAGATTCTTTACGAAAAACACCTTTTCGCTCGCACTCTTCTCTCTGAGGCTCGTTTTTGCGCGGCAAACTCTTGACAAAATATTGTAGGCTATGTACCTTATTCTCAATAATATCTTGTGCCTGCAAACGCAGTTTGTAATACTCTCCCATATAGCCCATGAGGTCATTAGAGCCCGCCTCTAATAGGATACTTAAAATGTTAAAGTGGGACTTATCCTTGTCCGGGAAAGTTCTTTGAAGAACAAGTAAAAGTTCCTCTGCGCTCAAAAGTTCCATAGCTGAAATAAATATAGTGATACTCGCTCGACTCTCAAATCTTGAATGACACCGCTAGAGACTTTGTCTCTCAAAGATAACTTTTGCAAATTATCTTTTTTTATGGGATTAGAAGGGTCATAATTTGTAGCGCTTCTAAGAGAGTTTCTCTAAAAACAACGTTGTGTAGTATAAGTATATAAATGTGCGTTTATTGAGTAATAAATTCAAAGGCTTGGACTCTTTTCGAATCCTTTTTAGATGGCCTCTCGATGTCACCGATAAGATTATCTCCAAAGTGGTGGATGGAATAAGATGCGTGTTACCAGGCGAACAGACGATAGCAAAGCAAGACAATTGTGCTGGATCAGTTTGGTTTGTTGTATGTCAGAGCCAGAAGATCCCCCACGCACTCGTACATATAGTCTGCAAATTCCGGATGATTCTCCATCAGACGGAGCACGTCATCGTTGCGATCCACATTGCAGAATCGATGAAAATCGGCAGGGCTATTGTCCTTAAGGGTCTTCAGATAATTCCCTGGCAAGCGGAGTATGGTGGCTGCGATGCAGTTGTAGGTGGCTCCAAATAGGTCGAAATCTGTCAGGGATTGCACAAACTCCGACTTGCTCAGTCGTTCCTTCCTGGCATCGATTCCCATCCCCTTCAGCTCCTCCGATAGTGTCCCGTGATAGATGTCGATTAGACGCTCCAACAGTCTCTTCCGATTGGATGGCTCCAAGTTGAGATAACTGACCAGGTGAAAGTCTAGTGCTGGTGGGGCGTAGCGGCAGAGCTGAAAATCGACTAAAATCGACGGCTTCTCCTGGGGTTGGGTTTTGTGATAGAAAACATTGGCACCCCAGGCGTCGCGATGCACAAAGGCGTTCCGATGGTTTGCCGAAGGATTCACCATATAGTATACGTTGTCGAGACACCGTGGCAACTCGCTTGCTATGTACTCCTGAGCTTTGACATCACCCCGGACATCTGGATGCGTGGCAGCCACGGCCAAAACAGCCTGTTATTCAGCAACGAAATTAGTTGCCCAACGATTAAATGATGCCACTCACCCTCAATCCCGTGACATACCATTCCACATCCGGATCCACGGACACCTCCTTCAGGCACTCCCGGAGCTCAACTCCAATGGTTTTTCCCTCCTTTTTTTCATAGGCAATGCTGCTAGCATGCATTGTGGCCAGGGACTTCAAAATGGGTTGCAGCTGGTCTTCGTTGAGGAAGCGAGTTCCTTCAGGCAGGGCCACATAGCCCAGGTCCTCAATGTTTTGCATCACAAAGAGATCGTCTCGCGTGAAGTAGCATTTGGCGCACCAAACATGAGACGCTAAAAATAAGCCACACTGTCAGAGGAAATACGTCGAATGCCAAACAAACTTACAGAACTGCTTTAGTTTATTCAGCAGCAAGTTGTAAAGCCCTATCTCTTTCTTGATCACCCCCATTTTCTCCATGTAGAACTCCATGTTGGCGTTTTGGAAAATCACCGACTTTACAAACAACCTGGTGGTTTGCTCATCTTTCTCCCCTACCAACTTGTACCTGAGGTACAAGTGAAAGTATTCGCCCAGGAAGCCCACATGCTCCGATGCCGGCACTACTTTAAAGTTTATCAAGACCCCCTGCTGTTTCTTATCGGCCAGTAAATTCTCCAAAATCTCGGCACACTCATCCGGGGTAAACAGCTCCAGGCGATTTTTTCGCGTTAGAATAGGATTGTACGCGTCGCTGCTCATTTTGATTCAATAAATATGTCACCTCTCAAGCACGAACTGCTCGGGACCTGCGACTCAACTGCTTTCATGTTCACAGAGCTGAGAGCCAAGTGTAAGGCAGTGGTACACTACGATGATTGTGGCATTTGAGTAGGAACATCTTTTGAATATCAGATAAGAAAATGTATCTTTCGGTACGATTTTTCTTCAAAATAAATAGAAAAACTCTCCTTTATTTTAAAAAATTTATGTTAATCCAACCAATTAGGACGTATACCTGCCTCGGAAAATACTTTACAAACACTGAAAACAGTTATCCACCACCAGGGTAATTTATTAAAAAAAAAAAGAAGGGCATTGAGAATTCGTTTGTGGGTAATCTATTATTAAGTATTATTATTTACAATCACTTCTTATCGCCTCTGAGTTAGGGCCATTTCTTATCGCCTGTGTGAGCAACCAAGATGGGTTCTCACGCTCACTTTCCCCTTGTCACGGCCATCTCCATGACATCCACACAGCACTCCTCCATATAGGCCCTGAACTCCCGGTTTGTCTGCATGTAATGCAAGATCTCCTTTTTCCGATCGACGTACTTGAAGTCGTTTGTTATAAATTCCTGTGGAACTTTCACAATTGTGGCGGCCACAGCCCGATAAACTCCACCAAACAACCGAAAATCTTCGTAGGATTCCAGCAACTCCTCCTTGCTGATCAACAGATCCTTGAGGCCGAAATGCAGGAGGTTCTCCTCCAAGTGTGAGTAATACAAGTCAATAAATCTGCGCTCCTTTTTTCTGCGATCTTTAGAGGTGAGATTCAAGTAGAGGCAGAAATTTAGGTCCGACGCAGGCGGAGTGTAGCGACAGGTCTGATAATCGATAAGCAATGCTGGTTCACTTGGATCGGGTGGGAAAAAGACATTACCCGACCAAAGGTCGCGGTGGCATAGGACGTTTCGATACTTTTTCGACGGTGCTGCCTGCTCATAGATCTCCTCCAGAATTCCCGGAAGCTTGCTGTCAACGAAGCTTAACTCCTGGTCGCCCTGATATTGCGGCAAACTGCGAATGGTGGCCAGAAGAGCTGAGAGTCCCGTGGTGAACCAGGCTATCTCCGCGTCCACTGTGATCTCCATCAGGTGATCGCCATAGGCCTGGCCAATACTACATTCGGTTCGGTGCTCGTAAACCAAACTGGCAGCATGGAAAGCGGCCAGGGACTGGATTAACTGACTCATGTGAGCGTCGCTCAATGTGGCCGACTCGGATGATTTGTACCCCCTCAGAGTGATATTCTCCAGAACCAATAAATCGGAGCGTGTGTAGTAGCAGTCGGCACTCCACTTTAGCCTGGCTGTGGGTTTTATTCCATTCAGAAAGCATTCTTATTAGTCATTCCTAAACTACTCACAACACTTTTTAAGGTCAGCCAACAGAGTGTCATAAAGCCAGGCCTCCTTCTGGAAAATTGCATCCTTTTTCGCTTCTTCGCTTAGCACAGGTAATGCTTTTATAAAAAGGTGCACTTCCCGAACCGCGACATCCTGAAAGTATGCCTCCAATTACTCAAAAATGTATAGTATGGTGTAAATTTTACACTGTACAATATAGAAGACAGCTGTTTCCAAATATATGTAGTTCAAAACAAATAAAATTTTAACATTTCATAAGTCTGTCTATTGCTAACATCCATGTGCATAGCTTAAATAGGTGTTTCGCAATGGCAAACAATGAATTTCTATTGATTTATTTGACAGACCGATGATTGATTAAGTTGTGCCGACACTTTGAGAGCAGGAATTGATAAGAAAATACTCAATTAAAGCATATCTCTTTAATCAATAATCATAAAGACAGATGGCTCAACAACACGTCAAGCTGATAATAGCACACGCAAGTAAATCTCATAATTACTCGTAGATTAAGACAAATTTGGATGCTTTAAATATTACCGGGAAGTGGTTTTCCAGAGCAATTACAATTTAATTGGTTTATTGAAGACACACTTCGTTATCATTGCATAGCCCACAACTTTGTGTCTAAATGCCACAATCTCCTTGACAATAGAAAGATATTATACTTACACTGCAATATTCTATTGTAAGGCTGTAGTAATCCCCAAGATAGCCGACCGCCGTACGATCTCTTTTTACATTGTAGTGCAGCAGTTGAGCATTTTCGCCTTTCTTCACATTTTCCAATATTTTCACACACTCGGAGCGATCCAGATGCATGTTGCGTATACGTCGTGTGGGCCGGCAGACTCTTCCACTCCTCGTTCTCTCTCGTTCGGGGCTGGGCGAGACAATTTTCCGGCACTTTCCACTCAGCTGCCGAGCGCAACTGGCGGTGAACAACTGTGCGAAAATAGTTTTTCGCTGAGTTTTTATTTTCTTTCGAACAGAACGAACAACTGTTAGGGACTAACACACTGACCATATCTGAGAGATAACATGTAAAGATGTAATAAAGAGCCCTATTCTAGTTCAGCATTGTGCAACGATAAGAGAAAAACGGGTGAGTTCAACAATAAAATGGCCGGGGTGACAGGACAAAGATCTCTAAGGTTTGTGGTAGCTTTCATTTAAAAATTTTAACTTGTTTGGAGTCCTAGCTTGACGAAGAGCAATTTTCTAGATTAGCAATTTCCTAGATACAGCCTCATCTAGTCACCAATAAGATTCCATTGGCCGATCACGTGGACCCTTAACTTTCCATCTAGCGTTACAAACTTATGCTAAATCGTCGGCTGAATATTTCAGAGTGTTGTCGAGTGTCTCGACTAATCGATTAATTTCCTTTCCTTGGTTTCCACCTGTTTTGCGGGGTTTTTAAAAAAGATTTTTTTATAATTTTTATTTTTTTAACTATACTAATGTCATATCTAAACTTGGTAGTTTTAGCTTTAAATTAGTGGGCGTAAGAGATATTCTGAGTTTGCTTCTCTATAGAGTAAATTGTATGTGCAACACATTTTCATCTCTAGCGCGGGCGTAGGTGTTCGTAACCGTCTTAATTTTAAATTATAGATACATAGATGGCTCTACCAATATAATATTTAGAATCCCTAGTATTAAAATTGTGAACTCCACAGGACTTCGCTGTTTGTCTCTTGATTCAGAATATGCAATTATTTTATACGGAGAGACGGAACGACGGACAGACGGATATCGAATCGGCTGATGATGGGGATCAAGAATATTTTTACTTTATGGGGCCGGAAGACCATTCCTTCTCTCTTTTATATACATACTTTCGTTAGAATTTAATATACCCTGCTCTTTTTAAACCAGGTATAAACATTAAAGCTAGTATAATTGACTATTATTAAATTAAAATAGGAAAACTTCCAAACTTATATGAACAATCTGAATTATATTTGATTTTATCTATTACAAAATTAAAATACTAACAAAGCTTTTTTGTAATTTACTAGTAATATAATATTAATTGTACATAGTCTAACTCATTAGCTCTTAGCCCAAAGTTAGCTCATAGTTTTATATTATTTGTTAGCTTTAGATAAATAAATATTTGATTTTATACTGAGTACTTCAGTACTGATAACTACCAAAAAATTCAAATGGACACATATATGAACAATCTCTCCTAGACAACGCAGTTTCTCCTCTATTACACAAAAATTCTAATCGATTTCTTCGCTATTAATAGGTGCACTAGGATTCTTAGTGGAATCTTTTGGGCAACATCAAGCGGCGTAGGCGATACTTCTCGTTCATGTAAGTAGAATAGGGACGAATTGTTATATAGTAGATGATCTCCACGAAGCTTAAAAGACTTGCGCCCACGAAGAGTCCTGTGGTGCCACCAATCGACACTTGAAAAAATCGAATATCAGTTAACATTCAAAGGTGCATTTCGCATTCGACTCACCCACTAGGTCCAGTTTTCCGCGCACCAAATTGCGCTTATAGCGCTCCGTTGGGAGCTCAATTAAGCCGACTTCGATGCGGGAAATGGGAGTCTGGGTGCCCACCATGTTATCCTTGCTGTCGTAAACAGTGGTTATGTCCACCTCCGTGCAGGAGGGCAGACAGTCGCAGACGAGGCCCTTGCGACCCCGTCGCTTCGACCACTTGGCAATGATCACCGAGAGGTCCTCGTAGTTCCGATTCAAGCACTCCAACCCATCCATGTTGCACAGCTGCCAGTCCGGCGAGTTGGGGGAGAGGTGACTGGAGCAGTTGCACAGCTCGATCTGGCGGTCCTTGCGACACTGCACCGTGCAGGCACTGTAGCTGTAGTAGTTGTGCACATCCAGGATATTCTCGTCCGCAAAGCGACAGTTCCGCTGATGCACACTCGTCTGCCGGATCTCCTCGTCGTTCTCAATGTCCCGTTTGGAGATGTATCGTCTAAAAGTTAATTATCGGGTAACATGAATTGCAACTACCTATATCTAGGCTTACTTACACGAAGGATATGTAAGGACCCACCACAAGAAAGTCCGTTTTGGGGGTGACCAATGTGGGAACTTCTTCTGTCCCCAAAATAAAAACCTAAGAAGATTTAATTTGATAAGTTAAATTCAGATTTTAATTCTCAATGGGAATGGGAATCAAAGTTTAAATAAAAGCATAAGTGGTCACATCTTAGGAAATCGCTTTGGGTGCTTTAAATTTAAATACTAGCCCTCTTTAGGAGATTTGCAATGCTTAGGAGCTTATAGGCACAAACAGACATGGGCAGCCTACGTTTATTTTATGTTTATTAACAATATCCTTCCTGTTACCCCTTTTACCGAATAATCTCTGAGTACAAAAATAACAAACACTATTTATTCAGACTAGCAAGGCTTTATAATAATCCAATGTGTATGGCCGACTTTAGGGTGGCTAACGAACAGTACTCATTTGCCCAGAAGTGTGCAATGTGTGTATGCCGTATTACTATTCACTGTTAACTTACTGTAGCCTCCGTATGCAGTTCCATTTTCAGGGTTCCTGGTCCCGTATATCGATTTGAATACATATTAAGCCTAGGACCTTTGTTTTTCCTAAAAATGCCTTCACATAAAACCATAAAACAGAACCAAAACCCACAACCCACCCGGCTTGCAGCGAGTTGATGGCATAGCAAATGCCCAGTTCGGTCTCCATGCGGTGGAAATATTTGCAACAGTCAAAGGGCTTGTTGTTCCACTCACAGTTGCTTATCGAATCCACACAACTGCTCCGGACCAGCTCGGCGTAGTAGGAGAAGTTTGAGTAGAAGCAGGAGGTGGTCGAATCCGGGCCACTGCACTCGTGGACGGTGTGGTAGGACTCGCCCCGAAAGAAGGCAATTTCACTGAGAACTTCCTCCAAAGTAAAGTCGTGATCAGCGCCCCACAATCTGGCATAAGAGTGTGTTCATAGAGTGTGTTCATAGTACTCATCAGGCTTGGGCAAGGTCAAACTCACTGCTCTGCCACCTCCTGTATGCGATCCATGTTCTTCGACTCACAAACTATAATGGCTGGAAAATTGGTACTCCAATCGCGGTACGAACTCTCCACCACGAAGCTAATGGCATTGTTCTCGAAGGCACCTTAAAGGGGTCTTTTCGGATCAGGCACCTCTTCACTATCCCAGACACTCACTTAAGGAAGCTTTGATGAGTAACCAGGAGGCGTACCACGAGGCCACCAAGCAAATGACCCAGAAGATCCGTTCAATCCAACTGGCATCCTTGTCAACTATAAATCTGGCTCCGTGCAAAGTCGAATTTTTCAGATATTCTTCTATAATGCGGCTGAAATTCATGGTGCTTGTGTGGTCTCTTTGGGCTTCAATTGACAACTGTTCGATGCCAGCCCCGTTTGGGAAACCCTTATTAATGACCGAACATAGTTTGGCAATCCTGGTCATTCATCTCGTTTGGCGGCGTCAGCTGCCAAGTTCCCATCCAGCTAGCACGCAACTGAATCAACAATTATCGTTGGATTTACTTTCGGTAGAACAAACTTTAACACTAACAAAATAAGTGGCCTTTTGTTTAGTTAGCACACATTGCCAGCTGTAAGATTTATCAGCCAGAAATCCTAGCAATTAGTTGCCAACTGAAAAGCGTGTGTGGCTTGCGCAAAACGATATTATCTCTGAACATACGCTAGAGATACATGGTAAGGAAGTTTGGTTGAGGTGTGAGAACTTGTGTATACAGATAGTTTATGTTGGAATAAGCAAATAGAAACGTATTTGAAGCCCCTAACAAATAGTAAAAAGTTTTGCCGTCCAAAGGCTTAATCTGGCCAGGGAAAACACCTGATTTTCCACGGCCCCAGCAGCTGACTTTTAATTTCTTTATACATGTCTAGGCCGAAAGCAAATGAACGAGATCGGATTTCCTTTGGAGCTTTTTAGCGCCAAGTCCCCCCATGGCTTGTGGAAACGCAAACACTCCCTTCCATCGCGATTCTGGAGATGATGAAATTATCTCCAAATAATTTACAACAGTCTGGGGTGAAAGCCTCACACCTACTGGAGATATAAAGTCGAGAGAATGCTCGGAAACCTGAACTCGTAATCAGTTGACGTTGAGATGGCGACCACGGCACCGGAGCTGAGTACTGACGAAATTCGCGGCCTGTGCCAGCGATATTTGCACCAGGATGTTCCCTGCTCCGATCCGGGATTCAACATACTCAGCTTCCAGCTGCGGCCCACATCCGATGCCCCGACTGGATACCTGGGCAGCCACTTCTACCTCCAGGTCACCGTGCAACTGCACGACCCCGAGGAGGTCAAACAGATCACCTTCTTCGCCAAGGCCGCTCCCGAGAGCAATGCCACCCGAATGGAGTATCTCGAGGACTTCGGAGTGTTCCAGAAGGAGATCGCCGTCTACAAGCACGTCCTGCCCGATCTGCAAAAGGTCTGCGGTGCCGAGGTGGCCCCCAAGTGCTACTATGCAAGCAAGAACCTGCTGGTATTTGAAAATCTCGCCGATCAGGGCTTCCGCATGGGCGCCAGTCGCGACGGCCTGTTCAACTACGAGCAGCTACAGTGCGCCCTGAAGAGCCTGGCCGCCATGCATGCCGGCTCCATCATCCAGGAGCAGAAATTGGGACAGAAGCTACCGGAAACGCACCCCCAATCGGTGGTGGAGAACGCCTATCCCAGCGGCGTAAAACCCAATCACCTTCGAATGGTAAACTTCGAAAATTCGTGTGAGGTCTTGAAGGCGTTTGTCAAACTAATGCCGCAGTACGAGTCCCAGATGGATTACATTCAGGAAAACTTCACCCGCCGGATGTCCTTTATCTTCGAGGCTGTCAAGACGTCAAGGGTCTATCAGAATGTTCTGATTCATGGCGACTTGTGGGCCAACAACGTCATGTTCCAGTACGGCAAATACGGCGAGATTCCGCTGCAGTGCCGCTTGGTGGACTTTCAACTGGCCCGCTATGCACCACCCGCCCTGGACGTTCTCACCATCCTGACCATTCCCACCTCCAAGGCATTCCGGGATGCGCATCTGAGCGAGCTACTGGCGGAATACTATCGCTTCATGGCCGAGTTCCTCAAGCGAGCTGATCTGGACATTGATCAAATCATGCCCGAAAAGAGTTTCTACGCCTCCGTGGAGGAGTTCCGTAGCATGGGTCTGATCGAGAGCTGCCTCTTCTGCCACCTAGTTATGCTCCCGACCTCCTGCAGCCGAAAACTTACCTCGTCTGCGGATGGATTTAGCGACTTCTTCAGCAACCGCCGCATCGAGATCTGCGTGGAGGCCTACAAGACGGATGAACTGTACAGAAATCGAATGCAAGATATGCTCAAGGACTTTGTGGATAACTTCGTTTTAAAGGAAAAAAAGTAGGGAGGGATAAAAGTCGCGGCTACATTTGTATTGAAATCTGGGTGGAAACCTACAAGATGGATGAACTGTTCGGGAATCGAATGCAAGACATGCTCTAGGACTTTGTGGATAACTTTCTTTTAGAGGTTACAAATTAGAAAGGGACTATGGCTACATTTATTGCCTATTTGTAAATAGTAATGGTTTCATAATTTAATCACAAAATACACATGCTAAATTTCTTATTTTATTTAGCTAAAAATATGATGTTTGTTCAATTTGATATAGCTCTACACACATGTTTTAAAGTTACATCGTAACTTATTGAAGTTATAAAGTCAAGGTCTAACTATTTGTTTTAACTTTCGTGTTATAATTTGTGAATTTGTATACATTAGAAAGTGCAGTCATATTGTAATCGCAAACCCTTAAAAAATTGAGAAGCGAAGCCCTCAAGCCCCTCCAAAAAATAGCACAGCTTTTGCCGCATGCTTCGTTGAGTTTTGCGTTTTCATTTTCGTTTGGCTTGTCTGCTTTTTTAGTTTTGAAAACTTTCAAGTTGTGTCCAAAACCTGCAATCCGATCCGATCCGATCCGATACGATCCGATCTCCTGCTTCGGCCAAGTTTCTGCCAGTTGGCCAACAGACTCGGGCGAACTTAAATTCAGTTGCCAATTGGCCGCGTTCAATTCAACACTGCTGGCGGGTCTGCAAGCTTGACGGTCGTCTTTGCGTCGCTAAATTTTGATATTAAAGAGTGTTGTTGAAACAATATTTTTCAGTTAATCAAAATGTGAGTTCAGAGAGGAGGTTCTCCAAAGCGTGCAATTGCTTAAATTGCTATAGATTGTTCTGCTTAAACCTAAGCTTGGTGCAGTACGATGAGTGGTTTGCAAATTTTAAAAAGTATATTCGCTTCGCTTCTGGAATATTAATCAAAACCCCAACACCAGACATTGCATAATCTTATAAGCGAGCGAGGATCCCACAGCACAATTTAAAAATTCGGTCCGGTCGCCACCCAAAGGCCCATGAAAAAACTGTGACAAATAACTTACCAACCACATTCATAAAAAAACCCATAAACACGCTGACCTATCACAAGAGCAACAGCAACTGCAACAACACTGACTGACAAGCATAAAATTGAAAAAAATACCGCGGACGGGTGTACTCAACACATAATTTAGTTTAACGGTCACGTTTTTTTAACAAATGCGAAAAAATGCCCAAACAAACCGAAAGAGCTCAACCCAAAACCACACCGAATTGAAAATAAAGAAAGGGCCAAGCCGCAATAAACTACGTAAATCATAATACGAGTATGAATGCAATATCCGAAAGAAGTTGCGATTGTCATGCTGTGCAGCGTTTTCAATTAACCCGTGTGAAGACACAAAACAAATGCCCCGCCGTCGAGTGGTTGTGTAGCTGTTGGCCACCACTTACGCCGTCCGGCCAATAAATATGATCCGCAATGACCGCATATCAATATTGGCCACCAACGCCGAAAGGGGCGTGCCAGGGGTGGGCTGGGCTGTTAAATACGTTGCGGACTCCGTGTGGTCCCAAACGTTGGCACACTTTTTCGAGTATTACCATAGCCTGGTGTCAAACGAAAGTGAAAATTTGCCAATTTACTAACAATTGGGCATTATTAAATAATAGGTTTAATCGAAAGTGATTCCAACTGACTTGTTAAAAGTATTACCTATTATATATGTTACTGGCAAACAGTTGCGACAACCAAAGAATCAAACGGATTACAAGGCTTTTAATTAAAAACTTTATTGGGAAATGAAATGTGGATAAAAGTGGCAAGGGCAGAGGCAACCTTGAAACGGCTTAAGATGTTCACACTTTCGAAAATTAACGATCGCTGGCTTCATTTGCCGGCAAAACATGTAATGAGCGTTAAACGTTAAGTGATTTTTCTTTATTTTAATCAGTCATGTGGCACTCGGGATTATTTGAATGCGAGGTTCTCATGCACGACCTTTCACCCGAAAAACGAATAGCCACGCGACCAATGCAATCTAGCATAACCCAACCCCATTAGCAGCCCCAGTTTCTTGATCCCACACAACCAGCACTTGTAGCACTTGGAGACCCCTTGGAGAGGCAAGAAAATTGTAACAGATGTGGCGGAGCATATTTCCTCATTGTATGCAAAATATAAACAAATTTGTGGACGTTGGAGAATAACAATAATACACAATACGTCAATCTTTGTCAATTAACCACATGACCCAAATTTGGAATGGAATGGTGGGGCGCACATACGTATGCACGTATTTTTGTATGAAATGCGAAAAAGCGCAAACTGCAGCGACGCGGCGTTGACGCCAATTGGATTCCATTGACCTAATCAGACACAACAACAAGAAGTCCAGCTTAGCTGCAGTTGTCGTTGTACTTGCCTTGCAGTTGTATCTTGTAAGTAAGTAGCCGTCCCAGCGAATTCCCCATCGCTGCCCGCTATACAAAACACAAGACCGGCAACAGAAACCTGAAAATGCCAACACATTTTTTGGCAGAGTGCGGGGACCAACTGGGAAGGCTGGCGTCTTTTGCGCATTCGCAGAGCCCCGAAATTGCATAAGCCGTACGGCGCCCAAAACGACTTGGATAGCAACAGCCGCAGGCGAAATGCACCAGCACATCAGTTGGGTGTGGTGTCCGAGATCGGAGGGGGCAGTGAACCAAATTGTACCCAAAACGTCATACCTTGTACTTGGGCTTCTGAATCTGGTTTACCAAAACGCTCATTGTTGCTTCATGTCCCTTCAAACAATGTTGCTCAAGCATCATGGCTTTGGTTTCTCTAGCTACATTTGCATACACTTTTCCTTAACGAAATCCCATTTTCTGTGGTTAAGTCTGCGGAATACATATCAAATCGATATTAAATAATTATAACATTAAATAGGCAACAATTTGAGGGTGAATGATCGCTCGAGTTCATGCAAATCCTTTGACCCACGCCCCAAATTGCAACAGCCATACCCTTGTCGGCTTGTCGGGTATTTACGATCCACTCGAGACACCAACATGCCGTTGCATCACACATGACTTTAACTATACTTAACTGTATGAAAATCTCATTATCAAGCCCGGGTTGTGGCGATCTTACCGCTTAAAAAATGCCATGAACCATCCGCCAGCCGTGAGTTAGCAGGTTCGCCGAAGGGCGGCTCCGCAACCACTCGGCCGGCCGCACAACAAACGAAAGAAAACAAAACAGCAGTCGTATCGAAAGCGCAAGTGCTGCAAGTGGCAATATCAAGTCCAAAACTTACATCACCGGCCAGAAACACAAGAGGCAAGTGGTGGAAGGTAGCGCGTCGCATATTCACTGCCGGTTATCCAATTAAAAGCAAAGATCAGGGATCTTTTTGCAGCCAAAGTGGACTGCAGACCGCAAGCTGGAAAAACTCAGTTTTTCTTCAAGCAGCACGCGACATCTAGGAAATAGCAGTCACATGACAACCGAGTTTTGCGGACTTTGCAGACAAATAGAAACTGCCACTGCCACCAGTTAGTGGTGCTGAAAAAAGGAGCCAAAAACTGTACAAATTGGGTAGCCTTGCAGCAATTGCAATTGCAATAAAGACAAATTTGGAAATGCAAAAATAAATCAGATTGTGTTCTCACCATCTGAAATGTTAACAGTTAGGAAATTAGACAGCCTATTTCTACCTAATTAAAGTTCCTAATTCATTCGTTTTTGTTCTTAAATGTTTACATCTCTTGCCGCAATAAAATCATACAAATTTAAGATTTTGGTTACATTTAGGTTATATTTTTCTTAAATCAAATTCATAGATCTCTCTTCTTAGAGTACCGAAACCAAAATATCCAATGTTTGATTATTTAGTGTCCATAATTTTATACAAGACAAGCCAAACAGCCAAGATGGTAGCACCGGCTCCCGCGTTATAGCCAAGTCAGCTGACTTGGTCCAAAGTGGTCCCGGGCCCCGGACGCCGAATAAGTGAAAAGCGGTCATTTAGGCGTGGACTGGATGCGTGGATCGGTGGTGGTGGTGGTGGGATGGGGATGCGTGTGCACTCGTATTCGAGACAGGCGGAAACTTGTTATATTATATGCACGCCACAATTATGCAATGATCATCATAATAGCTTAAGTCGAGCAAGTGGGGGAATCCGTCAGTCAAATTCAGTCGAAAAATTCAACGAGGCGTGATCGTCTTCTCCACTGCCATTCAAGGTGCCACCAGTCCGGTCGCCCCGCCCGGTCAGCCCTCCTTGTGCTGATGATGATGGCGTTAGCCGCCTCCGTTGCCGAAGCCAGACCCCAGCGGAACCTGCAACACGTTGCCGTCGTGGAGAACGCTGCCTGGGAGCAGACGCTGCCCCAACAGTTCCAGAATCCCTTCTACAAGACTCCGCGCGTGAGGGACGCCCTGGCCCGATCCAGTTGGTTCGGACCTGGCGAGGAGGTGGTGAGTGCACTAGGCCTTACATTTATTTGGAATACAAAATAATGTATTCTAACTTTAGTATTATTAGACATTAAATTATGTATACATTCATTTAAAGATGCAATATAAGAGGTTTCTTAAAGCTACATTTGACCATTTTTAGTCACCTTAATTTATACCCGGATCTCGTAGAACTGAGGTCTACCAGTCCAACCCATGCTAATCTCTTCATGTTCTTGCGCCTCTTCATGCTAATCTTACGGATGGATTTATTGTACGAGTATATTTAAATTGTTCATCAGTATAATTTATAATTGAAAACTTGGTATTCATAGTTAAGACACTCGACCATAACCATTTCTACTTGAAATACGAATTTGAATTTCTTTGACCGCCCAGAATTTGTACCTTTATGTATGCAATTTAATTTTTCAGGTCTATGATCGGCAAGCTGAGAAAATTCCCCGCATGGAAATCTACAATGTGCTGTCCCATGCTGGTCTAATACCACGCCGGCGTTTCTTTTAAGACCCAATTCCCTTCTAAAAAGCACTTACTTAATGTGAAATTAAAAATCAAAGTCATTAGTTTAGGAACCAATTAATAAATTTGTTTTATTTACTATTTACTCACCCACGACGTACTCATTAATTCGATAATAAAGATAAACCCTTTAGAAACATTTCCAAATGCATTTCATTTCCTCTCAAGATCCAAATGAAAAGGCTTTACTTGTGTCCGAATGACTTGTATTTTCAATGTCTTATATACAAAAATAGGGATATTAAATTTGTTAACAGAACTACTAATTTGATTATATTCATAACTTTAGTTTAGTTCTCAGCGCCCCGATTATCTTTAATCGGTTGTCCAAGGCCTGCTGGTCAACATCTAAGCCGGACAACCGGTCCTCCAGCTGCTCATTTTGCTCCATCAGCGATTTCCTGACATCCAAGGGCCCTCTCCTCACCTCGCCCTCCTCCAGCTCTTCTTCATCCGTTTCCCCATCCGCATCGCTGTCCTCATGCGACAGCCCATTGCCGTTGATGGAGCCACCATTGGACATATGGGAGTGGCCTCCGGATTGCGGGGAGCGCCTCGAGGCTGAATCCGCCAGAGTCAGCAACGATTTGACGAATTCGCCGCAAATCAGGCTCATCGCAGGCATCGTGTGTGCGGACATATTGACAAACTGTAATCGAGAGCAGAAGATTAATTGGCAATGACCTTGCTGAAGTTCAAAAGTGTGTTAGTGGTGGGTTCAGAGATGACGTAGATTTTGGACAAAGCTAGACATACGAAAAAGTAACCATCTAATGCGACAAAACCTAATTTCAACGTTCATTTTAGAAAGTTCAATCAATTCTCGATTCAGTTACTACGTGAATTATAACTTTATATTTCACATATATTTTAAAAGTTATATTTAATGATAGCATAAAAATAGCTAAAAAGCCACAACTGCTTGTCAGCTGCGGCTTGTCAGCTGCCTATAGTTTTGTTATTTGAATTTCGGGTGTCGAGGGTGTTCAAATTGAGATTGAGGTTCAAGTTCGGCGCTGGACAATGTTAATCACATGATTATTTTCGGTTTTATGTTTTGTCATTGTAGACCGTCTTGAAAATGCGCCGCACAAGCCCTCAAGTGCTCTCGGCGTGTGTATTAACCTTCGCGCATGCGCTTGCGGACTGTTGATATTGTTGCTCCATTTTCATGCAAAACAAACGACATAATCGAAAACAATCGAATGCGCAAACAGCACTTGCTAAATTACTGACACTGGTGGGCCCACCAATTACGTTTTGCTTGGCATTACTTCGTATTTTTCATCGGAAAATTCCAGGAAGCACACGTACAGCCCACACTCATTGATTATGACTCAAAGTGATACGGTAAATCAACCCCGAAACCGACTTCAGTCGGTTCCAACCAGAATAAGCTCTTGTAATATACGATAATTGGGAAAAATAATTAAGCCGACTAACTTGCACACTAGGCAACAGCCATGCCGTTTACAACAGCCGAGAACATCGCGCTCCCAACTATTTTCCCAGCATAATCGACTGCGACAGGCGGCCAAAGTAAAGTGTCCCAGGCACGCAAGTGAAAATGTTTGTCCACACGCATAAACCATATTTTGTGGGCTGGGGTTGAAGGGTAAATGCTTCAGTTTAATTCACAGTGGCATAAAGGATAAAGGACTATTGGCCTTTCGGGCAGATAAATTGGTTTGGAAACATTTAAGCTTTGCACTATGGTAAATCCATAACGTTACTAACTAGTATTATAAAAGCCAAATAAATATTAATATAAAGTATTCTTAGACGTGAGCTAGAAAACCGCATTAATTTCTGTGGAAATTTTCGGGACAGTAAGCATCCGACGATTTGAAATACCATTTGTATGGTCCACGGGAAATACACATGTGTGGAAACGCTTAAATAAGAATAAAAATCAGTCTAACGAATAAGTGATAATGAATCCGACGGATAGGTAAGTATTTATAGATATTTCCCTTAAATTTTCTAACGTTTTAAGACACAATACAAAAGAAATTTAAAGGCGGTAACTAAGTTAAGGAGTGACTAACATGTTGCTCCACTGTGCATAGAATTTGCGGCTGCCCCGGCAAAATTAAGAGCACGAACAAAGAGCGCACGCGGTGCCACAAACCATAACAAGCCGAACCTTACGAGCTTGGCGCTCGGGAAGAATTGGGGAGAGCGCTGCCAGTATAAATGGCCGAGGGCCGCGTGTCTGGCTCAACAGTCACCCGTTGCATTCCGCACCAACAACAGCATCCACCCGGAACCGGAGCCAGAGCCAGAGCCAGAGCCGGAGCTGGGCAGCAGGGAGCAAACGTTCGAGAGCATTGCCGGGAGCACAAAGCAGACGGAAGCGCGTGCCGCTAAAGTTTACGGAAGTAAAAAGCGGACAAAAGTTCAGACCAACGCACTCGCTTGCATCTGACAATCCGACATAGTGCCAAATCCTGATTAAACAATTTACGATCCAGCAAGCACAAAAACATCGAGCAGAGGCAGAGGCGGGAACTCGAGGCCCGCACGTTAGGTGAGCGCAGGAAAACATCCGGAAAATGTGGCCCAACTTTGTGGGCGCCCTTTCCCTGCTCTGGCTTGCACTGCTCGCCTGGGCCAGCGCTGGACCCGTGCCAATTGTGAACGAGGTGAGTGGGTGGGTGGTGGTTTGCATTCCGTGGCACAGTCGGGAGGGTGCCCCCAATTGGAGTTGCAGCTGCAAACAGTGGGGGGCACGAATTTGGGGCAATGACTTCACTGCAACATCGCACTAAAGTGCCTGCCCCTCGCAATGCAGGAAGTGCAGATGAACTAATTGCAAGTGGGCGTTGAGAATTGCCTTAAAAACAGTGCACTCTTAATTAGAAGATTGCTGTTCGAATTAAAGCCAACGGGAAATAATAACCGGTGATTAATCTCATTAGTCATAGAATATCCCAAAAGCTGCCTCTAAGCAGCATATGCAACTATTTCCAAACGAAGGGATACCAGCTTATTCAAATTTTAACACCTGAACCCTCGGATGCCCAACCCTCGGATGCAGATGAAAAACACATTTTGCAGGGGTATTAGGTGGCACCCGAGAGCAACAACGTTTGCCGTTGAACACGTTTGAGGCGGGTGTCGGGTTAATCAGTGTAACTAAATATAGACCGAGAGCACAAGTTTAAATTCGAAAACATCAGGCTCAACACTCCGTGTAGGCGACAACAGTTTATATAATAATTGAAAAGCTATCCCTGCGTTATCAATGCCCATGCAGACTTGACCCTTGATAGACTGTGAAAACAAAGTGATTAATTAATTATAGAAATAAAGCAACTGATTGCCGAGCGATCTTTGGAAGGAATACCCCCGAAAATCGGAGGAGTCAAGTTCAGCTGATTATTTTTCCATGATATAATATGCTTAAGGGCATCTCGATTAACTAACAGACCTATCCCAAAAACACGGGTAATTCCGTTGCCAGGCAGATAGAGCTCGCATGATTTCCACTCAGATTTTCTAAGCAAACGGAGCACCCAATTGAAAGGCGCGTCCAAAAATAAAGCCCACTTGGAGAAAACAGCGTTATAAATCTCAATGGAAATTATTCAAATTGAGTTGACCCGCAGTTGGTCGCAGACACAAAAGAACAGCGACAAAAGGAACAAGTGACGGCGGCACAGACGTCAGTGTTTGGGAAAATCGTATCCCGGGTACCCAGAACTTTGAACCCCTTTTGTAGGAGGAAACATATTTCCATATGAAAAGCATTCCATGCAGACTTTTGGGGACGCTCTTCCAGATCGATTAATTTATAACGAGGTTTGCCATTACATTCTCTTTTGCTTGCAGCACCAACAACTGATGCCGAAGGTCCCTCAGTGGCACTGTTTGCGCTACTTCAAGCACGATGTCCTGATGATGCGCCGCTGTCGCCACTTGAGAGTCCCTACGGCGCCGCGGCTCGGCGACGTCATCAAGCGCAAGAAAAAGTAGTATCCGGCAGACGACGGACAATCAAAATCAAGCTCGAAATCGCAACAAATACTCAACACGACTGAGAAACCAAATCAATTCAAGTTACAGTTTTTAAAGGATTTCTAAACCAGACCAAAGCTACCCCCAAATATATTCACAAATGTAGCATTTCTAATATAACTGTAAGCCTAACCATTGTACTTCATAGATGTTAAGCCTCGAATAAAACCAACTAAGAACTCAAATCTTATTTGCTTTGCACACTTACCGCGTTAACCGCACTATGCTCTCCGCGGCCCACAATCAGGGGACCGCTCCTCTTCGCCGGTAACTCGCCCGGGCCAGGTTGCTGCGTGGTCACATGGATGCCGAATGTTGCGTGCCTGAACACGCTTTCGGGGGCGGAGGCGGCAGGCTGGACGAAGCTGATCGGGACGGGTGCATCGTCCGACGGACTCTGACCCGGGGGCGCCAGGAAGGCAATCTCCTGCGACTGAGTGAGCAGCAGCAGCGAAGACTGCGCCTGCCAGTCCACGTTGATGGAACTCTGCTTGGGCTGTCTCCGCGGCAACCAGGCCAGGCCATGGGTCTTGGGCAGATTGCTGCGCTGGTACAGCGGGAGCGGAACATTCGGTTGGAAAACGTGCACTAAAAAAGGGTAATAGTGATCTTAAATTTCTCTCCGCAGATACTGTTTCGTTGGATTCCTCGCATTCACTTAGCAGGTAAGAATTTCCAAATTATGAATAAGTCGTTTTTGGTAACTCACACTCATCGTTTCTCGTGATGACAGCCATCAGATTGGTCAGCGGATCGAAGGCCAGCTGGCGCACAGACAGCTTCAGACCCGCCTGCAGTCGCAGCGTCAACATATTCCAAATGAGCACCCGGGAGTCGGTGCAGACGGCAACGAGGTGAGCCTGATCCCCGGCTCCGAATTGCACGTGCGAAATCTGCGCCAATCTCTGAAAGGGCGCCGCCCCGGGGGGAATCTTCCTCGCCTTCAGCGGTGCTGAACCACTGTCACTCAGCTTGGGTTTCTTGCTCGGTGTTTCCTCTTTCTTCGGTTGACTGCTCTCGTCCAGCTTGAGGGTGCTAAACAGAGCCATCACCTCTTGAGGCATCAGCTCCTCGAAGTTCTGGCGCCGCTTGGACAGCTGCTCCAGTCGCTGCTTGGCTTTGAACCGCTGCCGGGGGTGCAGACGGTGCAGTCGGGCCTCAAAGTTGCGGATCTTCGACCTGGAGGCATTGACGAGGCCGCCCCTCTGCTGGAGATGCTCCAACAGGCGATTGCGATGAAAGATCGGCACCGAGCACTCAATGCCGAAGCTTCGCAGCAGCTGCAACTTTTGGTGCAGTCCCAGTTCGGGCATGTTCATGATGTACTTAAAAACAGGCTCCTTGCTGCCACTGTTCGGTTCACTCAGCGGAGAGCTCTTGGCAGGAGGGCCCACAATCAGATCCTTGGCCTGCTGCACCAGCTTCTCGTCGTTGCTGTTTAGTAGGCTCTTGAGCAATGCCCACAGTTGCTGCCTTTGCTGCGCGAGTTCCTTCCTCGCTCCGTTCAGGGGACTGCTGGCCAACCTCAGCTGGGCCTTGGAAATCACGCCGTCCAAGCCGGGCGGACAGCTGAGCGTTTGCAGGGGCTGTCGGGGATTCCTCGCGTCGTACAGGGCCAGAATGTTACCGTAGCCGACGGCCAACAGGGAGCCGTCCTGGGAGAAACAGAGCGAGCCGATGGGCAGGTTCCTGTAGCTCGTTTCGGCCAAGCAACTCCACATATAGCCCCGCTTGTAGATGTTCTCCGACTCGATCAGGCCCCACACCTTGACGACGTTGTCCTCACCCGCAGTGGCGCAGCACAAGTTGTCGACTTGGAACTGGCTGGAGAAGATGATCTCCTTGAAGCCGTGCTCGTGGGGCAGGTCTATCTCCGTGTTCAGGATGTAGCTGCAAGAGAACGTCAGGTGAACTAAAGAATCGCCAAGAGTTGCGAGAGAGAGTTACCTCTGCAGCTTTTCGTTGAACTGCCAGAACTTTAGGCGGACCTCGGCAAAGTTCTCCAGGTCGTTGTACACCTCGCCCGTGGCCATCCAGTTGATGTTGAACGCGGCCCGAGTGATGCGCGTGTTGTAGATGATGTGGTTGGTCTCCTCGCTGATGATGTTGCTGTCCACCACCCGCAGCTGCAACACAAGTTTCGCGTTTAGCTTGAAAGGAACCCCATACTGGGCGTCAACTCACATTGTAGAGCAGACTCTTGGTGTAGGCCGAGTAGAACTGCAGGTGGCCGGCCCTGCCGTTGAGCACCAGCGTGTTGGTCCTCGGATTGAGGCGCAGGCCGAGCGGGAACTTGCAACGGCCCGTCTTGTCGTCCGTCTCGTAGGTGAAGTGCTGCACCGTGGACTTGATGACGCTACTGCTGCCGCTGAGCAGCTGGATGGCGTTGTCCTCCGTGCAGACGAGCACGTTCTCGTTGTCCCCGCTGACCACAATGTGCCGGATGACGCTGGCCATGCGGGGCAGGTACTTCCGCTTCTGGGGCATGGCCAGGGGCCACTTGACCAGCACGCACTCGTGCCCGCCGCTGTAGAGGCTCGCTCCCGAGGGCGAGAAGCCCAGGCAGGTGACCTCGGTGTGGTGCCAGTGGAGCAGCGTGTTGGTCATGGTCTCACGGCTCTCAAAGCCGCGCCACACGAAGATCTGGCCCTTGGCGTCGCCGGTGGCGGCCATCATTTCGGTGTCGCTCATGCTCACGCAGCTCACGATGTTCTGGTTGGCGCTCTTGAAGCGGCAGAACTTCCAGTTCGAGTAGTTCACGAAGTAGACGTACATGCCCTGGGCGAGGACGATGTACTTGAACTGCCCCTTGCCCACGTCCACGAGCGGTGTGCGCACCCTGAGAAGAGTAAAGGAAAGTCTGGGTTAAGGGCGCAACAGGTGGCGACCCTCACGCGATACTCACTTCAGCTTGAGGCCGCAGCTGACGCCGATCCTGGCGCCCGTGCTGGTGTTCATCACGTGCCAGGAGACCGGCTCGCCGCTCTTTCTCTTGGTGACCACGAAGGCGCAGGCGGTCTCGCCGCCCTTGTGCAGATTCAGGAGGTTGCAGGTCAGGACAGTGGCCCCAGGGGGGCCCAGGTCCAGGGCGACGCTATTCTTGAGCACTCCTGCCCGCCAGTTCCAGTGCAGCAGCTGGCCGCCGCCCGTGCAGCCCAGGAGAAGCTCTGGCTGCTTCACGTCCAGTTCCAGGCTGATCAGAGGTCCGGGGGCGTCGTCCAGGACGCGGGTGAGCTCGCCGGTGCTGCTGGCGTACACCTGCACCTTGCTCCCGCACCGCACGAAGATAAATCTGCCAAGGAGACGGGTCTCAGTGCCAAATAATCGTGAAGAAACCCCCGACTAACCTTCCGTCGGGCGAGAAGACGGGCGCGTGTTCCACGATGCTGCCGCCGGCGAGGCTTTGCAGCTCCAGGCGATCCTCGTCGTCGAAGTTCATGGTGCGAGGTCTCGGGGATGCTGCGCGTCCTAATTACGCTCCAAAGCCGCTTTTCCAGGTCTAATTCCGAAGTGAATTTCGGGCAAGCAACATGCACGTGTAGCCGAATGTGACCGTATATCGAGCGCCAAGCAAATACCAGATATACCAGCACGGCCGACTGGTTCCGCAACCGGTTCCCCCCGACTAGTTCCCAAACAGGAAAATAGACTGCGTTAATGGGTCGATTCGGGCTCGCTCAGCAAGCGTTTTAGGCGTCCAGAGTGCTTGACGTTAGTTCCCCATTCGGCTCACTTCTCGCCCCCGGTCAGGCCGATGCAGACGAGCGCCAGCATGAGCAACGTGGCACGCAAAGGGCCCGGTTCGTCTTTGAACTGCTTGCGGGCAAGTGGTCTGGGCACGTGGCTTGTTGTCCTGGCCCTGGCTGCTCTTAAGCCATCCTTGGCCCAAACCGAACCCCTCGAGGTAGTCTATGCTGTCAACGCCGGCGGGGAGGAGCACACGGACCGCAGTGGTATCCAGTACGAGGCGGACCCCTTGAAAGGTATCGGCATCGCCTCCGACTACGGGAAGCACCTGCTGATGATCGGGCGGGCGCACGAACAGGACGAGCTGCTCTACCGGACGGAGCGCTACCACACGACCACCTTCGGGTACGACCTGCCCTGCAGCGGGGACGGCGACTACGCGCTGATCATGAAGTTCTGCGAGGTCTATTTCGATGCCCCGCAGAGAAAGGTCTTCGACGTCCTGCTCAATAGGCGCCACACCGTCGTCCGGCAGCTGGACATCTTTGAGGAGGTGGGCCGGGGCGCGGCCCACGACGAGGTGGTCTACTTCAGGATCAGCAACGGCAGACTGCACTTCGGCGAGGGCGACAAGGAGGAGGTCTCGGACGTGCGCAACGGCCGCCTGCGGCTCGACTTCATCAAGGGTCCGCTGGACAACCCCAAGATCAACGCTTTCGCCCTGCTCAAGGGCGACGTCTCGCAGCTGCCCAGGCTGCATGGCACAGAGGCAAACGAGCGGATCAAGAAGGACCCCGCTAGCAAGCCGGGCGAGCGCATCGTTCGCTCGCAGCGCAGGGAAATCGACGAGGACGACGAGGACCTCGACGACGAGGAGTTCGACGAAGAGCAGCCCGAGCTGCAGCCGCACCTCCAACAACAGAAGCAGCAGCCACAGCAGGCGGAGCACAAGCAGGCCGACGAACAGGTGCCCTCGGACTCGAACGCGAACTCGAAGCGCCCGTACAGTGGTCCGCGCCAACCCAACCCCTACTCCATGGACGACTCCACCGTTCTGTTGCCAGTGTTCATGGCCATCGGGGCCTTCATACCGCTGCTCTTCTGCCTCTGCAAGCTGTGATGACCCCTCCCGTTCCACATCCAGTTCCACGTCTGACGATCTCGGCTTGTGTTGACTTCTTACTTTTGTGATTATGATAAAAGACTTAATTGTATACTTATCGTTTAGTTCATACGTTAGGCCTCCTTCACCCTTCCCAAGATTTCCGCTCTATGATTTCTCTCCAGAAATTCGTAAGCCTTCCGTGTTAATTTCGTTGACTGCCACGGTCCCGTCCGCTTGGGTACTTACTTTAATCTTAACGAGTATATCCCCGTAGTTTTCTATTCAGCTTTGGAGCGCACATGTTCAAGCGCCTCTTGGGAGACAGTGCTTGGAATTTGTTCATTTGGAACAATGAAATAAAGTCAGCCTTGTTTGTTATGAAATGGTACTCTTTTCGTAAAAGTTTTGATGGCAAAACATGCTAGTCCGGGGGCGTGAGGTTATAATACAATAAAGCCGGAACACGGTCCGCGATAACACAGACCGACCTTGTTCTGAGCCGGAACAAGTATGCTCATTAAGGATTCGGTAGAAATCCTTGGAATTAATTTTTGTATCGTTTAAAGAATTAATAAAATATAACGTAAGTTACAAAAATTTAGGATTGGGTAAAAATTCTTGCTCCTAATTGTTTAATCCTTTAAAAATAATTAAAATAAAATTTAAGTTCGAAAAATATTTACTGGGGAATAGGCACATCCTTTGAAGGACTCCGTTTCGATAAACATATTTTGATTCCACCGGCTTCGGAATAGTGTTGGAAACCGAATGGAAAGCAGTGTTAGGCAACGCCCGCGAGTCCTGGCGCTGTTAGAGGTGAAACCCTGCGAAGGGGATGTCCTGTCTGGCGGCTGGGAAAGCCTCCGTCGCGGAGGAAAATTCAGTCATCAGCGCGTGTCCATCGAGTCGGCAGTGAAAATGTGCCAGCGGCGGTTCTACTACATCAAGTACACCAGTTTCCACAAGAACCACATCAAGTTGTTTGCTGTTTACATGAAAACGGCAAATCTGATGCAAAACTTTAACGTGCTAAAGCGTTCGCTTTAAGCTGCGGCCTCCGCCTCCGCCTCCCACTTCCCCGCCCCCCAGCAACCGCAAATTGCACAGAAAATAAAGAAAATTGTAAATTTTCCGGGCTGTGTGTGCTAGTGTACTTCCCATAGTGCTGTTCAAATAGAAAATCGGGTAGCGCTGAGCCGTCTGAGAGCAAAAACCGAATGCGACTGAAATTGGTGAAAGTCCTTGATAATTTAGCGGCTTACCATTAGAAATATTTCAAGTTCACTTAGGCGTGTCAGCCCAGGAGATCCCCGAAATACACATACCATATAGCGGTGAGTTTCGGCTTAACAAAACCTTACATAATATTAGTTAAGTATACGCCAGGGGGACCGTCCATAGTTTTCATTGCATAATATCGGGGGATCCATCCACAAGTTCTATAGGGTGTTTGCCGACATTCTGTCTGTCCTTTCGCCAAAAATTTGACTTTGCCAAAGCCATAAATGCTCGCCCGAGAAAAAAACATTCAGTCATCAGGTGCAGTAAAAAGGGAGGGTGGCTTTCTCGCTCGCTGGGTGGCTTTCTCTCGCTGGGTGGAACTCTCCCACGCCAAACAGATGTTTTCCGACTTTCCTTTGCGCATGTGGCAGTGCGCGAGACGCCGTGCCTACGCTAAACAATAACAAATTGACTACGGCCGACGCCGCTTTTACGTCACAACCGCATCTGCACTTCACAGTTGCATGCAGCCCCCAGAAGCAGGCTGACTTTTTGGCAATCGGAGAGGGATGCACCCGGCGAGGGCACCGCTTTATATAATGCAGCTGTTATATGGCCGTTCAGGTCTGGCCTGTGAACAATGACAAGTAAATATCCCAAGACATTGCACATAATCGGTTCTGGGATTCAACAGTGCGTGCTGGATAGGCACATTCATCCTGCCTGGCACAGATAGAAACAGTCTCTAACAGTGTTAGGCTCTTAAAATATATTGATGATGTTGAAATGCCTGACGTTTACGCCTTATATAAAGTATTAAGTCAACATTTCACATAACCTCATCTACGAGTAATATGGAACTACTTTCTAGTAGTTAAAAGTTTAGGTAGTACATTAGTGGTTATAATAGGTTATTCTCTTAAAATATATTGATGATATTGAAATGCCTGACGTTTACGCCTTATATAAAGTATTAAGTCAACATTCCACATAACCTCATCTACGAGTAATATGGAACTACTTTCTAGTAGTTAAATGTTTTGTGGTTATAATAGGTAAGGTTAGGCTAGGTTAGGTTAGGTTTATCCGGATGAAAGGAGAGTGTCGCGCATAGACCATTGTGGTCCTTAGCGTAACGGTTGTTGGAGGCGGTAATTGCTACCGTTAGTAAGATAGACCCGAAGTGCTTCTCGCGAATACCAGAAGCTTGCTCGGGTCTATTCCTTCCAGCGATGAGATGATCGGTGCATTCATGTATCTTTGTGGTTATCACAAACTATATTTTTGAATGCCAAAAAATTATTTATATTACTGTCTCAATTTTCAAAATTGTTGCAACTCTTACAGAGAAAATGCGTTTTTTTCTGCATTTTTGCGGGCTTAAACTAGCATTTTTACGTCTCGAAAAGTGACACTTATTTCCAAACAAAAACTAGGATTTAGCCATTTCGATTTTACTCGTATATTCTCGTATATTTCGCAGTGCGCTAGTTTTGTTTCTGACTGGGCACTGCGGCAAAGCAATAACTATTGTCTATTCATCACGCCCCAAAAAAGGAACTCGAGCTGAGTTTGTTTTTCCCTGATTTACTGTACGGCCGCCTTTGCGTGCCTTTGTCCTTTGTCCTTCGTCCATGGTCATTGCAAAAGTGTAATGTGTAATAAAACTGCTGTATTCCACTGCCCTTGCTTCTCTATCTGTCTGATGACTGTTTGTCGGATACGGAGATGTGGATGGTGGAGCCGTCTGATTTGTTCGTTTGCTATTTTCGGTTTCGCAGCGGCATGTCCTGCGGCGTGTCCTTGGGTAAAGCCTGAGGCTTACATAATAGACGAGAACACTTCGAGGGGGTGGCTGCGATGGCGGCGGCATTATTATTATTACTAGAGTGTTTTTCAGCGCTGAAAGTTTAAGCCGCACACACGCACTGAACGTTCTGGCCTAATGAACCTGAAGTGGGACTACGACCACAGCCTCAGCTCTTCAACAAAGTTTTCGCCAAAGTTTTGACACTTTCCCGTTTTGCAGGCCTTTGTTTGCACAATGGATTCCTAGATTGTCTTTATGCGTTATCAAAGCCTCAGTTACTTTTGTTTTTTGTTTTTATTTTAGCACTGGCATTTACACAATGGTGTTTAATTTGCATGGAAATAACATACATTTTTACTGCATTTATTTGTAAAATTATCAAATACACGATACATATCGTTTTCAAGTTAACGAAGCTTTATCGCTCAGCATTTAAATCCAAGTTGCCCATTCATGAAATCGCCATTACGAGCATCCAATCAAGGCAGACAACGCAGACGCGCAAAATGAACCCCCAGTGAATTGTCGTTAGGATTCAATTACGTACACTTAGCTGCAGTCGTTCAAGTACAAGGATAATGTGTACACTATTGTATTATCTGAGCTGCACCCTCGCCCACTACCCATCAGCTGGGTTGTCGGTCGATATTATGGAAATGCCACGAGCCACCGACGTGGTATTGAAATGTTTGCACTTGCTCCTTGCCCTTTGCAATTATCAAGGAACTGCAAGCGCGTTGTTATCCTTGCCACAGGACCCAGCCCGAAAAGCCCTGTTAGGGCGCAGGCAAAAAATCAATTTCCATCGCAGAAAACACGGTTCTGTGGTCGCTTCCATTGAGCGGGTCCAATTCAATTATTCATTTCAATTAATGACACAAAGGCAGGCAAATGTTCAAGGAAATTTCCAGGGATGGCCGATTGGACTTAAGCATGCATCTTAATTGCTGTTTTTGTGTCTTGGACCGATGGCATTTATAGTGGCATATACTCGGATGTTCAATGTTTGTGTGGGTTATTGTGACTTGGAATATATGAATATTAAACCCGTTTTTTTTTAACTAATCCATAAAATTTATTCTTATTTTGTGCACTTTGTGGTAGTAGTTTTGCGGGCTTCAAGAAACATTTTATGTACATATACATACTTGGGGTTCCCCGTAGTCTCAAAGAAGCAGTCAATTTAAGAATCTCCAAAATATAATTAAAATATTTGTTTGCCAATTTATTTGGAAAATTGTAATCATCAGATACCATGATAGGAACACAAATGCGCTGTCTTTCACGTTTTTGTTGAAATAGATAAGTTGATGTGACAATATTTATAGATACAGTACACAATAGAAATATGGTACATTAAAAAGGAATAAAAGGAGCTTTAGAAAAAATGAAAACTTACTCACAAGTAGCTTACTTTGGTTTTATTAGTTTTATACCTATATTCGCAAGACTTTCACATGCTTCCAGGACTTGAAAACAACCCGGCTACATTTATTTACACCGTAATCCTCAGATACATTAAGAGCATCAATTTTATATATGCGATATTTTGTTCACGCTTTTATTTTAAAACAGAAAATGGTCGATAAAGGGCTCTAAGCTCTACGGTAACGATTTGTATATAGTTTTGTATTGAATATCGTGACTTTGGTATTTCTTTATTGGTATTTCCACCAATATCCCCAAGATTTCTCTTCGCACTCCCGTTTACCTGCAGTCACGCCGTAACCATTCAGATGGTATCCTGTAGATACTTTACAGACTACGTGCCTCTCCCTCCCCGACAAGCAGACAGCGAGCCACCTTAACAGCTGCTGGCTGGGATTGTGTGTGGGCGCCGCGCCGACTGCCGGCTAACAGGGGCACGCTCTGTTAGGGGCCCCTAACAGCTGGAACCTCTGCTATCGGGCCGTTATCGCTTCCATTTCTCGGCTTCTCCGACGCTCTTTCAGAACGTTTGTGTTTTCCTCGGATCCGATTCTCCCATTCTATTGACAGCTGCAGAGCACACCGCATTTTATTTTTGCCCGGTCGCGGAAAATCGCTTTTCCATACCCCGCACTGGCCAGCCGGCCAAAACGAGGCACTTTGTTCGAAAAACATTCGAAAACAGATTCGGTTCGGACGGGAAAGCAAGCTGTGTTTCTATAGTATCTATAGTCTATAGTACAGCGATATAGAGTGCGAGTTTTGAAATGTTTTGTGTGTGCGAGCAAAATTTAGTGCGCTGCCTTGCCGCCAATAAATATTAATGCACATTGTGCCATTGGTAGGGCATAAATTATCAATCATTATACGTACAGCAGTCGACCACAGTGCGCGGATCAAAACAAAATCGAGAATAGAAAGCCAGGAAAAGTGATTGCGAAAACAGTGACGAGTGGAACAGCTGCCGGCTGATTTGTTGCGGAAAAGGAAGAGACAACAACAAGATAAACGTGCGTAAAATCGTTATTAACCAAAGACCAAGTACATATGTACATACATATGTATATGAAAATTTTGAAAATTGAATAGCCTATAGATTATGTACATATTTCGCGGGTATTTTTAAACATCCTGTATACAGAGCTCCTCTGTTATTTACCTTTATTCGTCCACGAAAAGTGCACTTGAGTTTATTTTGGTCGTGCGTGGTCTCTTGCCGGTTCTGCTTTGTGCCTGGTTCTCGTTTGCGTTTTAGCTGTTTTCCCATTTCCATTTCCATTTCCATCTCCATCCGCTGTGCTCTACTTATGCTCTAGCTGTTCCCATTTCGCATTCCAAAATACACACTGTCTGTAATTGTTGCTGTGCTGTTTGGTCTACATATAGTAGTACGTACATACGTATTTGTTGTTGCCACGCTGATAACGTGCGGCAGCCTGGCAACATATTTATGTACATACATATGTTCTACATATGTACATATGTTTCGCAACAGTGCTGACTTTCGGAAGACCATAGTTTCCCGCTGACTCATCTAAATTTTCCAGCATCTCGCAGTAGTCAGGCATCTTAGAGATACTCTTCTATCGTATCGCAATATCAATACCCTAAGACAAACATGGGCAGCCCTTGACTCTTTCCGCTCCCAGTGCTCCCAAAAACAAAATGATACGAAAATCTCGAAACAAGGGAATCGACATGCCGGCTCTAAAGTTGAAAATATGTGCCCTTCGCTGCCCTAAGATGCAAATGTATCTTAATATTTCGTCTTGATTGGCAAAACACTTTCCCACTTAGAGCTAAAACTACCTGCTTTTATTGTCACCTTAAAGTGAATATTTTTAGTGTCCAACAAATGCTCTTAACTACTTTTCATTCCAAGCGAGTGCTTTTGGTTTCGAAAGAACATCAAACCGTCCCCGATTAGTCATAAAAAACGGCGTTTCCGTCTAGACTCACTTCATATTCAAACATGCATAAACAAATATTTACAGTCGTACCTACACATATAATATATACACACGTCTTGTATAAATACACATGCAATCACATATGTACATATGTACAACCATCTGTATATAGTAAAAGTTATCTATAAAAGGCGCTGAACGACGGAGGCATGTGGAAAAATGTGCGATTGGAATTAAATCGTCAATCAAATTTATTTCATTATCAATTATCAGCCAATAAATTAAGATATGGAGATACATAGAAGCCGCATCGATTTATCTACAAAAGCAAACACACGTAAAATCCTGTTTTTTGATTAGAGCCAATTCACTCGTATGCAAGGCAATCAGTACGCCTGCTGAAATATTAGTCACAGAGTTCGACGAGGGTATTGATCAGTGCATATTATTTACGAAAACCAGCAATAAATCACAAATGCTCATTTGTTTGCTCAATGTTTCCATCTGATAAGGAGTGACATTCTTGTAGGGCGACGTCCATTATTCTGATGTGTTGTCATCATTAGACCTTGAACGCATTCGATGTAACATTGCGTTTCGCTTCGTGCGAATGATTAATTTTTATTTGTCTGCCCAGCTAGTAATACTGGTAGTAAGTCGAATAATATTCCCTGGCCAAGGTTTCTTCCCAAAAAATTTACCTAAATAACCAAACCGAGAATATAACAAATCGGTTTTTAAGCTTTTAATTACGTCCAGTTCGGGGCTGACCATATATTAAAAAATTTTATCAGAGTCCATTTTATCAACACGGTGATCTCATACCAGGAATCAATTTTTTTTAAGATTAGATTCCCTAAGAAGGGTGCTTAAATTAATTGTCAAACAATTTTAAGCCGCAATAATACTTACTCTAAAGTGGGTTCACAAAGTTAGGCATGCAACTTAGTTTCGTTAAAGCTTCTATGTTAACTAACAATGAATCATTATTTCAATTCTTTTTTGCATTAACTTTATCGTGAGGTTCTCAATACTAAGTAACGTTAAATAGATTTTTGTAGACTTTTTGAGGCTTTTTCCATAAATATCCTCGCTGGCACCCTTAGTTATTTTTTGGGGCGGTGGTTCCCCATATCAATGTATTTTTTATAAAAAATAAAAGAACAAACCCTTCAACCTCAACTGACAATTTCAATGCCATTTGCGAAAAGAGGTCTTTTGGGGTTCTGCCCATCACACTTCCCATGGAAGCCCACATGTCAGTCAGTCAGTAAAACCACGTCCGAGATTCAGTCTGAAATTTGTCGCAACCGCAAAATTTTTTCTTTCCCGATTACTTGCTGCTCATTCATTTTATACTTTTGCCACATATTGTATTTGCATGTATGCAAATGTACTTTTTCAACTCTTTTGGGTGGGATAAACATTTCTTATTTTTGCTGTGCGGCCAAAAGGGTCTGCCCATGACAAAATACTCGCAGTTCCCCGAGGGCTCTCAAAACTGAAGAAGAAGAAGGGGTGCTCAGAATTCCTTGTGAAATGTTCCATGTCCTGAGTAAAATTGACTTCTGTAATTGAACATGTCAAGTTAAATTAGGTTAGGGAAGAACAATTTGTGGACATTCAAGAATGGCAACATTTTGTAGAGATTTTAAGACAGGTTAGAATCTCTGTGCTCTAATGTTTATTTATATTTTCACATTAACATTTGTGGCAGTTAATGTATTTTCTACGCCACAGGTGCAGCAAGCGAATCGTGCAAATAAATAAATATTATTTCGCTGTGTACACTACTGCATAATTCTAAGGCCCCTTTGTAGGGTCTACAGAAAATATGCTAAATAAATAAGTTGCATCTATATTGTTTAAAAGCACCTGCTGCCATCAGTGCTTTAGAAAATATTCAAACGGATTGAGCAAATAAAACCCAATTGAAAATTATTTTGGCCGGAACAAGCTCGAGGTAGTAAAACGAGCTTTAGGGCTCCAAGAAGCCGGTCCAATCCCCACTTGCCAGACAATAGACTTTTGTGGCTCGTAAACAGTAATTATTCAAGTTGACATCGTTGGAAATTCCATATGTTTTACTATACTCACCTGCATATGGCCAGTGGATCTGGGTGGGGCACAGTTTTACGGTATTTAAAGTCTTAAATTGTGCTGCCTGCTAAATGCACTCGTTTAGTTTTGGCCACGTTAGCCACGGTCTTTGGACAATCGCCTCAAACTGGTTCAAGTGGCTTTCCACCGGTTCGATCCATTTTCCGGCTCGCTCGTCACTGCATTTTTCATAAAGCAATTGAGATTGATTTGTTTATAAATAATTCGCTCGGCAAGTACATCCTATATTTTCCGCATACCCATTGTGGCGCCTGCTATCGATTTCCCAAAGCGGAGTTCAGAAACCTTTGCATTCCGTATTCGGTTGACATTTTTCGATGGAAGCGCCGGCACCACCCGAATAAGCAAACTAAAATCGATTATATACCGTCGAAAGTAATTTGAATTTTTCGTTTCTAGACCAGCAAGCAGAAACGTTCAGGGTACAGTCTCCAAATAGTTTTATTTATTGCCATTTTTCAATATTTTAACGCAACAATGGCAAATAAAAGTCTCAGCTTAAAAATATCGACCAAGAATACCCAGGGAATAGGTAATATTTATGTACCGTTGATGTCGCGAATGCTGGCCTCCATAGTTTTCTAGAATAAAATAACCGATTTGTATAGATTTTGGGTTCTGATCAAAGACTCTGGTACAGTCAATTACATGCATACGCAGGATTTCTATATAGTATATACCTTTTTACTCTACGAATACCAAGTACAAAACGTTTTCCCGATTGGCGTAGCCAGACAAACATTTTCTTGGTGGCTGGCCAAATTATACATCATACTATAGAAAATATATGTATTCTGAATTGGCAATTTTCATGCATACAGTACAGTTTCGTTTGACCTTTAAAATATAAATAATTTGCTGCTGGCTAAACTTGAACTCTGTCCATTCAAGAGCGAAATGCTTGCCTCAAATATTTACATTTATATAGGGAATTAGTCGCCTCCAGTGGGCCAAAGTAAACATCAGCCTATGGCGATTCTGTCTGCACCGCGATTGGGGCTCAGGTCCACAGTTGAGCATAAAATAAACCCAAATTAAATATTAACACATTTCTGGGGTGCTTTGGAGGCCGACGAGGTGCGAAGAAATCAATTAAATGATGGGGCAATTCGTTCATGCCCAAGGACTCACCCCAACACGGTCTGAGAACACCTAAAAACTTATTCTAGGTATGTACTACCGCGCACAAGAGCCCTGAGCATATGAACTTTCCAGCGGTGTATCCAAAGTTTTTCTTAGCGTTTCGAAGGAAGTTTCAGTCACCATTTTATGCAGATACCCCTTGGTTTCCTCTTGCAATGTCATAAACTTTTCGCCGATTCATGCGTCAGTATAAATGGCCCTTGGAATATTTGTGATATGTCTCATAATACTACACTCAGCAGTTTTCCAGCATTGGGCCGTGAAAGATCTCAATAATACTCGTAGTTACCACTGGGCTCCCCCTTTCGGTAACGTAATTAATTAGAGTAATCGGTTTTGCACTAATGCCACTTGATTTTGATTTGGCCAGATTTGCGGGGGTTTTGTTAACACTTCGATTGTAGCCGCTTAGTGCCGATTAGACGGCCGAGAGCCACACCAGGGCCGGTGTCTGTAATCAAATCACTGAGCTTGAAACTTTGGCGGTGCTACTATAATCTAATCGCCACTTTGCAACAAGTCGTCGTCGGGCTGTGGCGGGAAAGCCCAGCCGGAAAACCTGATTGAATGCCGAGAAGTATTGGCCGAGAGCAGATGTGGGGGAGACGCTGTTCGACACTTTGGGCGATAAACGTTAATTGTCCATCGAGTTTATATAATGCAGAGATAGGCGCCGAGTGGCTGTTGCATAAATAGGAAAACAGCGAGCCGCGTCAACAGATTCAATTGGCGCGAGGGTTCGCAAATATTACTGGCTCCCACTCGAGCATTGCCCTCCAATTTATCAGCCTCGAATGCAGTGTCGTCGTGGCATTTGCACAGCCTCAATTGCTTAATTGGGAGGCCATTATCTTCCTCGTGAGATCTATTGAAACACTCGCCAGATAAGCTTTACGACTACCGCAGCTACTTGCGGGCTAATATCACCCGCAAATAAATTCGCGTAAAGAATCAGCTCTTATCGCGGGCGTTGAAAGCCAACTGCCGGCACAGAAGGAGTTTCGCGGCTTTCCAGATTGTCAGCCAGGCCATTGCTGGCTGAGTGTGTTTGCCTGGTTTATTGCCATGTTTACGATTGGTATCAACCTGCTAATTTCGCATGGCGCTAAGTGCACTGGATCTATCCAGTTCGAAAAGCAAATATTGCCTGCCTGCCCGCCTGTTTGCCGGATAATTTCATATGAAATTTTTGAGCAAACGGGTCTGCGCATCGCTTTAGCCAAATGGGCTAACAATGCCAGATAAAACTCAACCGATTTTTGTGCAAATATATGGCAAATTAACATAGGAATTAAACGGGATATTTCGAAAGATGATTAAATATTCAAGTTGGATCCGGCTAACCCCTTTATGAAGATCATGCATCATTATCATTTAAAAGATTGCCTAATATGAACGACAATGTGTTTTTGTTTTTTCCGAAAAGTGTTTTCTGTGGTTGAAATTGTCTCTAATTATGAAACACAACACGACAATTGCATTTATATATCGGTCACGTGAGCCCGGTACCTAGTGGATTAGTTGCTACAAATCGAGTATACGGAGAATGTAAATGATTTAGGTTTTAGATACAATGATTCTTATTCGCCAAACTTTTTCCACACCCACTTATATTTTTGGGCTCAAAGAAAAGCACGTGATGCGAGCAGTTGGCTTGATTTTAGCACATTTTTATTTGCAATACCCAAAAGAGAGTCAGGAGTCGTTGGCTCAAAGAGATTTATTCAGAAACCGATCGCTATTATAAGAATAAATATGGAGGTGTGACTTTTTCGTGAATGAACAGGCGAACTTTTACGTTTTTGTGGATATGCCAGGAGTCTTCATGGTTGGTGAGGTTCGTGGGTTTTAACCAGTTTCGATTGGTTATTGCGGCAGGTCGGTCGAGTAAGGGAGTGATAACAAAAATTAAGTCAAGCCAAATTCATCAATATTTGTTAACTCTTTCCTTGCAGATTCTTAATATAGATAGAAGAACAAGCTCAGAGCGCGACAGAGCAACCTGACCGAGCACAAGGACGAAGGGACATTGTAGCATGCCAAGTAAAAAAAACCGGTCGCAATGAGCAATCGCACGGAACAGGACTACGACAGTGCCACGCCGGCACTGCAGCAGCAGATGAATCTGGCCAGAAGAGCCTGCTGGAGAAGCCAAATCCCGAACAACAGGCTCCTTCCCCCGCCAGCTACTGCGACCAGCCGCCTACGGTTCGCCACCCTGGAGGAGCCGGAAAAACCACCGAGTTATGGGAGGAAAACCAAAACGGGAGCCGGCCCAGGCGGCACTTTTGGCAAACAGGCGCTCCTGCTCCTGGCCCTCTGCCTTTTCCTTGGCTTCTCCCAGGGGCGGCCTAACATGAGTGCCGTAGACGTGGCCCCCGGAAAGGATGTTCCTTCTAGTGGAGATGCGAAAACGGTTGCCCCGCTGAAGGTAAGTGCAGCAAATTGGTAATTGAACGGTCATAAAGCGGATCACCCCGGAAGTGGCCCCTCCGGGGAGCACCGATAGCTCTTAAGATGATTGCAGTTGAGTTACAGTGCAGTAGAGTGCCAAGGACAGTTCTTACCGAACATTTTTTTAGAGAGATTTCTGTCAAGCTTCAAACGACTGCTTTGTTGCCGCAACAACTAATAATGCAATGTATTTATTAATATGGAAAGCTTGTTTCAGTCACCTGAAGCAGTGGTTGTCACTGAAATTAACTACTTGGAACCTTATACTTAGTCTGTCTTTAAAAATACGGTAGCTATAATTCTTTTCAATCAACGGTGACAGCTTTAAGATTACCAATCAGCCCGAGACTCAAAACTCACGTGATGTTATATAATTTTTTGTTTTCTCAAGAAATGAAAAATATCACCTTGTCGTATTCATAATTCTTTTCTGGAAAATATTACCGTCCATTGTTTCTTCTTGATTTATTGTCTGGCAAATGTGGTATCAAAAGTGACGACTTTTTGATGTTGCTTACAGGCCGTGACTGAAGCTTTTCAATAAATAACTCCTTGTTATCATGTCCGCTATGTTCGCTTGATTTATTAAGCCTCCCATAGAATGACTTGTGTTTAGGGGTAAATCCCAGAAATAGACATCGACAATGAACTTGCTGCGAAGCCTGTAATGCGTTTGTGGGAAGCCCCAATTAATTAGAATACCTTTGACGTCATTTTTCCATTTTAATTTAAGTGGGAAGTCTCGTCCAGCGAACAACTTTCGCTGCCAAGCAACTAATTAACCTCAATACGCAGTTTAATATTCATTGAATCGCTGACATGTACCCAACATTCTAGCCCGCTAACTCACTGACCTAGATCAACTTTTCAATCTGTGACTGGAACCACATTTTATGTACAGACAGAGAATAGAAGCTCTGACGATTCATTGACAAACATCCGAAGCGAACTGAAAATAATAACAATAATATTGGAATAAACTACCCCCACTAGGCGCTCTCCGTGTTAGAATGCGTCATTAATGAAAATGATTGTAATTTCGGATGGCGTGTTCCTAAACGTCGAAGCGTTGCCCTCAAATGAGGAACTTAGCCCCGATAGTCCCAACCCATTGGGTCTGGTTCGTATTTTCCGCTGTTTATCCGCGCCCCTGTCAATATTTGATGTTTGCTTTTGCGGGTATTGGAAATTTACTGGCACAGTTTATCAATTTACCCCATCCGACCCCCGGTTCTCCCCCTCCATGGCACATGCTTGCCAATTATAAACCGCTAATGCCTGCATTATATGGCTCTTCCTTCCTGTTAAAGCATCTGGCCCAGGCATCGCCGGTGGCTGGCATGGAGCCCACACACCCGCACCGACTGCCACGTGCGGAACCACTTCAGTCCGCCGACCAGAATCCCAGTTCCGTGGATCCACAGCAGGAGGATGGCCACAAAATGGAGCGCTATCCCCTCTCCAGCGTCGATTTTGTTCGTGTGAAGACGCCGTTCATCATTGGAATCTGGATTCTGTCGGCCAGCATAGCGAAAATCGGTGAGTTCAATCAAATCGCATTGACTATGAATTGCAAATGTTTTAGTCACTTGAAACGTGGTCTTTCAAAGAGTTAAATACAGTGTTAGAATTGTATAAACCGTATAAAACATCATCTAATTGGTGTGATGTATGAGTAGTAAGAAGAAAACTACTTCTATAAATTAACGATTGAAAAATAATTGATGCTTGGTAATTGGTTTCTGTAAATGAAAATACTTTCTTGTAATTCGCTGAATACGAAATAATATGAGAATTGTTGTTCAGGGATGTTTCTGTAATTTAGACACGCTAATGTAGCAATCAATGTGTTTTAGTTGTACTTCATAATGTATTTTAGCCACCAAAATGAACGTTGAAATGCCAGCCAATTAGTTTGGCACACAAGCTCAGAGTTAGGATTACGCTAAGTCAGCTGGCAATCAGTCTGCGAAATGGTAAATGGAGCTCCTCCCAGATGTCGTTTGTATCCTTTTACATGCCTAAAAGAGCCAGTTATTTCCCCAAGTCTGTTGTTGCCCGGCAAAATCAATATGGTTTATGTAATTCCTGCGACTACGACGCCATCGTGCAGATTTACGTCAAGTCGGCGGACGTGTGTGCCTTAGTGTGGGCGTGAGTCCTGCCTGAAGGACGTTGCATAATCCCGGTCCAAATGTGTGCAACAAGCCGCAGGACGTGGGCCTTGACCCTGCCCCTGCCCCTGCCCCAGAGCAACAATTGGGCTGCCAGTCTGTGCATTAATCATTTACTTCGATTCTCGACCACTTTCAAGTCCCCAGCGACTTCATTGCCATGTATTTGTATATGCACCAGCTTTTCAATGTTGCAATTTTTTTGCCAGACTGTGGTATCTGTGGCCCTGCCCGTAACCTTGGTTGCAGGCAGGAGAATGCATTTTGCGCCACCCGAAGGTCACTAGCGCTGGGTTTTTTAGGCGGCTTTTCCATTTCAATTTAGGTATATTTTCAAGGGGGCGTCCGAACCAAATTTGTGGTTGCCATTGAATGACTGACCAAGGCAGGCCAAGGGCCAAAAATAGGCAAAAGTGATTGCGGATTCTCAAAATGTAAAAAAATTGGTTCGGCAGATAAAACTAAGTCTGGCTTTCTGATAAAAACATATCTGCCACTTCTCGTACATATGTATATCCTCTTGGTAATCTGATTATTATAGAAATCTTTAATTACTTGACTTTCCAATTATTGAAATTTAATTAATGAAATTTAAATTTAATTTTTCACGCTCATGCCCCTCAATACCAAAAAGCAAAATGCTAATTGGGCCCCACATTTTGCCAAATTATGCGAAGTATAATTATCCTTCGTTTTTGTGTCCTTGATCCCAAAATATTTTTGACGGCACCGGGGCGAATATTTGGTAGAAAATCAGAAGACCAGGATGGAAAAAGGGGCCAGGAAAAAGGGCATGGGAGTAGCTTTAGTGACCCCCTTCAGAATTTGCATGCAAATTTGCCATCGTTTCCATGGAATGTAAATATTTTTGCTTTTATTGCTACGCGCACACACAAACACGACCGTCTTTCGTAATTAATGAAAATATTCCGAATCACCAAGCGCCCACCCACTTTGGTCATTTCCACATACGTACTAAGTTATGTTTCAATTGCGTTGCAGAATTTTCTGTTTATCTGGCCATAACTCGTTCGACTTTTGATGCATACTTATGTGTAAACTGTTTATTTCAGGATTCCATATGACGCCGAAGCTGCATCTGATATTTCCGGAATCGTGTCTGCTGATTGTCGTGGGCGTGGTGATTGGAGTGGTCCTGTACTTCTGCACCGATGTCGCCGTGTCCCCGCTGACGCCCAACACATTTTTCTTTTATATGCTGCCGCCGATTATCCTGGACGCCGGTTACTTTATGCCCAATCGACTGTTCTTCGATAACCTGGGCACCATACTGCTGATGGCGGTGGTCGGTACCATTTTCAACATTGCCACCATCGGTAAGTGAGGAAATCCGATATGTACTTTCAAATTTCGAGTTCCTTTTAGCCGTTGCCGTTTACCTGATGACTTTATAAACAAAGGTGTCGGGCTGAGTGGTAGCCTCGGGCCAGGGACATTTCGTGTAATCCCATCCATCCATGTCCGTCAACCGGGAACTGTCAATGAAAGTTGTGGCGGAGGTCACTTAGGTAGACTGTGATATAAGTGGATTTATCAGTCAATTTATCAGCGGAGGGTTTAACATGAGGTGGAACAGCTCTAATGTAATTGACATTGGGTTATTCAAAATACTTAATAACACTTTAAACTTTAAACCAGTACCTGTCATTGGGCGCAAAGATACAATTGAGTTCCCTAATTCACCTATTTCCCTGTCGATACTAAGGGAAATACAATGCATAATGAAAATGCCAACTTATCACAAACCGCTTCATTAAAGCGTCGTAGTTGCCTGTCAAGTACTTGCTCAAATATTTTTGTTAGCAACTAAACCCTCCAGCACGATAAATAGAATTCGTCAACAGGTTGCCGGTTACAAAAGGTGCCAGCAAGCGCCGACAATTAGACACCTGATACAGATGAACAAGCGGAAGCTCAATCATCACAATGGTAGCAATTATATGATGCCCCATAGAAAGCTAAACAAAGCTGATGAAAAAATGTCACGCTTTATCATCTGCCCAATAAAGCGAGCCAACAAATGCTTACTGGGGGCGTCCGATTTTGTCCACTTGATATAATATATATAAATTAAGCGGCACGCTTACATCTAGTAAGACCGCTTAGATGCGATTCGGCAAAGCAGATGCCGCCGATGTGCTCCAATATCAAAATAGAAGGGGACACAACCCAGTGGTAAAGGGTGAGACGCCGGTTAGATAAATGGCCGGCAACGCCGAGAAGTCTGTGGGGGAAACACGCTCGGGTTGCCATCTCGGCCATTACTTATGGTATACAAATAAATTGTACTACACATCACAACAAACAGACATCGCGGTTAGCCTATTTTCCGCGATTCATTTGAAAAGCAGGACACAAATCCAAGTTAATAGTTTGGTGCGTTTTTTATCTGGCTTGCACAAATTGCAATACAATTTGTCTGCATGTATCTGCTCCGCTTTTATATTTACTGCCGTCTGTGGAGGCAATTACTGGTTATTTGGCACACACTCAATTTGCGTCGCTGCAAATTCAATCATTCGTTGAAGAGGACGCTTATCAATTGACTTAAGTGACTCGGAAATATTTGTGCTGAAAAGGCGCTGCCAATGTCAATGCCACCCGACTGCATGCACACATGGCCTGCCTTGAAGGCATCTAATTAGGATCGGGAAGTGCTGCGGGAAATTGATGGGCTGGAAAACAAATTACATGCGCCCGACTAGCGATGTACAAGCTGCATTCACAGATTTTCTTTGTAAATAAATTTTTCCTCTTTGCCCGAAGGTGGTTCCCTCTACGCCTGCGGCCAGTTTGGCATTTACGGCGAGAGCGAGACTCCTGGCCTGATGGACGTCTTTCTCTTTGCCTCGCTAATATCCGCCGTAGATCCGGTCGCTGTTTTAGCCGTGTTCGAAGAGATCCATGTCAATGAGATCCTGTATATTGTCGTTTTCGGCGAGTCCCTGCTGAACGATGCTGTCACGGTAAGAGATGGTTTGCATCCCAGGCATCCTGGGCCATTTGGTTAACAAGGCTTATACTGTAACCCCTACCAGGTTGTCATGTACCACATGATGGAGTCCTACAACGAGATTGGTCTGAACAACATCATTGCCCAGGACATTGCCAGCGGGGTGGGTTCCTTTTTTGTGGTTGCCCTGGGCGGCACAGCCATTGGTAAGTTGGTCTGTCAAATATTCTTTCACAAATCTCTCCTAAATATGTATTTTCCAGGCATCATCTGGGGTTTCCTCACCGGGCTGGTGACCCGTTTTACAGATCACGTGCGAGTTATCGAGCCTATTTTCATCTTTGTCATGGCCTATCTGGCCTATCTCAATGCGGAAATCTTCCACATGAGCGGCATTTTAGCGTAAGTTTTAAAAACAAATTCGTTTGACCAAAATTGGTAATTTATTCCCCTTGTGCAGCATTACCTTTTGTGGCATCACTATGAAAAACTATGTGGAGTCGAATATCTCACAAAAGTCGCATACGACTGTCAAATATGCCTTGAAGATGTTGTCCAGTTCGGCCGAGACGATTATCTTTATGTTCCTAGGCGTGGCCACTGTGAACAACATGCACGTATGGAATACGTGGTTTGTGGTGCTGACCATTGCCTTCTGTTCGGTGTTTCGGGTGATAGGTAAGTTATAATGCTGTAACAGCTTCTACGAATCAGTTTAATGCCTTGCTTGTCCCTTTGTAGGAGTAATCTTGTTATCGGCCATTGCCAATCGCTTCCGCCTGCACAAGTTGTCCCGGGTGGATCAGTTTGTGATGTCCTATGGCGGATTACGAGGTGCTGTGGCCTTTGCCCTGGTGCTGCTGGTCGACGAGAATGTGGTCAAGCAGAAGAATATGTTTGTGACGACCACGATAGCTGTGATCTACTTTACCGTCTTCCTGCAAGGCATTACCATCAAGCCTCTGGTGAAGATTCTTAATGTGAAGCGGGCGAACAAGCGCAAGCCAACCATGAACGAGCGCATCCACGAGAGAGTAAGTTACCTTGAGGTTACCTTTTGTTTGACCGTATTAATTGAGTTTTCCCTAGTTCATGGACCACTTGATGGCTGGAATTGAGGATATTGTGGGTAAAACGGGCAACTACAATGTGCGTGATAAATTCAAGCGTTTCGACAATCGCTTTATTCGCCCTCTGCTGATCAGAGATCTTAAGGTAAGTAAAGCTACCGCATCCAATAAAACCTATCAGTAGTAGTAGGGGCTAGGGAAGACAATAATCCCTTAGGATTTAGTTAATAACATCCCCCGTTGCCTCACAGGAGGTGAATGAATTGCATTTATTGGACCACATTCCCATGCAGAACTACGAGCGAGAGTTGAATCAGAACAAGCGCAAAAACCTGTCGGATTCAGTAGAAAACAAGTCCCGCATGCAGCTCCACATGTCTGTGAAAAAAAAGTCCTTGAAAACGCTTTCCATGGAGGGTCAATCTCACTGTTAATCAAGTATCTGAATCAAGCCCTTCTTCGTTTCTTTCCGCTGTAACCTGTAATTAGGGCGCCGAGCCGAAGATCATCGAGACGTACTCCAAACTGACAATGCGCGATGCCATGGAGGTGATGAGACGCAATCCATCGACCATCGGACAGATGACGGGCACCGAGTCGATGAGCGCCCTGTTCCGGAACTACACCAATAACTATATTGGGGGCAGGTGGGCACCGCCAACCATATACACTACCTGGTAAACGAATTTTGGATTGATCTTGCCTGTGTGCTCACACAAAAAACACCAATCGTACATACATTGCATGAGTACGACTAAATCCCAAATTTTATGTAGTGACTGAACATGTAGCATGAGACTGCACAAGTTTTTGTTAAACAACAAACCGAATTGGCCACTAACAAATCTAATAAAAATCAAACTTTTTTATAATTTTTGTAGAGTAAAGTATGTGTTTTCTATATACTTAATCGATGCTGTGACACCTCTGGTCAAAAGATCTTTTCACACACCTTTGCATCTGCAAATATCTAAAATTCGTTTAACCTCTTCTTAGATACTTTCTAATATACTATCTAGAATGCTTTCATCACTAATAAAACTGTTTTAATCTTACTGATACCTGTTTGACCCTGTTTTTTTAGCCCTAGCTTGACAAATCTTGACAATACTTGTTCCCGTAATCTGGACATGGCTGAGCTTGATTATAATCCATCCAAAAAGGACCTGACTGATGCCAAGATCCACCATCTTTTGGCCGAAGAACTGAAGCCTTATAGAAGGGTATGTATTTACTTTTTATTCCCTTACACTTCGCGGTCACTTCTGCAATAATAAACTTTTGGTTAGACATTTACCGCGTTCGGTCTACTCGAAACTATCCTTATAATTATCTCACAGCCCAACTTAAGTACTCGAATATATACGAGTCTTTTAATTGTCTATAAATCTATCTGTCACCAATTATCGCTCTATAATCACTGAAGAATCTTTACGCCAAGCTCTTCTGTAACTTCACGTTCTGTTCTGTTCTGTACTTTTTGGGCATCAACGTTTTCTCACCTCTTAAGCTTCTTGCGCTAAAATTAAAATATACATTGTATGAATAATTATAGACATATATTTCCATATAGATATATTTGTGATTAATCGTTTATTTAATTTCTTTCCCCGTTGTATCGGTACTCAACATCGAACTTCTGAACCTCTGAACTTCGTGTCCTATTAAATCAAAATACGCTTCAAATTCGTGTGATTAACAATCGAAACAAAACGAATAAATAAAATCCAAAATTTTATAACGTGTCGATCTTTCGAAAAAAGGCTTCAATACAAATGGTACGAATACATTGGATAACTACCTCTTTGTTTCTGTTTCCTGGTTCATTTTAATAAACTCCTTGCGGACTAATCAAATCTTTGTTAAATGTTACACGTTGTGTCTGTACTCTTTGACTGCAAAATTTTAGTTGACTTTTCTAAATGTTCTCGAATTGGTGTCTGAATCTTTATCTAAAACCTAATCAAGGCTAAACTAATGTATTAGTTGATGCGAATGCATTTTTTATTAATACTGCAGCTTTAATTATAATTAATAATATTTAATACCCGTTTAAGCGTTTATAATAAATGTATTAACTGCCTCGCAGTTTTTTTTACCTAATGTTCCAATCCTAAATATAAATAGTAAAGTAATTGCTATTGATTGCTGGAAAAATAGTTAAAAATAGCAGTCAACTATTAAGTATATAATATGTTTACAATATCTGTTAAATAACTAATATGTTAAACAAAGCATCCACAAACAACTTTTTTAATATGCATTATGTATGTGTGTACCGTGAAAGTTTTTGTTTAAACACACAATTATTAAATAATACATTTATTCGGTTACAGTGCGTCATAAGTTCTGAGTTAAAAATACGTATTTTTATCTGAATGTCACTTTTCTCTTTGTTTTTAAGCCATTATGCACTAAAATGGTTGAACTTTTTAAATCTACTCTACAAGTCCCCAAAGGAACACGATTATAATAATCCAATATTAGATGTTGTATTCACACACTAATGTACACACGTTTTTTGGGATGGTATACAAATCGGTTGGCTAAATTCGCCATCAGCACTTAATCCATGATCAATTTTACTCTTAAGATGTACAAATGTTTGTGGAAAGTCGTTGACACATAATCCGTTAATGTTTCTGCTAGTTCAAAGCAAATCGTACTCTGTACCTACATATAAATATACCTATAATTAATTATTTGTACTGTCCTATACTGCTATATAATTAATTTCTAAGCCACAACTCTCTACTTACACCCAACATCACTGTGCTGGTTTTTTATGATTTCGATATTTAATTTGCTCCATCAATGTTTTACAGCACCGTCGTCTTAGTTATAGCCGACACGCAGTAGATGACAGAGATTTGTCCACCCAGGTGAGTACATCGCAGAGGCAAATCTCGATTGACAAAATACAAACACCATCTTGCTTCTCCGGGCCTTGAAAGAGCAAGCAAAGACCTATAACAAATCTGTTTCTTTCAGGTCAATTACAAAATGCAAATGAACTTCCGACGAATGTTTAACGATCGGAAACATCATAAGCGCAGCAAACGTGGTGCCAGCAATAAGGTAGCCTTCATATAACACTTTGTTTTTAAATATATTCGACAGCTTATGCGTATTTATGGTGTCTTTCAGGAGGCCAAGGAGAATGTTAAGCAGAATCATGTTTCGTTCCATGATTTCCAACAGAACGGCACCACCAAACAACTCACCAATGGTACGAATTCGAGTTCAAACCATTCAAGAAAAAAATCTAACAGAAAAAGACATACTCACAATTCACTTAACAAATATCGTAGATTAGAAATAGGTAAATGACGCTAAAACCAGCAACAATTTTATTCAATCGATCAGCCTTTTGTTTCAGACAAAATCAAAGTAGACTTTTCTCATCTCAATTATTTGTGTTTTCTTGTTTGGACAATGACTAGACAGTGATGTCTACTTTCCAATTCTTAGTTTGTAGTGCAGCGTATAGTAATTTTATTTTCAAAACTAGCTCATGCGTCATACTAACCCAGCTCACAAAGCCTTTAACTTTTAACTTCCTTTGCTTTTGAATCACCCTACTAAAACCTCTTTATTTACCAAATTAATTATGTGCATGAAGTGGAGAGTCGGACTCACACTGAAATTATAAAAAAAAATATTTTCAAAATTCTTTATCCAATTGGTAACTAATTTTTTTTCTACCAACCCCTCTCTTTCTTCCCCGCATCGCTATCCCAATAAAATACAAACTGATGTGTCACACCCCACGAATCCACACAACCGATTGGCCGAATTGAAACGCATCAAAACTGTGCACCTACCCAATCCATATTCCAACTGCAACACACATCACAACACCCCAAACCATTTGTTTAACCAAAACGCAATCCATTCCAAAGACTATATTAACAATGTGCTTAACGAAACAGCCGAGGAGTGCCAACAGAACCCCAACGAGATCAATGTTGTTGGCCCCAGCGACGATTGGGATGATGGCCTGACCTTCACCGCCAAATCATCACGTAAGTGTATTCCACTCTCTATTCATCGAAACTATCTCTGTGTGTTTTAATGACTTGATTTTTTGTAACTAATTTTTGAGTTGAGGGCTTGCCATCGAAATGAATACATTCGCGGCCCATAGGTTCGGTTATCCTCTTGGTCACTTCTCCTTATATCGACACTTCTTTACCCTTTTCCTGCTCACTGGGAGCAGCTTTTCAAATCAGCAGTCATATGGCAACACCTGATATACTCTCCGTATCCTGGTTGCTGTGCCACCCCCACCGTCCCCAAAAACTTGTTCCACTTGTTTGTTTTGTTCACACAAAAATGCCATCATTTAGTTCTTAACTTGATTTTGCCGATATCCGTAAAGAAGGAATCCTCAAAAGGTTTTTCAAGTACTACATATATCTGTAACATACATACATCGATTAGTTAAGTAGCCAAGTTGAATGACTGAACAAGGTTTTGTAGTAGGTAAATATACTGTATAAACGTATTTATAAATAATGCAATTGATTTAAACAGAAAAAAAAACACTTTATTGGAACAGCTTTGCTAGTCCCTTTTGGTTTTCAACCACTTTTTATGCCTAATTTTAGTCTTGTGTTTTTACCACTTTGTTTTTATTCTACCTCTTAAGGAAAACCTAATAAACGCTATAACAACGAACTTTCTATATATTTTTTTCTTGTTTTATGCCTTCCCAATTATTTCGAAAATACCAATCACCGTCAAAAAACAAATATACAAACCCGATACCATGTTGCTGGGCGCAATACGAAATATGAAACATACGAAACAATAAAAAAAATTACGATTAGCTGACTCGGATCGCGCCAATAACAATTCCCTGATAGCCCACATCCAAAACCTACCTGGTTTTGATGCCTCCAAAGCGCGCATCGTCGTCCAGCATTATGCGCCCAAGGTGGACGACAGTCCGGAGCCGGACTTAGATTCCCCGGATCCGCCCGTCGGACCCACGGCCGCCGAGTTGATATTGCCGTGGCGACGGGATCGTTCATACCAGAGCATTGGTAAAGATAGCTATCAACCATCCAATTCAGATCATCCTCATTCAAAATAGACGCAACCTGACATGTATAGCTCTCAGAACAACTTCACGCACTTTTCGCTCATCTAAATGCTTGGACCCATAGTTGTTCCATTCGTATGTGTCGCCTCAAGTGTATCATTTACTAAGAAACAAGGGGGAAAACAATTAAATAAGTTTAGAAAAGGGGTTCACAATAACCCCTGCAAATACATTTATATAATATAAACAAAGTTTCCCATTTAAATTGCTTAAATTGAATTGAAATTCTGCTTTAAACTCAGTAAATAAGTAAAAATAATAATTACATATTTGCAAACTTTTGATAATTAGATATTGTAATATGCGGGAATGGAATACAACAATACAATACAACCTGTTTTGGGGATCCTTTGACCACAAACTTTTGACACCATTACACTTTTTCATTAACTTTGACTTGAGTTATTGCCAGTCATGGAAATACATATTTCATGGAGTGCCTATGCTTAATTTAATCAATCGTATGTTGTGCTCAGCGCCTTACGCGATTTGGTAATTTTTACGTTTAATTTCTCAATTTACATTTAGTACCTACTACTATTTCTTTGATTTCCTTCACTCGATTAATTCCGATGCCTTGATTTATATCCAATCCTCGGATACTATTAGCCTTGCCAAGTGCTAGAAACACGTAGCCATCCATTTAGTCCTCATTCATACTGTTCGTGCGTCGTTAACGTGGAGTTTCTTGTAGATGACAATTGCCGTTGATTGGTAGATGATTCTAGTTCAAGAATGCAGTTGAAAGTTAGTAATGCCAACGCCCAATATTACTTGCATCTAGCTCTAGTAACTAACCCAAAACCAATTTGAAAAGCCACGTCAAACAGATTAACTTATAATAAATGAAAACAGTGCAAATTATAATGAATCATCCAAGCAAAGCATGGCATTTTTGTGCATGACAATATTTAATTCATTACAAAAATGGATTCCTTTTAAGTTTCGTGTCCCTCAAAACTGCACACAATAATCTGAGCTTTCATGATAAGGCTCTCATGAAAAAAGATGTCCACTCAATACAAAGATTTTAAAAATAACTAAAAGCTTAAACAGGACAAAAATGTAATATATTTAATTCTCAATAGCTTATAATTTCCAAAGCCATACAAATTGTACGCCCTATTTCGAATATCAGTGTTTATTTTCACAATTAGGAATTATCCAATAATATTAATCGATACGAAAATGGAAAAAAGGATTATCATTTACCTGTTATCTATAAAATTAACAAGATTAGAACATCCTGTTTATAGTCAAACCTGTAATGTTATTCCTTATTTTTTAACCAAAGACAGATTGAAAAATGTTTTCCCGATTTTCTTTATGCGTTTCCTGAGTTTCCCTTGGTTTGGCGCACCTTGTTTGTCTCTTATTCTTTGACTGTGTTCCTCTGCCACCAAATGCGCTTATGTTTCGAATCTGTTGACAATATATTCCCCGAATTGGTCCCACCCCAAAGCAAGCGACAGCTAAATGCGAAAACAGCAGTTGAAAAACTGCGAGCTGCATGCCCGATAGAAAGATTTGATCGCCACAGAATGAAGGCCCCCTACAGGATTTGTGTTAATTTCATGTATTTTCCTTTTTGCAATTTAGTGGCCGAGCATCCGATTCCCGAGGAGGATCGCAATCTGTCGCGCGAGTCCGACGGAGAGAGGCGGGTGGCCACGCCCACGGCCACGGAGTCGCAATTGCCGTGGAAGCGCCAGGGCGACGAATCCACGGATGCGGTGCAGCAGAACGAGTTTCCCGCCTGGGCCTCGAACAAGGAGTACTTGGCCTACAACTCCCCCAGTGCAACATTCCTAGGTAATGTTCTATAATCGATTTTCTAATGTTCCAGGGCGTGCGTATGTTGAAGCGTTTTAGAATTTTTCGACAAAATACACAACAATTTCCGTATGGGTATTGAGGGGCTTTTTTGTGATTATTCTACATTGTCCTTAGTTGATTACTATTTGTAAATTGGCAATTCCGACAGAGTCCTCGCAGAGAAAAACTTGACAACTGGGATTGCCTAAACCAGAAGATTCAAATTCAAAAGCCAGATAATTACAAAATAAATTACCAAATTGAGCAAAAAGTAGATGAAAATGTTTTCTCTGTGCAGGAACAATCCGATTTATGTGTACATATCTATCTGTGATTTTGGAAATACTTGTAAGAGTGTCTATAGTTTACTCGTTTCCTATTAAGTGCACCAGTCAACAAAAAGTCTACCCGCAAACCGATGACAAAATTGCACCCTAGTTTTTGTGTGTTACGCTGATTTGTTGTTGATTTTGTTGTGATTTTCCTTAACTCTATCATTTGTTTTTCTCTCTCTTTTCCCCGCATTGTTTTCCCTCGGTAACTGTTTCCCACACCCACGTCAACGTCCACCAAAAAAAACACACCACACAAACAAATAAAAAAAACACTCTGTAAAAACCCTCTGAAAAACAAATCCGAAAATCCAACAAAAAAAAAGGTGGTATAAACAAGCCTAAACAGCCCAAGTCCGTCATAGGTCTCTTCCGGCGTGAGAGTTCCAGCTCGAAGGCCGGCAGCACCGGAGTCGGAAGCACGGGCACCGTGGATACGGATCCTCTGGCTGGTCAACCGCCTTCGGTGGCTCCCTCCACCTCCATGCACAATCCGCGCTTGGACAAGCGCTCCCAGTCGATATCCTCCGGTTCGCTGGGCGCCGGAGCCGGAGCTGGGAGCCATCAGCTCGGTCCGGACGGGCACTCCGGTCCGTTTCCGGTCACGGCCAGCCATCGGCGCAATGTTCGCCGGGGCTCCATGTTGGAGCTGAGCGGGTAAGTTCTCCTCACACCCACTGGTGGTCAATGACCACAGCTATACCTCGTATTTTATTGTCTGTGTCCATCGATTTTTGTGCAGACGTTCATCAAGCTTTTTTTGTGTTTCACTTGCCGCATTTTGATACGAAGAAGGGTCTTGTTTTGTATTGAAAATTGAATTTGAGTCACTGAAAAATACAGAAAATACGAAATACCTGGGAACTAAATCGCCTTTGAATACCTTTCAAGACCCATTTCTGAATACATTTAACCGCTTGCCTTACTCTTAGTTAACTAATATACGCAAAGCATTCCAAGATTTTTAGTTTATATTTAGCCTACTATTAAACTTAGATACGAATGGCATACGAGTATATTGCTTTTTGAAAAAACTCTATTTTGCGCATAAAGACTTCTCCTGTATATCTTTTCCCCAATGTTTTCGTTCTTAACATTGTTTTATAATTCCGATTAAAACATAAACTATCCAAATTTACAATATATCTTTAAGTTTGAGCTTCCCCGTCGCTGAAACATTTATTACAACTTTTACGCATCAATCTGGAACCCTTTTGAAATGGTTAAAACTTTACAAGCCAACCCAAATTAGAGAATACTTTTTAGTTTTGCCTTTCCCGTGCAGGGTCGTTCATTGCAATTCTTGCGCTGTGATGTTGCTAATACCCACTCAGTGTCTGTTGACCTTGCACCCCACTTGCAAAGTTGCTTAGATTTTATTTTTAGCAAAAGCTGTGCGCACACGCACCTAACAAATTGTGGCAGTGCGCGTGGGTGTTGTTGTTCCCGAGTCCCGTCTGTGTCCTTACTGTGATGTGATGCGTATTTTACAGACTCATTGCAACAGGTCGCAGGCCGAGTAGAATTTTGCAAGTTAGTCCAGGAGCAACTAATTTACTAGAGTCAGCCAAGATCACAACTCCTTGTCCTCCACCTCCTACTACTTCTACTGCTACTACTACTTCTACTTCCACTTCAACAACGAAAACAACAAGTACATCTACCACCAAGAACCACACCAACAACTCAACAGAAACCACATCGTCCAGTGCGACTAGCTCGACGCCAACCTCCCCGAGATCGGAGGACAGCGATCCACACTATCTAAAGTAAATGCAAACCCAACCCAACCCAACCGAACCGAAATCAGAAATCAGACCTCAGAAATGATCTTGGGCAACCCAAACCGGCCACTAACGAATTTGAACTCTGTGAAACTAGACATATGTTTACTCGAGAAACTAACAAGAACACAAACCACCCTACTATATATACACATATTCAAAATACGACATAAAAGTATGTCCCAGATCAAACCAGATCAAGAGCATATCATTATTGTAGTATAACAGTCAGTCCTCGTAGGTTGCAAAAGATCTTTATTTCATCTCAGCAGCAATCGGCAACGATTTAACAAAATCAATTAACTCGATGTAGCCCCACAACTTCCGCTAAGCTCACTGTAAATATTCTCAGATTGGAAATCTAGTTAGAATCGCAGACACTCATTAATTGCATTTAAACCATGTAAGCTTGGCTGTTTGATTATGTTTTCGTATCTTTGGCACGCATTTAGGACTTTTGCTTTCAATTCCATTACTTTATTTGGTTGTTATTTTCATTTTCATGTCTTGAGCTTTGTGTTTGTTTTCTTTTGAGCCAACTAAAACTGCTAACCCCCTAACAACTAACCAAGTGCAATGCAATTTCTTAACAATTAACCCACATCGAGGTATAGTGTACTCCAACTCAATGTTGACACGATGTCTGCTGTGCTGTGTGTTTATTTGTTTCTGTGATGATATCCAAAAGGGAATCGCAAATTAAAACGTCGAAAAGACAAAAACATAACAAGTAACAACTAATATCCCGATTTATACAACCAATTGGTAAACGACTTTATGCAAATTGTATTTTTAGCGGCGTCTCAATCGAATCTGATTAGGCAAATCCTGTAAGGAGCTTGCTACTACTTTGTATCTGCTAAATGCACAAATCCACACAAAATATGCACTTGCACACGCACACACACAGCCACAGACACCAAACTGTTATACAGTTGAGCACATGTGATATATAACTTCCTTCCTATATCTAAATCGAAAAGTGTTTCCCTAAGTGGCTCTAATCACACACGAACTATGATGTGTAAGTATTCGAGAAATGCGTATAACACTTAAGCTAACATCTTGTGCTAAAACAACACCCTAAACGGAACTCTATATTTAAACTATTCAAACCCAAGACAGCGACCAGACTCGTGAAGAAATTGTATTGTATATCCTGTAGTAATTATACATAAGTGTCAAGTTGATCTGTTGCAAACTGTGCCTTAAACATGTCTTCCTCATACGCTATCTACTGTGTATCTCTATATGTATATTTCGATCTGTTTCTATTTAATTTGAAATGGCCTTTTGTTGTAGTACTCGAAATAAACTCAATGTGTGCTTAGTCCATTATCATTAAAATGTTTTTACTTTACAATACCTTATTAGCCGTAGGTTTGATAAGTAGCCTCTTAAGCCTGCCCCTGCTAACATTAACCATAACATAAATACAAGCCCTTATCGATATCCAATTAACTTCATTAGCCCAAATTTGATCACAACTTTGACATTAACTGTTTACGCCTTCTCTTCACGCCATCTCTCCACCCTCGCCCACCAAACACTGCACACCCAACACAATACAATACAACACAACACAACACAAACCGTCAACCACTGATACCACCTGCAGTGACACAATTCCCGAGGAGTCGTCCTACCAGCATGGCCACTCCAAGTCCCTCTGCGAGCCGGCGGACTCGGACGACTGGGAGGGAGCTCCTCTGTCAGCCGCCAGCGGGGCCAACAGCGAGCGAATGATGCGCAGCGGGCGAGAGCCGCTCCTGCCACGCCCCTCCAACACGCCCCGCGCCCAGATCCGACGCATGAACGCCGGCGCCGTCGGGGGGGCAATGGTGGCAATGGGCGGTCGCAAGAACCAGGTGACCAAGGCTCTCCTCGACTACGAGGACTCCGAAACGGACTCCGATGAGGACCAGGACGACGACGACGACGAGGACGAGGATTTTGACTTGTACGACGACGAGAACATTGTGGTAACCACATTCACGACTCCCGCTGCCCCGGGGCCGAGGAGGCCCGGCTCCAGTCCGGGATCAGGGTCCGATGCTACACCCACTACCACCACCACGACGACCAGCATTCGGCTGACCCGCAACAGCGACGAGAGCATCATTTGAGTATCGAGCACGGACGAAGATCTGGATCTGGAGCTGGACTTGGAGCTAGAAGAACTGCAGTATGATGTGGCAGTGCCATTTCGGTCACGCCGGACCCCGTTCCAGTACAGGATGTTTTACTAAACGCAGCACCTGCGCCGACATTAATTGTATGACAAGTTTGTAAGCCCACAGTTGGCAGGTTTGCTAAACATTTACCCCTCCCCCCAACCATTGACCCCAAAAAAAATGGTTTAAACAAAAAGCTTTATACATATTAAACACACAACTCGGACGAAAATTGTAGATAAGCGCTAAAGCAGCGACACAAAATTGTATATATATAACCCAAGAACTTTAAACCACCTTGTTAATTTCCATTGATCGTTTAGGTCGCTTCTTAAGGTTTTACTTCCAGTTTGTGTTTAGTGCTAGGAGCCAAGCAGTGGTAACCATTATCGTATATATAAACAAATGTGAAACCAATTAGTGATTACAGCTGATGTGTTCTAAAATAGTAAGCAAGTTAATTGTTTAGAAATTGATTGAAAACAGCGCGTAGCCAAATTTCATTATACGCCGACACTGAAGATTCAGTTTAGGCGAACTGAATTCGAGAAACCCCATTGCTGTCCGTACTTGGGCGCAGTACTTAGTTCTATAAAATAGTGGAAGCCTACTCTGTTTAGTTCAATTTTAGCCTTAGTTAGTGCAGAATTAGTCCCTAATTTCCGTATAGCCGCAGAGTCAAAACTAAGAATTAACCGGCGGGGCTTTGCTCAACTGCAACTGAAATGGATATATGTTAGATTGTAGTTTTTTCATAACTTGTTTGCTTTTATTCGTACCGATTTCGCTTTTGCAACATTCAGATGCATTTGAGCAAGCCTTCGCAATCCTAAACTACCTAAATAATATATACACAAATCGAGTAAATAAAGAGGAAGGGAAATGGAAAGAGTTATGTAATTTATAAATTATTTTTGTAAACATTTATGAGCGATAATTGTATAAATGAACTAGAACGATCGATCGAGAGTTTTGTGAACCTTATTGCGTGTGCGACCAGGATTGAGCAAACCAAAGCATATACTATAAATAACGAATAAAAATCTAAACATTGAACACAGTGCTCAAAAATTCAAATTAAGAATTAGTTAAATCTAACGAAATTCAATACGCTGATTGTAGATGGAGAACGCGTTAGTCCTAGCCAGTCAGACACACTATAGCCAATATCCAGAACCCGATTGATGTACACTCTGGTCCCCAACTACCCATAGAGATCTTTGGGACTGCTATATCGAGCAGTGCAATACTACCTACCTACGATTACGATTAATACACACTGCAAATATATTTTCTAACCAATGAGCAGCGGGCTTAGCGTTACAATGATTTAACCATCTACTCAATACCTACGACTTAAGTACTTTGTACACGCATTACGTTCTATCCAAGAAATTGCCTTCTGAGTATGCACACCGGATGAGTTGTACTTTAGGATTGGATCTGCTCGAGGGGATCCCCAGACTTGTGTTGCCCTCTTTATTTCGACCAGAACGACAATAAACAACTATAAGACGGAGGTCTTGCAAATTGTCATTTCAAATTGTACATTTCTGGAAGGAAAATCTAAAACAAAAACAAAATCAGAGCTGTGTTAAATTATGAGCAGGTTGTTTTCTATATAATCATGAATTACACGCAATCCTCCGTATGTCGGATTGTGTGACATAGACGATTTATATATTAGACGCTGGCTCATAAATTATTTGCTTAGGAAACTAACATTGGAATTCAATTGGTGACTAAGGTGTTTGCAATTTTCATACCGTAGGCCTTAAGTTGTGCATACTGAAAATACGAGTAAATACAAATTAAATATTGATAGCGCAAAATAACAAGAAAAAAACAAAACTGAACAAAATTTCAAAATTCAGACAACACGATGCGAAAAGAAACAAAAAATTGTAAATTGTTAAACTGATTTTAAATATAATGTAAGGAAAATTTTACTAAAAATAAATTAAACGAACAACAAATAAATAAAATTAAATCAAAATTGGGAACGGGGAATGGAATTTGGACGATGATGGGGCCACCACAGATCACCAACAGCGCCAGGCTTTTAAGCGTTTTTTGGGCATCTGCCAGTCCACCATAACGGTCCGGCCAACCAATTCATTCGCATCCTGCAGCAGCTTTGTCTCGGTAATCTGCTCGTCGCACTCGAAGCGCATGTATGCACAGCCCATGAGTTGACCATCGCTCCGCTTTGCAACATGAACCGCCTTGATAACGCCCCTCAGCTTCTTCTTGGGATCCCATCGTTCCTTGGGCTCCGGATCGGGCCGACGAATCTGTTTCCACAACCGAAGTATGCCGCCGGATCCTCTCTCGACCACATCCCGATTAAGCGTGATCTCTGCGGGCAGGTAGGTGGAAATTCGGAATGTAGTAAGGGCTACAAATGGTCCCCACTCGTGGGGTGGAAAAACTGTGTAGGTCCAATTGCCCGACTCTAGAGGATAATAATTTAAAGGCCTTTTGGTTTGAAGTTCCGTTTATACATTTATTGCACCAATACGTGTAATTTGTTATTTTCATAATTAAGGTAATATTTTTGGTTTTCCTTTGCTTTTAATCTTTTTTCTAATTATGTTTGAAACTGATATATTTTAATATGTTTTATGTGTATCTGTTCTTTTGTTTTCGCTTTCAAGAATTTATTTTCATATACTTGTATGCTTTGAGTATCCGATGAAGACGAGGTTGTCCTTTCCAAAGGTTATATTCTCGATTCGGCTTGTATATAGGTTGTATATATATATCGATGGTCACCATTTCGCGTTTAAAGTGAGTCTCTGTGTGTAGGTGAGTGCGCCAATGCGTAGGTATAGAATTTGTATTTAGGTTTCGTGTTTCGGGTTCGATCTCCTCCCTTCCCTCATCAGTTGTCCTTAAGCCTTGTTTACAATAATTAACTTGGTAACGATTAAACAAATGCGCTTATATGAGCATTATATGTATGCAAGGGTGTATATGTGTGATTTGGAATGTCCGAATATCTCAATTAACATTTGGGATTCTCCTAAAGAAATCGTAGAACTTTCGCTATATATAGTATGTATATGCTTGCTTTCGTGGTTCATTTAATTTTAGTTTTTCTTTTAGTTTTAGTACATATATGTAGAATCAATAATCAACCCAACATTAGCTACATAATAAATATGCTTTGTATGCTTTGGAATTCGCCGGCACAGCCGTCAATCGATCGGAACTTGATCAATTCATCAACCGATTGACGAACGGCTGGGCTTATAACGTTTTCTTACTTTTTTCTGGTTTTTGGTTTGTTCAATAGAGCTATAGGCGCATAAATACTTAGTTGTGGTATGCAATAACAAGTTACGATTACGATTAAGTTAATCCATGTAAGGGATTCCTCCTGGTTATCATTTTGAAAAGGCATTCGAGAGTGTTTCTTCATATGTACGAGATAGCGTAGGTATATAATGTGTGTTTGTGATAGACTAATTGTAACTAGATTTTAACAGATTCAAACAGCATAACGTATCCCTATATACTCGTATTTGTGTGTCATTCCCTTCGCGCTAAATGAACTTCTCTACACACGGGCTTTGTACACACTCATTTATACATCTCATCCGTTCCTGTGCAGCAGATACAGATACTCAAACTAGCGCAAACCATTTTTAACATTCACAATACCAAAGATAATAGAAAACAGACGTTAAATAAATACAATCATGGCAGTTGAGACAAGCACTTAAATTAGATAGTAAGTCAATTAAGCTATTCGACGAAAAAAGAAACTCTAAGCCATTACATAAACATATGTATATCTTTAATATAATATATATTCAATACTGTGTCGCCCGTATGTTTAAGTCTCAGCTAATGCCATTTCCTATAGCTTCATCAAGGGATTTATATTTGATATTTGATGTAAGAATGGTCATCATGCTTAATATTTAGTTAACAATAAATTTCGCTCCTTTCCGTCCAATGGAATACAAGAAATATATATACAATTATAATCGGATATTATTGGAAAACACTGAAAACCATCGATAAAGATACTATTTATATGCATATGTGTAGTAGCATTTCGGGGCAAGAACCTGTTGAATATTTCTTTCTATTTTGCTTTGATCGATAAACACATCTAATACAACGAAATTGTCGTTCGATATCCTTCATATACTGATTACGTTATAAATCCTCTAAATGTGTGTGTCTTATTAGATTTCGGTTGTGTCTTTCGTTTGATTGGTTACGACGAACATGAGAGTTGGTTTGATTCTGTGATTGGAATTACTATCACATCCCGAAATCCTGCAGATGAGACCCGACTATAAATCCGATGAACTTTTCCGAAATATTCCGTGAGACTTCCAGGATACTCGATGGAAGAGCCCACATGGTTATATGATGGATAAACAGAAGCTGATGTCGCTGCTCTGATCTGATCTTAGACTAACTCGGATCCCGTGGGATAGTGTTTGAATTTGTGTGAGCGAGTCGAGTGCCCGGCGTCGCCTAGAGCCCAAAGCCGATGGCTCGTTATACGTTGCCTGTTGGCGGTTAAAATCAAATTCGAAATAGCATTTAATGGTTTGTTTCCTTTATATACAAAAGTACGAATACGTGTATAAATATGCACTCTAAATAAATACAAAATTAATTCATAAAACTAAAGATTGGCTAAACAAAACGGAGGGGGAGAGAGTGGAAGCCAGCATTAAACTTAAAAATAATACAATACTAGATACTAAATAATCACAATTAACAAAAAGATACATCCTGCGCTGGAAATATTGCAACAAATTAACGCTAAACATAAAAGAGTTTACGCGGGATCTGGGATTACTTGGATAGCAATTGGCATGGCTTATTCGATACCTCAAAAACAATGAAGGTAGTTTTATGAAACATAATAGAGTATGCATGTGGAATGTATGGGACAAGAGAGCTATGATATAGCAGAGAGCTGGAACTGCAGTCGAGATTCACTGCTTGGCCGTGCCATTAGTTGCCGCTGGCTTACCGGACGTTACGAACGGGCCCACATAGTTGCTGGGAAACAGCCCGGACAGACCATTCAATTCGCCACGCCACCACTCCGGCTCATCGCGACCTAGAACGCTGATGATGTCATCCTTCTCGAACGAGAGCTCGTCGTCGTTTTGTGCTTTGTACGGATAGAGAGCGATGACCTTGTCTGTAAGCAGGAAACCAGGCAGTCAGTGAAGATCGTCCCAAAAAGACGTCAGCAGTCAAGAGTTCATGGGTTCTTCGGGAAGACTCAAATTCTGAGTTACAAGCGTAAGATAAGATGAGACCCTATGAACTCTTGAGAGAAAATTCATCCTCGAATGATACTCTGAAACAAACCTAAGATCTGCTCGGTCATCTCAATGCGGCTGCCCGATACTGGTGTGTTCCGTCCGCTGTTTCGTCCGCCCTGGAGAACCTTCACGTAGGTGGCTGGGAACCACCCGATCTGGCGTCGCCGACCCTTGGCCTGCAGCTCACCCTCCCACCAGCCGGAGTCCGTCTTCTTGCGGATCATGATCAGCTGGCCGCGCGTCAGGGACAACTGCTCGGAACTGGTGGCCTCGTATGGTGCAATCACTTGGGCGATCTCCGATCGCTTGGCCCGCATGCCCTGAAAGAGGTTGAGAAAGGAAGCACAGAATAAGTGGACGGTAAGGCGAGAAGGCGGCTAAAGACAGGACAGCGGGACAACTGTGTGTCAAGACTATTTACGGGTGTCATGGAAGAGGTGCGTGACATGGGTCGGCTGTAGCTCTCGGCCGGCTCGCTGCTTTGTGTCTTTGACTGTGTATTGATCTGGGAAACTTCAGTGTCGAGGTCTTCGTGCGGCTCCTCCGCCGGTGTCTGTTCGCTGCTCAACTGCTGGGCGGGCGGCTGCTCCTGTTGCTGCTGCTGCGGCTGCTGGAACTGCGGTTCCTCCACGGGAGCAGCCGCGTAGGCAGCGGCGTTGCCGTTCAGCGTCGCATCCTGGGTTTAGTGCAAGTGTAGCGACAACGATGGCAAACGCACATCACATGGAAAGCAATGTATTAGTATTATGGACATGAGCGCAGCAGTTAGATAACAGAACGGGAAAATATATACAAAGGTATCTACTACTACAAACATAAAAGTTGCTTTTTAAAGTTAATTATGTACAAATCCCTCTGGAACTAAACAAAATAAGCATTTATATTTCGTACTCCTTGATTTTTATATTCAGTTTGTGAGCGGTTTGCATTTTAAACATGAACAATTAAATAGAATTGCATGATACCAACAAATTATCTGACTTAAACATACTACTTCAACCAAATGTAAAACTCTTGAAAAAAATAAAAGCCTTGAAATCGCTCACCTGCTCCAGGGCATCGTTAGAAGCCACCGCAGCCGCCGAGCTCGAGGTGCCCACATCCGCTTTCTGGACATAGTTGGAGGGGAACATGCCGGTGCGGGTGCCGATGGTGCCCGTCCACCACTCGCCCTCTTTCTTTATGACCATGACCATTTCGCCGGCGCTGAAGCTAAGATCGCCCTCCTCGGCGGACTCATAAGGATATGCGGCTATGTAGTACTCGACATCGCCGACTACGTCGGTGGCAGCGCTCAAGTCGGCCGGAGCGGCGGCGATATTGTCATTGTAGGTGTCCGCCACGGCAGCCACCTCGGCGGCGGCAGCGGCAGCGACTGGTTCGGTGCTGGCTGCGGTGAAACCCGCTTGGCCGTCGTCCAGCTTCTCGACATAGGATTCGGGGAACCAGCCGGTGTGTCCATTGATTTCGCCGGCCAACCAGCCTGGCTCGGCGTTCTGCTCTAATGGCACTAGAATAATGTCGCCCGGCACAAAGGTTATCTCCTCCGCGTTTCGGGCGTTGAACTCGTACACTGCCCGGTATTTGGCGAATCCCTCGGGGGCCGGTCCACTGAGGTCCGCGGCGGGAGCTGCAGCGGCCGTATCGTTGCTCAATCCAGCATAGGGATCCGCCGCCGAAGTGCCCGTGTCGCCCCAAGCACTGCTGGCTCCGGTGTCCCAGGCGGAGGTCACGCTCGTCTCGTTCCTGCGGTTGTACTTCAATTCCAGCACCGAGGTACGCTCCACGTCGTACTCCTTGTAGAGATCCTCGCACTTGGTTATCAGAGTGGAGAGCTCTGTCTTCACCTCCGTCATCTGCACGTCGTTCGAGTTGATGTCCTCCTTCTTCGACTCGATCTCCTTGCCAATGTTCTCCACCTTGTCCTGGATTTGCTTGATCAGCAACTGTTTAAGGGAAAACATAAATAAGTTCTATACGAATAAAACTTGCAGGAGAAAACACACCTGTTTGTGGGCAAAGGCAGCGTTCAGCTGCTCCTGCTGGGCGTTCTCACCAGCCACGGCCGTGCCACTGGCCTTGCTCTTGGCATCCCATTTGGCGCGTTCCTGGGTGAGCTGCAGCAGCTTGGCATTCTGCTCCTTGATGCGCGCCTTCAGCTGAGACATTTCGCTCATGGAAGTGTCGCGCTGAGTGCGCATGCCATCGATCACGGTCTTCACATTGGTCACACCTGCGCGAGTGTCGCAAATCTTTTGCGACAAGTCCTTGATCTGTGGGGCGAATGTGAAGATTGTGGCCAATCGTTAAATACTTAGTCTTTCAGTAATGTACAGGGTAAAGTGTTATGTCTAAGGGGTTAACGCCTCCTAATTAGCTGCTGAAATTGTGTTGCCATAGATCCGGGGGATGGGCTCTCTTTAGCCTCCTAGTTGTGCTATTGTTTAACAGGGTTCTTGCCAGAGAGTTGGGGTGTCTCTCTAGCCTACGGACATATCTTTTGCTGATTTTGGTGATCACATTTCGGACCCCCAGGACACCGAGCTGCACGCGGGTGTTGTGTTGAGTGGTACGGATGTGGATTAGAGATCATCCTCAGATGTCATATAGCCATATGGACATAATTAAAGATTTATTAAAGATTTAGCTGCTTAACTCCTAATTCAGCTTGTTTCCGCTTTTGAGTGAGTTTGAGAGCCCACCCAGTTTGTCTATTATAATCCTAAGGTACAATACTTGGGAGACAATTGTTGGGATAACAGAACCAATATATATATGATAAAGGAATTGTGTACCTTTTCGTTCAGCGTGCTGAGTTCCACGTTCAGCTGCGTGTTGTGCGCCTTCTGCTTCAGCACGCGCTCCTGTTCCCTTTGCTTCTGTGCGTTCATTTCGGCAATCCTGGCCTGCTCCCACTCCTGCTGGCGCTGCTTTTCCAATTCCCTGAAAAAGAATCAATAGTTAATTTGGCATGGCCAGTGGGACATAGCTGGCGGGACGCACTTTCTGGCCGCTTCCTTCGCCTCCAGCTCCCGCTTGCGCTGCTCCTCCTTCTCCATCTCGATTTCCCGCTGGCGCTGCAGCTGCCGCTCCAGCTCCTCCTGCTGCTTGCGCTCGGCCTCCAGGCGGGCCTTCTCACGCTTCTCTGCCTCCTCGCGCTCCTTCCGCTCGCGCTCCTCCCGCTCCTTGCGTTGCTGGTCCTCCATGATCTTGCGCCTGCGGTCCAGCTCGGCCTGCCCCTTCACATAGTTCTCCTTGCGCTTGTCCTCGAAGGACGCTGCAATTCGAAAGAAGAATTTCGTGGGTCAAGGAGGGTTGCCGAAGGGTGCACCCATCACTATCACTGCTTACTTTGCGGCAATCCAGCCGTGGGATCAGCATCCACGGCACCCACACCGCCCAGCGAGGACACCGAGGCATGTCGGGAGGCCGGCTGCGATCCCGGACGCGAGACCGTCCCCACGCCCGACACCGAGCCCGGGCGCGACTTGATCTTGCGCAAGTTCGGCGGCACCCAGTCCGGCGGCAGGGTGACGGGAATCTTCTCCCCGCCCATGGCCTTCTCGCACAGGAACATGGCCAGGATGAACTCGTCGCAGCTCAGGCGGCCATCGCCGTCGATGTCCGAGAGCGTCCAGATCTGAGCGAGCGTCACCTGCGGCAGCTTGCTCTGCACGAGGACGCCGCGGGCCTGGGCCCCGGTGAGGAAGCCGGAACGGGTGCGATCGTTGGCGTTGAAGACCTGCGTGTATTTGCGCTTCTGTGCCGCCTGCACAGCCCAATCGCCTTGCCTGCGGGGCGGGAATCAAAGCATGAGTTAGGGATGGGTATGGGGACGTTGGAGGTCCAACTCTTACGGCGACTCAATGGAGGGCGCTCGCTCCGAGATAGACATATGGCGACTGGGGGGATTGCTGGAGGGCGGCGTGGGGCCCGCAGGCACCTTGCCCGCATCCACGAGACCCGGGGGCGAGACGACGGCCGCCGGGAGGGCTGCCGCGGGCGGCGCCATGCCCTTCAGGGGATCCACGGGACTCATGGAGCTGGTGGAGCCGCGTGGCGTCATAGAGGGCGTCTTCGGGCCACCGCCCTCGGCTGTCAAGGAGGCCAGCAGGCTGGGCGGCAGTTGCTTGGGCACCTCCATGCCGCGCAGCTTGAGGTTGATCAGCTTGCAGGCTATGCTGAACTCGTTGATGTTCATCTTTCCGTCGGAATCCGTGTCCGCCAGGGCCCTGCGCACAAGAACAGCAAGCGGAGCATTGATAAGAAGTTATCGCAGCCACAGCGGAAGTGATTCATGGCGTGCGGAAGGGGGGAGGGCTAGGGGAGTAGGGCAGTCGTGAAGTGGTGGGGGATGGTAGATTACTTACCAAATCTGACCCAAGACCAGGGGCGGCAGCTGCGACTGCAGGAAGAATCCCTTGGCCTGGGCGCCGGTCACGAAGCCAGCCTGAGGCTGCAGGGCCTTGAACTGCTCCTGGTACTTGAGCCGCTCCCGCTGGGTCACCGCCCACGCGTCCACCGCCGGGTTCATGTTTGTCCTGGGCTCCCGAAAGCTCTTTCCGAGTATCTCTCCCCGCTATCCTGTGCGCTCTCTCCTGTCTCCTCTCGTCCCTCTCGCTCTTATCCTCTCGTCCACTCGTCCTCTCGTCCTGTGCCTTGCGTACTGCGACTCCCCCGCAAAAGAGAGACGGCTGCGGCGACTGAGTGTGCTCTCTCTTACTACGACTGCCTGCCTATTGAGTATCCGTTTGGCCCACACCACCCCTCGAATTTTCACAATGGATTTTTATGGTTTACCTGCAAGGCAAATACATAGATCAACGGGTTAAAGTGGGAATCACAGGAATCCGGATCGGTGGTCGGCCCAGAGCCGACAATCAATTAGTGGGGCTGTTAGTAGGCGTTTTCCGATTCGATTTCGTTTGCGTTTGCGTTTTCACTGTCCTCAGCATTTTCTTTTTACGCTGGAAAAGCTCCGGAACACCTACAACTGCTAAGGGGCGATCGCATGCAGACACAACACAGTGCACTCCCCTATCTGGGCATTTTTTATCAATTATATTCAGAGCTAGCGCTTACTTTTCATTGGAACACAAAAATTTTTGTGTTTTTTGCGTAAATTTTGTTTTAATCAATAGAGTTATCGCTATCGACTTGCAGCCGTTACAAGTGACTGTCGATTAGGGTGACTCAATGTATCGTTGGGCGGCCATCGCTAATGCGTAAAGTGGTACGCGCAATAAAGGTTGCATTTTCACCAAGCTAAAAATCTATTAGTGGTTGCTAATGAATCAACAAAAAATGAGGCAGACAATAACACTCTGAGTTAACCAAGCCTATCGATAGGCATAAAAAAAACCTCCCGAAACATCGCTATACAAAATATCGATGATCGATGCATCGATGTTTTCAGCATCACTAGAACCTTCCTCTTTCTCTCGACGACCACGTGTGTATGCAGGTGGTAAAAACTCGTGGAGCATTTCATGATCAATTTCTAACGCAATGTCGGAAACTTCAGAGGACGAGCAGGCACAGCTGCAGACTAGCGACGAAGAGGAGGTCGATGAAGAGGAGGACGAGGAGGAGCTAAGTGGTGAGGAAGAGGAGGACAACGAGGAAGATGAAGCCCAAGCAGACGAAGACAAAAGCAGCGAAAATGAGGCCGAAAACGGGCAGGAGGACCAAAAGCTAACCTGGAAAGATCTTGTATGTTAAACGACTGATGGTCACAGAGGCACGACCTAACCTTCCCTGCCCCCCAGGGTCTCAATGACACTCTCTGCCAGGCCTGCGACGAGCTGAAGTGGAAGACACCCTCGAAGATCCAGCGCGAGGCCATTCCGGTGGCCCTGCAGGGCAAGGATGTGATCGGCCTGGCGGAGACTGGCTCCGGCAAGACCGGCGCCTTTGCCCTGCCCATCCTGCACGCCCTGCTCGAGAATCCGCAGCGCTACTTCGCCCTCGTGCTCACGCCCACGCGCGAATTGGCTTTCCAGATCGGCGAACAGTTCGAGGCGCTAGGTAGGTGCTCCGACATTACCCTAGAGAAATAGGTTACCCCCAACTCGCTATCTATGATGTTAACCCTGTTTTGATTTTGTTTACCAACGAAAACGTGAAATTATTCATTTTATTCGTCACTACCTCTGAGCTAACAGCTTTTTAAAACCTTTGCATTGCCGAGAAACTGCTGTTATCTCACACACGACTCTTGTTTTGCAGGGAGCAGCATTGGCATCAAGTGCTGCGTCGTCGTCGGCGGCATGGACCTGGTGGCCCAGGGCCTGCAGCTGGCCAAGAAGCCGCACATCATCATCGCCACGCCCGGACGCCTGGTGGACCACCTGGAGAACATGAAGGGCTTTAACCTAAGGTCCATCAAGTACCTGGTGATGGACGAGGCCGACCGCATCCTTAACATGGACTTCGAGGTGGAGCTGGACAAGATCCTCAAGGTGCTGCCGCGCGAGCGACGTACCTTTCTCTTCAGCGCCACCATGACCAAGAAGGTCAAGAAGCTGCAGCGGGCCTCGCTCAAGGACCCGGTGAAGGTGGAGGTGTCCAACAAGTACCAGACGGTAGAGCAGCTGCAACAGTACTATCTCTTCATTCCGGTCAAGTACAAGGACGTCTACCTGGTGCATATCCTCAATGAACTGGCCGGCAACAGCTTTATGATATTCTGCAGCACCTGCAACAACACCGTGAAAACGGCGCTGATGCTGCGCGCCCTGGGCCTGGCCGCCATTCCGCTGCACGGACAGATGTCGCAGAACAAGCGCCTGGCCGCCCTTAACAAGTTCAAGGCCAAGGATCGCTCGATCCTCATATCAACGGACGTGGCCTCCCGCGGCCTCGACATACCGCACGTGGACGTGGTACTGAACTTCGACATACCCACGCACAGCAAGGACTACATCCACCGGGTGGGGCGAACCGCCCGCGCCGGACGCTCCGGCAAAGCCATTACCCTGGTCAGCCAGTACGACATCGAGCTATACCAGCGCATCGAGCACTTGCTTGGGAAACAGCTGCCGCTCTACAAGTGCGAGGAGGACGAGGTGATGGCCCTGCAGGAGCGCGTCGCCGAGGCCCAGCGCACGGCCAAGCTGGAGCTCAAGGACCTGGAGGACACGAAGGGTGGCAGGGGGGGCCACAAACGGGGAGGGGACACCCTTGACGATTCGGAGCACTTCACTGGCGCCCGCAAGCGCATGAAGCCCTCGGGTGGCGGCGGATCAGGCCCGAAAGGTGGGGGCAAAAAGGGATTCGGAAATAAAAGCTGGAACAAGGGAAAACAAAGGAGATAGTTGGTATATCGATTTTTATTAAGGTTATGTGTAACAATAAATGTAGGACAAAAAAGTGCATTTCCATTTCATCACGGATTACCTCTCCCTTGCAAATTAATGTTTGCTATTATTCGTCGTTGGGTGTTTCTAGGTAAATGAATCCATAGTAGAATGCCAAAAAAACTTAGAATGCTAAATAATTTGTTTGAAGTACCTCAGTGGCAAGGTACGGGGTGTGTCCAAGGTGCTGCTGCAAGTCGTAGTCAAAGTTATCAAAACTGAAAATTCCCGTAACGATTCATCGATTCGCCGACTCTATTGTCAGGGTGTGAATTTGGTGTCTGGTTAGAGAGGTACTGCTGCACAGCTCCCGGCAAGAGATCCATTCCGTGAACTGAGGGTTGAGCCCCAATTGCAGCTCTATAAAGCGGTTGCCCTTGGAAGACTTGACTTGGGTTCATAAATCCCGCTGCACCTGGTGTCAGATGCATAAAGCCGGCTGTACCTTGCCCCGGAGCCAAAACTCCTGTTGGAGTTGGGCCACTAATTCCTGATGTACCCAGGCCCGGGTGCATAATTCCCACTGCACCTTGTCCTGCGCCAGAAAATCCAGCAGCGCCCGGGCGCATAATTCCCACTGCACCTTGGCCTGTGCCAGAAAATCCAGCAGCGCCCGCGTGCATTATTCTTTGCACACCTTGGCCCGGAGCCAACAATCCAGTGCCTGCGCCCGCACACGCGCCAGAAGATCCTGCGTAGCTTGGGAGCATAAATCCCGCTGCACCTTGCCCCGGAGCCAAAATTCCTGCTGGACATGGACCACTAATTCCTGATGTTCCTGGGCCCGGGTGCGTAATTCCCACTGTATCTTGGCCTGCGCCAGGGTGCACTGTTTCTTGCGTACCTTGGCAGATAGCCAAAATTCCTGGGTCTGTGCCCGCAAGCGCGCCAGAAGATCCTGCTGGGTGCGTCGCCATAAGTCCTGCTAGGTATGTGTTCACATATTCTGTTGCTCCCGTAAAATCAGGGTTGCTGAAGACCACTTGCTGTAACCAGAGTATCGGGTTACACCCAAAAAGAACACGTTGAGGGCGATTGAGGACCAAATCTAACAAGGGTCTGACATTGTCCGGTTGACTAGTTATGGAATTGGCCATACAAATAAACATTTCGATAGGTATTACGAAGTCGGAATTCCTTTCCAAATCCCCAATTTGCTTCACATAGTCATTCCAATTGCCATTGGACAAAATAAACAATATCTCTAAGGTCATCTCACGGTACTTATTCACCTTTTCGGGTAGCCACAAGTTCTGCATAATACAGGCGGTGGCCTCCCGTGCCATGCCGTCGCGCCGGAGCATTTCAAAGATTTGAACGAGATGCGGGGGGGTGATGTCCCTGTATAAGCGGCAGTCGATTATCATTTGGAAGAGATGCTGCCTGAGCTTGCGGCGCCTAAAAATTTCGGCGAACGAGAGGAAATAGTTGCGGACAATGTAGACACTGCGTATGGAGTACTGGTAAACAGTGAGCAGTTCGTTCTCTTTCATGCGCATGAGGCGGTTCTGCACTTCACCCACGCTATCTGAATTGTGATTGCACGAAGGCGAGTGGCATTGGTTGTCTAGAAATTGCAAGCAATGCACCCCAAAAACCTTCATTATGTAGTAATTGCATGAAAATCGTCCTTGGGTCCTTGCTATAGCCTGATCATTCTTGCGACCATAAGGTTGGTTAGGTTGGCCAGGTGGAAACGCTTGCTTGACTATTTGGACTGGTTGACAATTTGGAATACTTGCTTTCTGGTGCTTCAACGGGGCATTCAATTGTTGATTTTTGATGGAACCCGTCAGAGGTTTCCTACGCGGCCCCGTTGGAAGATTCAGCACAGTCTCTGCTTGATTTACCGTGCGGTTATCTGTTAGACCATAAGGCATCACCTGGTTACTTGATGGATTATTACTTGATGGATTATTCAATTGATTCAACCCCTGACGGTTGCTCAGGTCATGTGTTTGTTGTAGTAAAGCGCCTGTTCGATGAACTGCCTGTTGGTTAAGCGCTGCTTTCTGGTTAATCGCGGAACCTGCTTGAATATTCGTCAATGTGTCGGATCGACTATTCATCCTTGAATCTTTTTGACGATTTGATGATGTATGGGCTCGATATTGCTCTTGTTGATTCGACTGCGCATCGAGTAGCTGTATATTCGAGGACTCTGCATGATTTGGCCCGGTACGAAAGGGTGGCGCAAACACAGGCATATCATTCTTGCTCCAGCGGCTAACCGTGTTCTCCCTCCGCTTTCGCTGCTCGACCGTCTTTTCCTGCTTATCGTACAGCGAGCGCATAACGGCTGGTTGTTCCTTAAGCGCTTGTGAAAGGGTTGCCTTAGGAATTTGAGACAGGCCCTCATTCCTAATTTTAGGCAAATTCAGACCAAAGGTCGGAGGACTCACCTCGGATAGAGTTTCTTTGGGGGTGGCTGCCTCTGTGTTCGGCCTGGAAGGCGGTGGTTTCTTAGAGGTTTTCGCATTGTCCTTTACACTCTTAGCGTCGGGACTGTCGTCTAGGTCTTCCCAAGAGGCTGCCACCGAGAGTACATCGGCGTCTTCATCGTAGTCCAACTCCTCATCTTGGAGAAGCAAACTTGCATGGTTTGTTTGCACCCACGATAGATCCGGCAAGCCGGGCACATTGTTCTGGCGTCCGATATCGCTGCTAGGTGTCCCTATGGTGCTTAAGTTTCCCAGACCCGTGTCGATCGCTGAAGCATCACCGTCTTCGACCGTGGGCAACACCGCAAGTTCATTTACCCCATTCATGTCGAACACGTCGAACCTTTCCCCGCCAACACCGCCGTCACCGGCGGTAGGCATTCCCCGTTCCATCTTCAGGTTGTAGTTGGGCTGACTAATAATTTCCTTGGTCGCTTTCAGGTTCTGCGGCAAGCACTCCTCCGCCTGGCTCGTCAACGTCGCCTCTGGCCCGCATGCTGGCGCACTTGTCAGGTCAAGAGCCCCCGGCGGCTTGTGGGCAAACATCGGGGCATCTTCGCCATTGTTTATCTGTGACAAAATATACTGGTTGTTGTTAGTTGCAACTACCATACTGCTTAAGACTTTTACTGCCGGTGTCTTCGGGTCCCTTTCCATAGCTGGGGCCGACCTGCGGCTTGATTTGGAACCGGTGGCTTTCGCCTTTTTGCCGCCTGATTTCTTTGTCCCCTTGGGCCGGGCTGGCATCGGTGGGGGAGGTACATCTTCCAAAAAAAGGATTTTTTTTGGCTGTTGCTCAGTTGGCTTAACCTCCGCCTTGGCCCGAGATGCTGCCATCGGTGGGGTAGGTACCTCTTCCAAAAAACGTTTTTTTTTGGGCTGTTGCTCAGTTGGTTTAACCTCCACCGTGGCCCGGGATGTCATCGATTGTGGAGGTACTTCTTCCATAAGCCGAATCTTCTTGGGCGAAGGTTGAAAGAGGTCAAGTTGATCGGTGGATTTGACCTCGGCCTTGGCCCGGGATATTATCGGTTGGGGAGGTAAATCATTCATATTTTGCGGATGTGAAGGAAGATTGAGCTGCTCAATTGAATTTCCATCCTGCAAGAACACGACCTTTTCTTCCGTTTTCTGCTGCTCCTGCATCGGATCCTTTCCCGGCTGCGATTTCCCCAAATGGGCGGCCTGCCCCCGTTGACCCTTCCCGTGCAGCGGGGGACGTCCTCGCTTGCGCTTCAGCTCCGGCACCTTTTCATCCCCGCCCATACGTTGCTTCAACATGGACAGTGGAATGGATTCGTCCTCCGACTGGCTATCTATCTCAGAGGGCCCTTGGTCGTGGTTGGCGATGGTTTCGCGCCGCTTGGTGACCCTTACGCCGTGCTCCGGAGGCTGCCCGGGATTGGCGATGGTGAGCCGGCGCCTAATGGGACTGCCCTCGGGACGATGCTTTTTTTCTGCGAAAGCGCGGCAAATAGTCTGGGGCTGTCTTTTTGCAGTGACAGCCGCTTTGGGGAGCTGGGGCATGAGGAAAGGACGAAGGTGCTTGACGTCGCTCTGGGAAGGAATCGCAACCGTTTGAGGAAGGCTTAGATATTGGTGCTTTAGGGGGGAGAACTTACCTTTTTGGGGCAGATGAGGTAGGAGCGGTTCCAGCATTCACGGAAGTTAAGGAAGTGCTGCTGCCATTCGTCCGGCGTGTACTTGTCCACGCCGATCACAGTCAGGATCTGTTGCCAGCACGTACGTTTATCACGTTCACGCATCTTGGGAGCGATTTTTATTAATGAGATATGGCAATATATTCTGCGCACGAGGAGCTTTTTCGACGCTGCAATTTTTCCAACGAATCACACACAAAGTGCCGTTAGTTGAAAAACGCGGACACGCATTTCGATTCGATAGACGGTAATCGAAACGAAAGGAATGGAACGTGACCGCAAACACCATCAGAAATATCGCACTCGAGATCACATTGCGGGGAAAAACTCTGTCATAAGTTTTAGAAACACACGTATCACGTATTGTAAATATTTTTAGACTTAAGAAAAGCTAATTAATCCTTTTGACCCAGCTCTCTACCATTATTCTAATTTGCCATTATCCATTAAATAGGACAACTAAAAAATGTTAATATAATTTTATTGGGGGAATTTTGATATGCTACTGTGCGTAGAGCAATGCTTAATTTTCAAATTTTAAGCATTTAAAATTATGTTTAAGTTGTAGATGTTATAAATATTTTTTTAGTACGTTAAAATATATGACAAAAAAATATTTAACTTTGACAAATAGAATTTTTGAATGTATGTACACATTACATATAAACATCCGCTCATATTTATGAAGTGAAATATTTTCGGGGTTAATCAAAACAAAATCTAACTATTATTGAACTATAAGCATACCCATAATAAAGGACAAAGGAAAGGGAATTTAATCAACAAAAATGTTGGGGGATCGGTATAGAATCGATAAAATTTCGATTAAATAGGTGTGGAAAATATTGCCAGTTGGTTCCCATACACCTGCAAAGTACGAGTCCTTTGATGAAATTAAAGTCATCTTGCGGTGGATTCAGCTCTATTAGAAGCAATTTTTCAAACTATTCAAAAATACGAATTTACTAATTATTTTATTATTGTAATATTTACCAACATTATGGTCATAGCGAAAATATAATAATTGTGATTACCCATAAAGTTTTGATAGATTAACCATCTCAAGGAACCTGAGAAGTCCGCAAAAATGCGCGTTCCCATCGAATCAAATAAAAACACAAGTTTTTAAAATCGTAGAAACATACGTGCCATTTGTATGTACGTATTTTGAATTTATTGGTTTCGTCGCTATTAAAGTGCCAAGAGTACATGGAATTAAACTAATTAAAACTTCTACGTGGTACAATGAAATAAAAGGTCAGAAAAATTGTACTAATCATAAATATTTGCACAATGCACGCGGCCAGTTTAGAAACAAGTTGTAGTTTGTAACTCCCGCGTCCCCCAGTTATGAGCATTGTAAGTCAAACAGTTCGCAGATACCTTCGTCTTTTTTCAGGACGAAGTTAAAGTCATCTTGTGGTGGATTCAGCTGCACAAGTGGCGGGTTTTCTAAACGATAAACATTCGATAAACAATACAAATAACTCAATACGATAAGCCGAAGACGGATAGTACCTAGATTTGGATCATCTGGATAGAATCGACGCAGCGAGTGCCCGGACTGGTAGTTCTGGAAGATTATCTTTGCGGTCAGCTCGTTCTCAAGCAGCTTCATTTCTTCCTTCATCTCGGGATTGCACGAGTACGTGTGCTCGTCGGCAACCACGTTGACAGACTCGGGGCCCCCCGGCGCGTTGCCATCCTCGCTGGAGCGTGACGAGGACGAGGGCGAGGGCGTTGTAACTCGCCGGTAGCCGGAGAACCTTTCGTTGTCGTGCTGTCTCGTTGTGCTCTTGCCCTGGTCTGTGACCAGACGGATGTCGATTGTGCTGCCGTTGTCCAGCGACACGCTGAGTTCGGTCTGCAAGAAGGGGGAGTTCGTACAGTTGATAGGTACAGTTTGCTCAGCTGAAGAGTCGCAAGGTGTCATACTTTGTTCCGTTTGATCTCCACCTCCTCGTCGTAGTTGGGTATGGTGAACACAGAGTCTTCCCCGTAGATGTCCAGCAGATCGTCGCGCGTCAAGTAGGCATACGATCGGTTGGCGGCATCCTGCATTACATAGCGCAGATTGCGCTGTGCGTACTCCAACTGCCTGTCTAGGTCGTCCTCTAGGAGCTTCAGGTGGTTGGTGCGGTCCCGCGCCACATCGTAGTCCTCCTGGTCCTTGGCATTGTTAAAGCCCCCGCCGCTAGAATGAGAAGCAGGTTATTTTGCATTGGCAATTGAAGGCGGAGTGGCTATGCAAACTGGTATGCAAATGAGTACCTACCGCCAGCGCACCAGGGAGCAGTGTCTGCCCTTATCAATCAGGCCAATGCCCTCCAAAACATTGGTGATATCGTATATGCGTCGCTTTTGAACCTCCAGGATTTTGGTGGCCTGCAAATGCCAGAGAGGGAATGTTATTAAGGGGGTTAAGCAGTGGAATCTGCAGCGGATGGATTACCGCTTTCAAGTCGATGGAGCCGCCGTTGGCCTTCATGAGCTCCACGAACTTTTGGGTCAGCAAGACCAGGGAGCCCACGGAGCGCTGCTGGCCGGGCGTCGGATGCGACTGTGATTGCGAGTGGGCGGGAGACTTGACCGGCGTGGGAGGGTCGAGGGAGATGTCCATTTGGGAGTCGTCCGCGTCCGCGAAGCTGATGGTATAGTTCCCGGCTATGGGACTGCTCATCGTGGTGGCGGCATTGGTTTGGCCCGCAGCGAAGGTGCTGTCCCTTTTCACAATACTAGCCGATTTGCGCTTGTACATGGTGTACGCTCTATGGGGTTGTCGTTTTCCTGTTATGCTCACACTTTGCGCAGCTGCTGGGCCTAAAAGTCACAAAATGATCTGGGTTCGTGCGAGAAATACAAATTAAATCCAAATGTTGGCGCTTGAGGTTTCCGCCATTTATGTCACTTTTTTCATTCTCCCTCTATTCCGACTTTTTCGCAGTGTGCTAAAGCGACGCTACTCCAGTGCGATATCTTATCGATATATCGATACGCGGGCTCTCTGCAGCACTGTTTCCGAGATTCAAATATAATACTTTGCTGTATTTCTTTTAGGTTTTTTATTATGTATTTAGCATAAACGTTTTATTAATGCAATCGTTTTAGGCGCCCTCACATTAGTTGCAACTAATCCCGTTTGGTATACTGCAGCAGATCGAATATTTTTCGCACAACCGCGAAAAACAATTCAACGCTGATTTTCTCCAGATTGATTAGAGTTACCTGGTGAAAAACTACGAGGGTATTGCTGATTATGTCTTTTATAAACCAAGTGCTCTGGAAGATCTAATACTATTTTACAATTTCGGATTCCGACTCGGGTTTGAAGAGACCAGGAATGGGACATTGGGGTACATTGATAATTTTGTGTAACTGCGCAACATCCTATGGCAAAGTCCAACGAACAAATTTATTGTAAGCTCGCGGCATTTCCAGTATTGTCGCGGAGAAATTTCCTTCGACCCCCGCCGTCGACTTGTGCAGTACCGAGAGAATCTTTTGCTGCGTCCTTAGGCAAACCTGTGGCGGGAGGCGGGAGAGCAGCTCCCTAAGTCCATTGCAGAAAAAAGTTAGATCATCTTCCTGCGCGGGCGGTTCTGTTGGCTGAGGTGTCCCAGGATCTTTGATAGCCCCAGTTGGTATCTCTTCTTTGTTGGTATTCAATGGCGCTGCCTGGTTTGTTGGATTATTTATAAGGCTGTATGCATTACTACAAGAATTTTGCTCTATATTCGGTTTTACCTTCACATTCGACACCAGGAAACTGAACTCATCCAGCAAGTCAAAGGAGGAGCGAGGGAGTCCCTGGGCGCGGCGCTTGAGCTCGTTCAAGGCCCGTCGGTGCAGCAGCTTCGCCTCGTATTCCACCTCAGAACTGGATAACTTTTTGTCAAATTGCCGGGCAATCCAGACCCAGAGAGCCTTCTTCTTTTCGGTGTTAAAGTAGTCCTCGTGCTGGCTATTCCACAGACACTCGTGCCCGGAGTAAAAGCGAATCAGTGTGATTGCGTTTCCCCTATTGCTAAATAATTTACTGGCCTTCTGTAAGTGGTCCCGAGTAAAGGTTTTTGGTCTATGTGTGTAATTTTTATTATTTGGTTGCAAGGTCTTCTGTCTTCCCGCCGACCGACACCTCTTTTTACTCTTTAAATTTTTCATTTTAAAAAATTGATTCAAAGTTTAAAAAAATACGAGTAAAAAGAAAAAAAGTTTGTTTCTGACACCGTCACCTGGTCTTGGATGTGTTGGGTGGCCTAATAGATTTTTCCCAAAAGGCTGAAAAGGTAAACCGTAGCTTGCTTTTGTTGTGGAAAATAACATTAATAGCATCCAGGCGCGCCCAATAGTAGGTTTTCCATCATGCAATTTAAATTGTTATTTTAAATACCCACGTGGCGCCACGTTATTGTGCCTAAGCCAGCGCCGTTGTCCAACACTTTTTGCGTTTTGTTGTGCTCTCCCATTCGTTCTTTTTTCAGCAAGGTCTAAAAACGTGCCCTCGTCTGGGGGGAAGCAATTGATTCGCCCACATAAACAAAATGCCATCGAAATCAAAGCCGAGGCTTTCGCGCGGGCTCCTGGACATGAAGTTCATGCAGCGCACGAAGGCGAAAGTGGACCAGGAGACGGCCGACGAACAGGGCAGGGCGCTGTACTCGAACGAGATCAACGAAAAGATGCTCAACTCAAACTGCAACTTCATTGTGGAGCCGAGCTACAGCATCTGCGCGGGCCTGATCGACGGCCGCCTCAGCTTCCGCGGCATGAACCCCGAAATCGAGCAGCTGATGGAGCAGGAGAAGCAGGGCAGGGCGCGGCCGGAGCAGAGCAACGATGTCTCCGACCAAGACATGGCCAAGGCCTACTTCGCCAACAAGGCGCCCGCCCTCAGCAACAGCATGAGCAAGAAGTTCAGCACCAAGAACGAGATCAAGCGAAAGCAGAGCGGCGACACTGCCCATCCCCACAAGAAGCACAAGCCGGCGTTTAAGAGGCCGCGCCAAGACGATTAGTTTACTTAGCTCTTAAGGCTCCCCTAGCACTAGTTTCAAATACATAAGAATACTGTATGAGACACTACATCAGCCTGTATAGCACGTTGGATGGGTAATTAGAGGGCTCTGTATTGGTCGGGAATCGAAATCGAATCCTGAGCTCTGGATTCGAGTCTCTCCTCGCAATCAATACAAAAAGATGGTGCACATAAAACACTAGGTCAAGCGGAGGACAAATCATAGTTGCAGAAGAAGGGTCTGCCCGAAACTATAGGACGATTAGTTTACTTCTTAGCTCAAAAGTCTCCTCTGACAAAAATAAAATGTTATTTGGGTGCAGTTGAAAACCATATTTGGGTGTAATTTTAGGGCTCTAGAATAGTCAAGCATCGGAAGTGAGTCCTTTGCTGTTAGTCTTTTCTCGCCCTATCCCAAAAAAACAGATGTAGTACATGAATCACCAGCTCAGCTGCGTGTTTTTCAAAACAAAAAAAAGGGCTCCAGAAGAAGGTTCTGCCCGCATCAGGATGACGATTTGTTTACTCCTACACTCTTTAGTCTCCGCCAAAAATATTAAGAAATTTGTGCTCTAGTTGGACGCGCTGGGCGGCTGCTTCACCGCGTGCAGGGCATAGCACATTTGTGTGTTGTTGATCCAGCGCCAGGTGTTGCTCCAAAAGTCATACGTGCTGCCGTTAATCAATACAGTCTGACATTGCACTAAAAGAATATAGAGACACTTTGGCAATTAGAGGGCTCCGGAAGATTGGCAACCTTGGCGTAGCCTACTTGTGTCCAAGATACGCTGCACGTCCAGCGGCGAGATCATCTTGTCCCAATGGTGCGTTCCCTTGGGCACCAGGTTCAGCACGTACTCGCTGAGCATGACGCCGCCCACCCAGCTGGGTATGGTCTTGTTCAGAGTGGTAATGAAAATGGACCCGCCGGGCTTAAGAGTGCGCACCGCCGCCTCCAGCAGGGCCACCTTGTCGTCGACGTGCTCCAGCACCTCGGACACAATCACAGCGTCGTAGCACTGGCAGTTGCATCTGGCATGCTGATCGACCGGCTCCCTCTTGTACTGCACATTCTGGGCCAGCTCGGGGCTCGAGCAGTGCAGGTGATCCCGCGCCGCCTCGATCAGCTTCTCCCCGAGATCTATGCCCGTCACGTGGGCGCCCAGGCGAGCCAGTTGCTCTGTAAGCAGCCCTCCCCCGCACCCGACCTCCAGAATTTGCTGGCCCTTCAGCACCCTGGTGGTGTTTACGTAATGGGGCTCCACTGTGCCGCGCGCCACGATGCCGTCGCGAATGAAGGGAACCCTGAAAGGGAAAAACACTACCTTTAGTTGGCCCAACAGGCGCGAGGAAGGCCAACTCACCGGATCTCGTTGAGGGCGTGTAGGGCGCCCATGGTGCCGCTTGGATTCCACCAATCCGATGCATGGTTTTCGTGGTGTCGCACCTCGCTTTGTGTGCCGGCATCCAGCGAGCTGCCCTTTCTCTCCCCCAATCTACCTGCCGATCCACTGGCAAGTGCTTGCCGCAGCCTGTTGGGAGGGAAATGAGTCATGAGCAAGCACCACCATTATTTGTCGTCATTTACCTGGGCAAGTGAGCAAGTAATGTACTTCGCAGCATTTTCGTGCACAAAGCAAATAACAAAGCTTGATGGAAACAGCTGACTTTTGTTTTGAGCACGAGCGTCGGCGAACAGTTTTCGGAAGGGTTATCGGAATGGTCGAAAATCGTTGGAGAATAGAATCGATTAGAGTGCAAATTTAAATGAGACTCCTGTTGTTTCGACTCGGTTCGACCAACCTGAAAAGTGGCAGTATTTGCATGCTTAGAAAGTGGGCCAAGTAGGCCCAGAGTATACCTTCACGTGATTACCGTAACCCTTTGGGCCCCGCCTTTGTGGGAGAACCGTTTGCTGAACAGGCAATCTCCCCGATCGCCGGTTAGTAATCATTCAATGCTGTTTCACTGCTTATTCGAGTTGGAAGCGAGCACCTGCGGTATCAGTCAAGATAACACTTTAATCGGGGAGATTACCCATTTTCGCCATGGCGCATTACAAGACGCTGGAGAACCAGGACTCGGACGTTGAAAACGGCAATGTAGGGGCCACAGTACCCGCCAAGGAGTCCAAGGAGGAGGAGCAACAGAAGCAGGCAACCGCTAATCAGCACCAGGCCGCGCAGATGATGCTAGTCACGATGTTCATGCTCCTCTTCTTCGGATCCTCGTTCTTCCAGCCTCGGCCACGCCTCCGAAGCTACCGCGGGGGAGAAGGACACGGCCTAAGGACCCCGGTCGACTGCGACATTCAGCTGGTAGAGACGATCCCCATTGGCCTCGAATACGGGCCCGACAGCCCGCACTTCCTGAGCACCTACGAGGCCTGGCTGGACCTGCTGGACAGTGCCAAAGAGAGCCTGGACATCGGCTCGTTCTACTGGACCCTCAAAGCGGAGGACACTCCCGGGGAGACGGACAACAGCTCGCAGCCGGGCGAGGACATCTTCGCCAGGCTCCTGGCTAACGGAAACGGCGGCAGTTCAGCCACAAAGATCAACATCCGCATCGCCCAGAGCGAGCCGTCCAGCGTGTCGCCCAACCTAAATACAAGGATGCTCGCCAGCAACGGGGCGGCCGAAGTTGTGAGCCTCTCCTTTCCCAAGTACTTCGGCAGCGGGGTGCTGCACACCAAGCTCTGGATCGTGGACAGACAGCACTTCTACCTGGGCAGCGCCAACATGGACTGGCGCGCGCTCACCCAGGTCAAGGAGATGGGAGTGCTGGCCAAGAACTGCCGGGAACTGACAATCGATATGGCCAAGATCTTTAGTGCGTACTGGGACTTGGGCAAGAGCCCGAGCTCAAAGATACCGAACTGGCCCTATGAATATTTCACTCGCTTCAATGTGAACAACCCAATGAAGATCAACGTGAACAAAAACACGAGTATGGAGGGCTTCATCTCTAGCTCCCCGCCGCCGCTGTCGGCCCAAGGTCGCACCAACGACTTGGACGCCATCCTGAACATCATCGACTCGGCCATCACGTACGTAAACGTCGCGGTGATGGACTACTATCCGCTTACCATCTACGAGAAGAACCACCACTACTGGCCCTACATCGACGATGCCCTGCGCCGAGCCGCTGTGGATCGGGGCGTGGCCGTGAAGCTGCTAATCTCGTGGTGGAAGCACTCCAATCCCAGCGAGGATCGCTACCTCAAGTCCCTGTTGGATCTGGTCTCCAAAGAGGACCGCATTGACATTCAGATTGTGAGTAGAACACGGCTTTCATATCCGAGAACTATGATTACCCCTAGCGTTATGTTAGCGCCGCTTCATCGTGAATGGGACCGATAGCCAGGAGAAAATACCATTCGCCCGTGTCAACCACAACAAGTACATGGTGACCGATCGAACGGCCTACATCGGGACCTCCAACTGGGCCGGCGACTACTTCACGGACACCGCCGGCATTGGTTTCGTGCTGAGCGAAACGCACGAGACGGAGAGCACCAAGAACCTGCGGAGCGACCTGCGCAACGTCTTCGAGCGGGACTGGAACAGCCCGTACGCTCATCCGCTGCAGTAAGGAGCAGTCATTCTTTTTATTCTACAAAATGTTAATCGGACACCGAATTTTTATTCAATGCATTGACGGTGCTTCCTACAAATTCTCTATTTTTATCCCATTGCTTTTGTTCACTTTTGATTATGCGCAAGAGTAAAAGATTCGTTTTACGAAATAAACTGGAATAATGAAATAATGAAGTGTTTGCAAATACTATTTACAAGAAAATACAAAAGTTCAATCGTTCTTGGCATAAAAAAAAGAAATACTTCATTTTGGTTTGTACATTTCCTTTGTACAAGCCGTTTCCAATTAAGCTGCCTTTTTAAATTCTAAAGATACGCTAGATGTGACTTTAAACTTAAAAAAGGGGAATTGGGAAAATGGGCGTCCAAGGCTTTTGTGTTCTTCTCCACTACGTGAGAATCCGCATAAAAGGTGGGCGGAGTTCGATTTTCCATCACTTGACGTTAGCTCCTCGCCTTAGGAAATTATTACCGGCGATGCATTTGTCGATTATTTTATTGAGGCAGGGGACGCGAGCTTGCAGCGTGTTGAAAATCAGCAGCAAACAGCGCGCATCAATTGCTGGAAAATAGGAGTTGGAGCGTTAATACTACCGCATTTTGATGTCGCTAGAGATCCTTCTCACCCGCATAAAGTATCTGCTCCCGGCGCAGAGGCCGATTGGCCCAGTTGGAGCACTGGTTGGACTTGTTCAGCTTCTTGCCGAGGCAAATCAGGGCAAGGTCCGAGAGCGACTCCCCAGCACGACTCACATTTCCGAAGGGCAGCTCCACGCCGAACTTCTGTTTCTTGAGCTCCAGCCAGAGGTGTTGCAGGTCCAGGTAGTGGTGCGGCGTATGTAGCCTAAGCTGGAGGGGGAGGGAGCGTTGCAGCACGCTAAGGTCGCAGGCCATTGAGAAGCCCATCTTGAGAATGTGAACATTGTTGAATACGCTGGCGCCCAAGAAGCCCCAGTGCTTTTGATTGATGCTCCTGCGGGCCAGGCAATCGATCAAATAGACATGGTGCTCGGTGGCGATCTGCAGCAGGCAAAGTTGGCTGTCCCCGCACACGTTCTGCATCCACTCCGAGTCCAAGTAGATTGTATGCTGGTCCCGCAAATCCAGCAGCATTTGTTCGAAAAGCTCCGCCGTGTCCACGATGATCAGGCACTCGTCCGGCAAGTCTATGGTCAGGTACATTGCCGGGTTGGCGCTTTCTGTTGGCGAACACACCCGGTCCTGGTGTTTATCCTTAGCACTTCGTGAAACCTGCGACCTAATCTCAGGCGGACAATCGTCGAGACTAAACTTAAACTCCCTGTACCAGTAGATGGCCTCGTCGTGCGCCTGTTCTCCGGCCAAATAGTGCACAAAGTCCTTGCGCAGGGCGTAGTCGCTGGCATGTACGCTCACCAGCTCCCGGAAGCTGGCTACGTTGCTGCGCCCCCTTTCGAACTCACGGTACAGGTATTTCAAGTAGCCGCCCGTCTTCGTGTACTTGTAGTTGGGCGTCACGGCATCGTCGAAGCCGTACTTCTTCGACAGGCGCGCCACAATCTTGGCGATCGGCCGATATTGGAGCACATTGTGGGCAATCTTCACGTTCTCGTAGCGCCTGAAATGAAGGCAAACACAATTAGGGACACAGGGAAGGGGAGGATCGTATTAGAGACAGGACCCACCCCAGCAGGTGCTCGCACATCTCGATGACCGACTTGTCCTTGTGCAGCAGAGAGTCGAGGAACATGACGAAGGGCAGGCGCTGGTGGGTGGCGTGGTCGAGGTACTCCTCGGCCAGGGGCAGCTTATCGATGGCCACCAGCGGGAAGGCCAGCTCCATCATGTCAAACTCGTGGGTGAGCTTCAGGCTCACGGCCCACTGGGTCACCTCCTTGAGGTGTCCGGCCTCGAGCAGGAGCCGCAGCTTGGGCAGCAGCAGGTCGGCGATTAGCTGCAGACGATAGACCGCAATCACGGCCTTGTTCAGGGCCGGAAGGTTCGAGGTCTTGACAAAGTTGAAGGCAATCATGCTCGTGTTGGGGTCGCACTGCTCGCCGATCTGCGGGTGCTTCTCGTGCAACTGGCACACCGTGTCCAGCACGAAGAGCGACAGCGACCGGGGCTTGATGTGGCTGCTGTCCGGGCAGTTGGCGAAGAGCTTGAGGGCCAGCAGGAGAGGGTCCTGGTGGTTCAACAGCGCCGTTTCGAACTCGCACTGGAAGTGCGGCGACGTTTTCCGCCTGGAGGTGTTCCACTGGTCGCGGAACTTCTCGAAGAACCTCGAAGCCTTCGCGTCCAGCGAGGCGTCGAAGTTGCGCCCGTCTATGCCCGCCCCGGTGGTGATGTCCTCCAGGCGCTTGATCTTCATGTGGGCCATCAGGCTCTCCAGCTCCTCCTCGTCCGACTCGAACCCGGCGGGCACCGGAACCCCGGTTGGCTCCTTGTGCGCCATCTGCACTGTGTGGTGCACTGTGTGGCCCGGATGCTCTATGGTCTGCCCTCGATGCGGTGCGACGCAAGCACGCGAATTCCTCGGAGCTGATAAATTTTCGCTAGTAACAAAACGCCGCGTCTGGCAACTGTGTGGCATTAGATATGGCATTTTGGCTTGCTGCGACCATGGAGGGCCGAAACAAAAAAACCTCTTATATGATGAATCCGGCGTTTTAATATAAACGATTTTAATTTCAAACTCGCCTTACATGGCCTTTATCAAATCAACTATTCCATATCACAAATGTTCAGTCGGTCTAGCCGATTATATTACCATTCGGTAATATGATTAAACGCAGCAAAAACACACTCTTGCTCATGTTAATTTGCTATCGATGTGGCAACGCCTGCTGTTACAACAACGTCGAAGAGCGGCACACGTGCATTTTGTTTTAGTTTCTTTGGCGTAAAGATGAAGTTGTCCTCGAAAAAGGTGAAAAGCTTGGCCAAGCTGAAGCCTGGAATTGCCAAAAAGAAGTCGTCCACGGAGGCGCCAAAGCAGTCAGTCGTCAAAAAGGCAAAATCAGCTCGAGATGAAAAGCCGATCGTAAAGAAAACAAAGGGGAAGGCTGATGCCCCAAAGGGCGCCAAGAAGCCAGCCAAGAAATCGTACAAGGAAGAGCTGGAGGGCCTGAAGGACATTGACCCGGAGTTCTACGACTTCCTCAAGAAGAACGACAAGAAGCTCCTCGACTTTAACCTCTCGGACAGCGAAGACGACGACGAAGAGGAGGCCGAGGAGGAGAAGCCGCGTGCCGGGAAAGGCAAACACGCGGACAGCGAGGATGAGGACGAAGATGAAGACGAGGAAGAGGAAGAGGGCGAAGAGAAGTACCACAAACCCAACGAGGACTTGGCCGTGGCCAGCGACGAGAGCGACTTCGAGGAGGAGGACGAGGTGGACGCCGTCGCCGGGGGAACGCAAAAGATCACCCTGAACCTGCTGCGGCAGTGGGAGCAACAGTTGGCCCAGCCCAACGTGTCCATTGACAGTGTGCGCAAGGCCATCCAAGCCTTCAACTCGGCCCTGGCCAGCATTTCCGCCGACGGGGCCGACGGAGGCGAGAACCAGCCAAATGCCGCCGCTTTCAAGGTTGTGGGTGCCGCCGCCTTCAACGGAGTCATCCAGCTGTGCGTGCTCCATCTGCAGCCTGCCATCATTCGGCTGCTCGGCGTGAAGCCCAACAGCAGCCTGCCCCTGCACAAGCACAAGAAGTGGGTGAAGGTGCGCGGCTGCCTGCGCTACTACCTCACAGATCTGATCCGTCTGGTGGAACAGGTTTCGAGCGCCAACATCTTGGGCGTGCTCTTGAAGCACCTGCACCAGATGGCCGGCATGGTGGTGCCTTTCACGGCCCTCGGAAAGACGATCCTCAAGCGTCTGGTTGGACTTTGGGCCACTGGAGACGAGACCGTGCGGGTGCTGGCCTTCCTCTGCATCCTGAAGATCACCAGAAAACAGCAGGTAAGCGATAGCAAACAGACCAACTAAACTGATACTAAGCCACTCGATGCCTAGGCCACCATGCTGAACCACGTCCTGAAAGCCATGTACCTGGCCTACGTGCGTAACTCCAAGTTCGTCTCGCCCAACACGCTGCCGGGAATAAACTTCATGCGGCGCTCGCTGGTGGAAATGTTCGCCCTGGACCTAAACGTCAGCTACCAGCACGCCTTCCTCTACATTCGACAGCTGGCCATCCACCTGCGGAACGCGGTGATCCTGAAGAAGAAGGACAGCTTCCAGGCCGTGTACAACTGGCAGTTCATTAACTCGTTGCGCCTGTGGTCGGACCTCCTCGGAGCGACAGCCAACAAGCCGCAGTTGCAGCCCTTGGTCTATCCACTCGTTACCATAGCCACGGGAGTGATCCGTCTGATCCCCACCGCGCAGTACTTTCCGCTGCGGTTCCACTGCCTCCAGGCCCTCATATCGCTGGCCAAGGAGACGAACACGTACGTGCCGGTGCTGCCGCTGATTGTGGAGGTGCTCAAGAGCAACACCTTCAACCGCAAGCACACCGCCGTGTCCATGAAGCCGCTGCAGTTTACCTGCATTCTGAGGCTGAACAAGGCGCAGCTGGCGGAGAACGGTTTCCGGGACGAGGTGATCGAGCAGGTGTGCGGCCTGCTTCTCGAGTATCTGGCCCACGAGTCGGCCACTCTAGCCTTCAGCGATCTGGTGGTGCCCACGGTGATGGCCATCAAGGCCTATCTGAAGGATTGCCGCAACGCGAACTACGCGCGCAAGCTAAAGCAGCTGCTGGAGAAGGTGCAGGAGAGCAGTCGCTTTGTGGAGCAGCAGCGCGGCAAGAGCAGCGTCAACTTTGACCTGAAGGACGCCAAGGCTGTGGCCGCCTGGGAGCAGCAGCTGCGCTTGAAGCGCACGCCCCTAGACATCTACTACGCCAGCTGGGTGAAGACGCACGAGACCAAGAAACGGCGACAGGCGGCGCAGACGGACGAGATCAACGCGGACTACGATGTGCCCAAGCTGAAGAAGCTGCCAGCAAAGTCGGGACTCCCTGTACGCAACGAAAAGGGCGAGCTCGAGCTGTTCCCCTCGGATTCGGAGGATGACGAAGATGTCAATGGATTGCCCCGGGTCTCAGATGACGACGATCTGGGCGACGACGACGACGACGACGCGGAGGAACTGGAAGAGGAGCAGCCAAAGTCGAAGAAAGCCAAGAAGGAGAAGAAGACAAAGCCGGAGAAGCCGAAATCGCAGCCAGTGGCCGAAGATGCTGCTGGGGATGATTACGACGAGGCCGGAGGCGCGGTTGACATTGTCAAGGACTTGGACTTGGACGATTGGTAGAGTCTTTAGGGTCGTTTAACTATATTTACACATTAAATTCTTTAAAAATATTAAGTTTTGCTCAAGTTATTTCTCGGGAGGCTCCTTGCCGGGGATAAACTCGTATTCCTTGTACTTGGGAAAGGTGCCGATGGTAGGTCCGTCCACCTGCTTGGGCAGCGCCTTGTCGTCCCTGTCTTTGGCGTAAGTGGCCTCCAGTTCAGCAGCGTTGCGCTTTTTCATGTCCATGATTTGCAGGTTCTTCACCAGCTCTTCCCGCGTGGGAGGCTCATCGCGCCGCCCTCGCAGCCACGCCTCCCACTCGGCGGTGAGTTCCTGGTCGAAGGCCTCCTTGTCCGCGGGCTCGAACCAGCGGGAGGGCTTGCGCTTTCCGATGGAAGGGTTCGCCGGAATCTCGTAGTACTTGTTCCCGAAGTAATCCTCGCCGATTAAGTTGCCGCGGAACTGACGTGGGCGCAGCGACTTCCAAAAGTTTTGGAATATAATCGCTAACACGTCCCGGGTCGGTTTGTTGGCCATAGCTTTTTATTTATTCGAGAAATACAATATTTTGAATGTGTTTAGCGAGAGAAGTCAAATTTAAGGTTGGGATCGAACTTTTGTTGTTATGACATGAACAGCTGATGGCTGGCAGTGCTGCAAAGTTCCCGCAGATGCCCGTCAGGGCAAATGCAATTTCAAATTCTCAGGTTGGGTTTTAGCGTCAGGGCAAAGGGACTGAACCAGTCCCTGTAGAAAATGGCCAGCAAGTCGGTGCGCAGGCTGTTATTACTGAAGTCGACGTCGTGCATTAGTAAACCCAATCCCGCCGAGTAGCTGAAATGCTCGCCCGACCAACTGGCCGTGCCAATAAAGGCCACTTCATCGGTGACCAGGAAAGAAGCTCCGCTAACTCTCCCGCCGGAGATATTCTCCAGCTCGTCGGTGGTGGGCACCACAAAGCGCCTCTGCAATTTAGGTAAGCCTAGTTATAGGTTATACAAGTTGTACGCCGCACAATGTTGTCCTTACAATTTGTATGTCCACCTCGTCGCGCATTTTGTTGAGGGCCTGCAAGGAGCGCAGGAAGTGATCCTCGCTGGGATCCGAGTACTTCCACCAGGAAATGAGCAGCTTCACGGCCACACCCCGCTCCAAGGCAGCACTGCGGAGGGCGGTGTCCACCGAATGCCAATATTGCATCTTGCCGTTGTGCCTCAGAAGCGGAGTGTAATCCATCAGGGACAGGCAAATGAATTCCGAGGCTTTGTCAATAGCTCCCAGAATAGCGTCCAGCTCGTGGGTCCTGCCGGCGGCCGAAAAAGCTGGCGGAGAACTCGCCACGAAGACGGACATTGTAAAATTCCTATTTACGTGCAGCAAGAGGGGCCTCTTTTGGTTAATGTGCGTGTGATAGGCCCACGGCCAGTCATCCGGTACCTCGTTGCTGCCTAAATACCAATAAGCCTTGAAGATCTTGGCCAAATCGCGGGCCAAGTGCGGACAATTCGTGGCCAGGACGCCCATTTCCTTGCGCTGGCTGAGCGAGCGCCAGTCCATGTTGGCACTGCCGAGGTAAAAGTGCTCCCCGTCCACCAGCCAAAGCCGCGAGTGCAGGAAGTCAATGCCCAGCACTTCGGCCGCTCCATAGTTGGACAGGATGCGGGCGTCTGCATGCCACACGCTCTCTTGGCTGCGATTAAGCACGATTCGTAGTTGCAGCTTGGGTCTTCCCGCATCCCCGTTCGCCAGCAGGCGCTGAAAAAGGGTCTCCCCCAACTGTGTGCTTCCGTCGCTCACATTTAGCCCGCGCAGGGTCCAGTGGGGCGCGGCTATGTCCAGCGTCGTCCTGGCCCGACCCAGCAAATGCTGCCAGGCCTCAGAAGTGCTTCGCAGACGGGGGTAGTTGTAGTCGCCGGGGCCGTAGCTGTAGTTCAAGCCCACGGGAAGGGTCTCGACCAACTCCAGTTGGCATGGCGACGGGCTCTCCACCGGAGCGGGGCTGTTTGCGTTCTCGCCCCGGTGGAAGGTTTCCCAGGGCAACAGAAGGACAATCAGAACTAGTACGAACAGCACAAACACTGGTATCATGTATCCGTGACCGCAGCAGCACGCTTTTCTCTCATCGCGGGCGGCGAAATTGCAGTTGCAGGATCGCCTGCAGCAGGACGTCGAGGATGCAGGCGGTTCGCCCAGCTGATTGGGCACGGGCTGGTATTCCACGGGTATCTCGTTGACGGCGCGTCGCTCGGACATGGCGCAGGAGTAGCTACTGACTGGGCCTTTCGGCCCTGTCGAAAATTCTCTAAGCGAGACTTATTTATTATTCGCACAGTTGTTTGAAATGGCGCCCGCCCACGCAAGCCACTAGTCAGTCCAGTGCTGGTTACCACCATACATTTTCGTGGAGTTATAATATCCTCAAGGATTACATCTTTAAGATGTTGCTTAAACGTACTATTTTTCAAATAGAGTAATTCGAAGCTTTTTCTAATACTGTTAAGAATCCTGCGGATTCGGAATAAAGATACAGACACTTCAAACTTAGCAAAGCTAAGCTCCAAATATTTTTCAAATAGAAATTGAGAAAATGCGTGGGGGGATTTATCATCTAGGAATGATAAGCCACAAATAAAGCTTGTGAAAAAACTGCACATTGTTTTCAAAGCAATATTGAAGAGTTCCAAATTACAAATATAAATTGTGAATGAGGATAGAAAGATTACAATTATCCGGAAGATTATTTTCTAAATCAAGAATTAGCTTAGATGTGCATTACAAGCCTAAAATAATTAATATTGGCATCAATCTTTAATAAAAATAAATGGCTGTTTAAAATAAGCATTACGATTAAAGACTAGCAAATTAAAGCTCAAAATAATGCAGGTTATGAATCTGGAAATTAGCTACCAAATTGCAAGTTCCCAACAATACTGAAAAAGAGCCTTCCGATTTTTTTTCCAATAGAAATTCAATATAATCATAAAGCAGCTATGATTGAAGTATCTCATAGATACACATGATCTTGATTCTAGAGACCCCTAGAACGCATTGTGGAAAAAGCTAGACTGCCTGCGCTGCCGCCTCGCTGCCGTGGCACCCTCGCAACACTGGCAGCGCGGACGCAACCGTCGCGGGGCGAGCGAAAAGAATCAGTCTGTGTTAAAATCTTCCGGCTGAGAGGGCTGAAAATTTTGATGACGGCTTAAGCGTTTAGCTGCGTGCAATTCCCAATTCCAGTGTCGAGTGTCATACGTATTTTGGTTCCGTATCGCCGCAAATAGTACGCGAGTAATGGCTGCGAGATTGATGAGCGCCCAGGCCCAGGTAAAGAAAGTCCTCCTCCGGAGCTGGGACGTGCCTCCTGCGACGATTCAAGCGATTAATATTTGTAAACCGAACTCGAAGCCCGAGCTGCGATGGGGCCTGGAGCACTGCGAAAAAGGGGGAATACTCGCATGCCAGCGCCTGCCTGGGCAGAAAAATGCGAATTTTTCGCACTGCGCTTTTCTAACCTAAAAACGAAACCAAAAGTTATTAGGTAACGAGTATGCACGTATGTTCATATAGTACGTACCAGCGTTTGTGATTCTGGCTCCCAAGCAGTGGCGGCAGCTTCTGGAGAGGATGGGGGAGAGCGATTGAATCGGGAGCATCCAGCAATTAACAAGACAATTCTCGTTCCCGCGAAACAACAATTTGCATTTACATAATCGCTGGCCAGGCTGACCGACCGAGTGCCAGTTATTTAACCAGGAGAGCTTGTGCCTAGTATACTATGCATATCTCTTGAGGGGGAGGTCCGGTCGACGGCCTTATCTATGACAGGTTTACTTACACTCCCAGATAGAGCCCCCGTCCTAAATATAGCTTAATTGCTTTACCCAAAGGCTTCCCAGTTGTTTTCCAGCCCGAGTATCACGAGTGGAGAGGCATTGCCCCCGCAACGCGTTGGTTTTTTCCACGGCCAACCGACCGCTGGAGGGGTTTCGAGGGGTTCCACTGTATCCACTCCACCCGGCCTGCTAACAAGTTAACTACCTATTTGGCCTAATAAACTTGCCATTTTCTGGGGATTCCAATTGTTTGCGTGTCACGTGTTGGCAACAATTTGTTAAGGGGCTACAGGTTGGCACATTTTGCGCAAACATTGCCTTTGTTTTGCTTGCACAAATGTTTCCCTCTGATAGGAGTTGAAACAGCCTCAAACAATCTCATAAAGCTAAAAATAAATTTACCCACGTAATTGGAGGTGTTATGGAAATGTTTTAAAAATATAGAATACCCCTGCTGATAGCAAATATTATACAAAACATTCAATTGGACCTTTGCCTATCTGCTTGAAGCAAAAACGTCACTCGGTTTCGAAATAGAGCAGACAATTGAGATTGGTGTACCGTCTGATAAAGCAGCGCCAATCTAATTAAATTCGAGAGGGTCGTGACAAGACAATCAAGTGTTTATTTCGCTAACCAACGAATCAATCAGATCTCGATAGCTACTCCAGATATCAGTGCTTATACAACGACCTGCGGATGAGCTAGATTATGCTTTGACACTCCGCTAATAGCTAACTAATGACTTTGTAACTTCATTACGACCTTGACTAGTCCTTCGGGAATTTCCCAAACAGCTGCCATAACCCATACATTTTCTGTCCCCTCCAGGTGTGCCGTCTGGGCAAGCATGTGGCCACCGAGGGAGCAATGGTGCGCCAGTTCCACGCCTCCTGCTACTCCGCCTCCAAGGTGGCACTGTCCAAGTTTGACTCGGACGTCTTCCTGCCGTACGAGAAGCTGAACAAGCGGCTGGACGTAGTTCGTGGTCGCCTTAACCGCCCACTGACGCTCTCCGAGAAGGTGCTGTACTCCCATCTGGACGACCCAGCCAACCAGGACATTGAGCGCGGTACCTCGTACCTGCGCCTGCGTCCCGACCGAGTGGCCATGCAGGACGCCACCGCCCAGATGGCTCTGCTGCAGTTCATCTCCTCGGGCCTGAAGAAGGTGGCGGTGCCCTCGACGGTGCACTGTGACCATTTGATCGAGGCCCAGATCGGCGGACCCAAGGATCTGGCCCGCGCTAAGGACCTCAACCGGGAGGTGTACGACTTCCTGGCCTCCACCTGCGCCAAGTACGGTCTGGGCTTCTGGAAGCCCGGCAGCGGCATCATCCATCAGATCATCCTGGAGAACTACGCCTTCCCCGGCCTGCTGATGATCGGCACTGACTCCCACACCCCCAACGGCGGAGGTCTGGGCGGTCTGTGCATCGGCGTCGGCGGTGCTGATGCTGTCGACGTCATGGCCGACATCCCCTGGGAGCTTAAGTGCCCCAAGGTGATTGGCGTGAACCTTACCGGCAAGATCAGCGGCTGGACCTCGCCCAAGGACGTCATTCTGAAGGTGGCCGACATTTTAACCGTCAAGGGCGGCACAGGCGCCATCATTGAGTACCACGGCAAGGGCGTCGACTCCATCTCGTGCACGGGCATGGCCACCATCTGCAACATGGGTGCTGAGATCGGAGCCACCACCTCCCTGTTCCCCTTCAACCAGCGCATGGCCGACTACCTGAAGTCCACCGGACGTGGTGGCATCGCCGCCGAGGCCCAGAAGTACCAGGGCAAGATTCTGTCCGCGGACAAGAACTGCGAGTACGACGAACTGATCGAGATCAACCTGGACACCCTGGAGCCGCATGTGAACGGACCCTTCACCCCCGACTTGGGCCACCCCATCAGCAAGCTAGGCGACAACTCGAAGAAGAACGGCTACCCCCTGGACATTCGTGTGGGCCTCATCGGCTCCTGCACCAACTCCTCGTATGAGGACATGGGCCGCTGTGCCAGCATCGCCAAGGACGCCATGAGCCACGGCCTGAAGTCGAAAATCCCCTTCAACGTGACCCCCGGATCGGAGCAGATCCGCGCCACCATCGAACGCGACGGCATCTCGGACGTGTTCGACAAGTTCGGCGGCACCGTGCTGGCCAACGCCTGTGGTCCCTGCATCGGTCAGTGGGACCGCAAGGACGTGAAGAAGGGCGACAAGAACACCATTGTCACCTCGTACAACCGTAACTTCACCGGCAGGAACGACGCTAACCCGGCCACTCACTGCTTCGTCACCAGCCCCGAGCTGGTCACCGCTCTGTCCATTGCCGGTCGCCTGGACTTCAACCCGCTCACCGACGAGCTCACCGGCTCCGATGGCAAGAAGTTCAAGCTGAAGGCTCCCTTCGGCGATGAGCTGCCCGCCAAGGGCTTCGATCCCGGCCAGGACACCTACACCGCTCCCCCACCCGTAAGTTGTCTAACAAAATCGGTTACTTTTTATTTGATTTGCTAACACAAATTTGTTCGACAGAGCGGCGAGAGCGTGACGGTCGCTGTGGACCCCAAATCGCAGCGTCTGCAGCTGCTGGAGCCCTTCGACAAGTGGAATGGCAAGGATCTGACCGACCTCACTGTGCTGATCAAGGTTAAGGGCAAGTGCACCACCGACCACATCTCGGCTGCCGGTCCATGGCTGAAGTACCGTGGCCATTTGGACAACATCTCCAACAACATGTTCATTGGTGCCACCAACTCCGAGAACAACGAAATGAACAACATCAAGAACCAGCGCAATGGCTCCTGGGGCGGAGTTCCTGACGTGGCCCGCGACTACAAGGCCAATGGCATCAAGTGGGTGGCTGTAGGCGACGAGAACTACGGCGAGGGCTCGTCCCGCGAGCACGCCGCCCTGGAACCCCGCCACCTTGGCGGTCGTGCCATCATTGTGAAGTCGTTCGCTCGCATCCACGAGACCAACCTGAAGAAGCAGGGTCTCCTGCCCCTCACCTTCGCCAACCCCGCTGACTACGACAAGGTAAGGAAACAGTAAAGCTTTGACTTTGATATGCAATATTGAAACCAATTTTTTTGTGCTGAATAGATCCAGCCCACTAGCAAGATCTCCCTGCTCAACCTGAACGCACTGGCGCCCGGCAAACCCGTCGAGTGCGAGGTGAAGAACGGCGACAAGGTGGACAAGATCAAGCTGAACCATACGCTGAACGACTTGCAGATCGGTTGGTTCAAGGCTGGCAGCGCCCTCAACCGCATGAAGGAGCTGGCCCAGTAAGCGGTCCTGGACCTACTTAAGACCCCCTGTCCAGAATCTAGACTGCAGATCCCGGCCCCTTGCCCCCCCCTGTAGACGAACCACACTCAGACTCCAAGGAGACACAGTCACGCAACGCAAGCAATCGAGTTATTATGGTATTGTTATTCAGTTTTTTGCAAATTGTTTAGATTTTATTTCGAGTATAACGAGTGTGCTGTTTTTCAAAGTGAATTATGTAACCTAGCGAAGGCGAGAATTTATAAGAGTTTTATATACACCTATATTATACACAATTATTTTTAATTCTTGCTATGTACGATTTGGATTTTGTTTATTTCCGATTGTGTATAACTGCTCCGAAGATTGCAAGGACGGTGAACACGATAATGATGAACTGCGAATAAAACTCAAAGTAAATACGTATTCAAATGTTTTATTTTTATTTATATTTATTTATCAACAATTTGAACAGGAAGGCGGACAATAAGAGTTAATCGCTAGCAACATCCTAGTCCCCTCTTTATTTTCCCATGGTTAACTTAATTGTATCAATTATAATGTATAAGACACGAAAGCGAGTTGATATTATTACTTAGTGGAAAATAAAGCATAATAAAGTGGTATTCAAATGTGGCTGTGTTGACTGGACCTACGCTAAGCATTGCTTTAGTTATCATCGGCTCGCCGTCTTCTCGATTTGTTGTAGTCTCAAATTTTCTGTTCAAAAATTTCAACGATAAAATGAATCGCAAGCGACGACAGAGGGCCCCCTCGACTAGCTCTGAAACCGAGTACACGTACTCCAGTTCCACGTCCGTTGCGTATGATCCCATCGCCTTCAGTCACCCTGTCGAATCTTTGGCACGGGCTGGAAAGTATGCAAAGCTGATCGCCCTGTACGCCGATCACGAGTGCTTGTGGAATCAGTTCCACCAGGACTTCTTCAACCTGGCCCTGAAGGAGCGCATTTGGGAGGCGATTGCCGATGAAATGGAACTGGACTCGTCGCCCGAATATTGGAAGCACATGATTTACAAGCTGCGCTACAAGGTCGAACTTCAGCGACTTCACGAGCGGGAAGCGCGCTTCTTGGGCGAGCCGCAAGAGGAGAAGCTGTACTACTCGGACAACCTACAGTTCCTCAATCACATGTTCTCTCGCGGCAAAAAGGAACCGCCCAGGGACTTGGTAAGTGTGATGCTGCGTGTCATAGCACTGCGCTTTTTTACATATTCTCTATTGCCAAGTCGTTGCAAGGCGCCTCCTCGGGCGTTACCCTGGATAAGCGGTCCTCGCGAACCGCCAGGCCGACCCGAATCAAGCCCAAGCCGCGCGTTTCGTTTGTCAAGAAGATAGCTGCATTCGAGCACCTGCGGAACCATCCGCATTCAAAGTTCGTGCTCTCGCGCGAGGCATTCCACAAGATGCAAAAGGTCACCGGCGAGGGCGTTAAGTTCACTGGCAAGGTCAAGCCAAAGGGCAAACAGTGATTGAGGGGCGGAGGACGGGACTGGGAACTACAAAACACTTGTATGTCGCTTTCTCGTTTTATTACATTTCTTGTATCATCATAATCGTTCTCTTGCTTTTGCTTCTGGTTTTGCCATTTTTTTTAAATATAGACGTTTTATAACAATTCATAATTTTAGCTTACAGTATTTTTGTTTCGTATTCTTACATTTCTGTATGCCCGTTGCCACGAAAAACACTTCTCACGTCTCCATCGTCTAATGCAAATATACACTTTTCTGAACTTGGTTTGCAATTAATTAATATCTGTATGTATATAATATATATATATATATTTTATGTATATAACTAAAAATGCGTAAATTAATAATTTTTGTTTTTGTTTGTTACGTGGTTTGTGGGCACATTCCTTTTCACAAAAGGAACAAAACATGAAAATGTACATAAGTATATTGGTTGGCAAATTGTTTGCCGTCTGCGATACAAATCGATTCGCTTAATTCCGCATTAATTACACAACATGTATGTATCTTCGATATTATGAACCTGAATTGTTTTCCATTTGAAAGCGGCACTCCGGTTGCTTATTTCATTTAATATATAAATTTGTCGCGCCTCTTCAATTGCTCGTTTTACGTGTCTCTCTAAAAGGCAGGAGCGGCTGCGAGGGCCCCAAAGGCTAGGATCGACGACCCACCCGCCGCCAATCGACTGGCCGGTCGATCGGCAATTGTCCTCGTCCCGGGCGCACGCCGCATGCGTTGGTTGGTTGGTTGCTTGGTTATTGTTTATCTCATCTACTTCTATGAAATGGCTGTTGAAGATTTTGGTTTGAACGCATCATTCCCACTCGGTGGTGCCGGGCGGCTTGGCCGTCAAGTCGTACAGCACCCTCGAGATTCCATCCAGCTTGGATATGTCGCGCACAATTTGATTTAGGACCTGGGAAGCAGTCGTAAAATAAATTCGGAATGCATTTTTTTTCATATGGGCATTTTGTTCATACGGAATGGAATGCCTAGTAGTAGTAGTTTACGTACTTGCAATGGCAGTTGAACGGAGCCGGGCTCAGCCGGCACACCAGTCATAAAGTCGTTCGTGATGAACGGGCGCAACACCACCGACCTCCGGCACGAGGGCGTGCGGTTTATCGGATCGCGGTCAAAGTGTACGGGTATGAGGACGACAGGCATCTGTGATATTTTGCGGTACAGTCCAGCTTGCATGATGATCTGAAATGGCACGGAAGCGGGATCAGCATTTGAGGGCCACTCAAAGGGTTGTTTCTTGCATACATCATTGGCAATGGCATCCGCTTGCCTTAGCTGCGACAGGACGACCGTGTTGAGGGTGGTGTGCGTGACATCCGTCACCAGATACTGCACGGGCTCGCCGAAGATGTAGCATACCCTGTTGACGTTGTGCAGGATCCGGGGTATGATCTTGGCCAGAAAGAGCAGGTCCTGCCAGTTGGGCTCCTGACTCGACGACAAACCCACCACGTAGCTGTACGAACGCTTATCGCCCTGGACGCCAACGGAGCGGATGGGCAGCAGGGTGGCCTGAATTGGCGAGTTGGCCGAGATGCGGATCAGATCCTTTTGCTCCGCCTCACTGGTGGCCCCCGTTACCCTGTTTATCAGAGCGTGATTCTTCTGCAGCTTGTTCTTATAGTCCACAATTACCCGCGCAATTACCTGAAGTTAAAGTGCCTTTAAGGAAATGCAATCAAGAAAAACAGAGCGCTACTTGCCTGAGTCTCCGAATAGTCCTTCTCCATGTAAGCATCCTCGGCGCAGAGCACGCGGATGGCGAGACCGGGCCCGGGAAAGGGTTGCCTCTCTACCAATTCCGGCGGCAAGCCCAGATCAGTGCCTAGATTGCGCACCTCGTCCTTGTGGAAGTCACACAGTGGCTCAACAACACGTCCCGCATTCCGCAGCTCCCTGGAAAACCAAGCCATCAGTAGTTGGTCGGCCTGAAGGTTACTGAAGTTACCCTATTTACCTGATCAAATCCGTGTCGTTGTGGTGTGTTTTGATTGTTTCTGCGTTCGTGCTGACCATGTTGGAGGCGGACTCGATCAGGTCCGGCCGGAGAGTGCCCTGGGCCAGCATCACCTCCTCCGGCTTCAGCTTCAGCTCGGCCACCACGTCGTTTGTCACCTTGACGAATATGTCCCCGATGATCTTGCGCTTCTCCTCCGGGTTGTACGTCTGGCAGAGCATTGGCGTCTCCACCACGGAGTACTGGCCGGGCCGCTTCACTTGCGTGGTGCCCTTGAGGAACGTGTAGCCTTCCCTGCGGACGATCAACTCGATGCCGATATCGCGCAGCGAACGTTCCACCCTTTCACTTTCGTTCTTGCGCATGAAACCTGACATCGAAGTGGAGATTACTCTCTGACCATGCAGCTCTGCGCAGCCTCTTACCATTATCCACATGCACTGCAATTATTTGATTAGGATACAGGGCTCGGCGCAACAAGGCCGCACAGACACTCGAGTCCACTCCGCCGCTGACCAGCAGCTGTTAAATGAGAAAAGAGAAATGCAACCCCTTAGATGACCCGGCCCGGTGCAAACGTTGTGCTTCTTCGCCACTCACCAACACCTTGTGGCTGCCCACTTTGTCCCGGATGTATCGTAAGCACTCCTCCTTCCGGCTACCCATGGTGAAGTTGGGCGTCAGTTCGCAGATTTCGAAAAGGAAGTTTGACAGCATCTGTTTGCCGTTGATGGTGAGGTCGACCTCCGGGTGGAACTGGACGCCGTAGATACGCAGAACCTCGTTGTAGATGGCAGTCACGATTCGGTTTGTGGACCAGCCGCCCACCTTCAGAGACTCGCCAACCCGTTCCACGCTGTCTCCGTGGGTCAACAGCACGGACTGTGTGCGGCTGAGTCGACTGGGGGGCGGAAAACAAACAAAAGTTAAGGGGGCGAATCAACTGGGAGGTGGTGATGTAGGACCACGTGTAGATCAGCTTGCAGACTGCGCCAAGCTGATGTGTTCTTGGTCGTATGTTGCTCTGGCAGCATTGTATCAGCGCCGGCATAAGGTGAACCAGCTCGAGCGCTTTCTTGTTGCTGCCATTGCCAGAAACTCCAGCCTCACGCCTCCGGGCTCCCACCTAGCACCTAGTAGCAGCTCACCTGAAGAGCGGACACGCAGTCTCGATCACGATGTTCTGCTGGCCATCCTCGCGCACGTCCGTCTTGAGCACCGTGCCGCCGAACTCTTTGTTGATCAACTGCATGCCGTAGCAAATGCCCAGCATGGGGATCTTCAGCTTGAAGAGGTCGGGGTCGTAGCTGGGCGCGTCCTCGGCGTACACGGAGTTGGGTCCGCCGGAGATGATGATGCCGCGGTAGCCGTTGTTCCGTATCGTGGTCGCGGGCGTGTCCAGGGGCAGGATGTCGGACTCAACGAACAGCTCTCGCACCTTGCGATCGATAACCTGTGGGGGGTCGAAGGGCAGAGATTAGAGCCGATTGGGGAACAGGGCGGTGTGTTTGTTTGGAGACACACTCGCATGTCTGGAATTTTCGCAATAGGCATAACAAAAATAGCTCACCTTGCCGTACTGTGCGCCCGCATCGAGAATGACAATCTTATCGTGCCGCAGACCATTCTCCGCCGTTCCCAGGAATATGTTTGAATTCATCTCTTTGTCGTCGCAGCACTGCAAAGAGCAAACGTGTTAGTGTCTCAGACTGTGGACCTCGACTGGCGGCGGGGTCGCTTCTGCGGCTTTTTATGCCCGCTCCGGCACTGCTGCTGCTCCGGCTGCTCCGGCTGCTGCGGCTGCAGTCGTCGTGCAATCGAAGCTCCCGCTGCAAGGCTAAGGCTAAGGCTAGGGCCGGGGTGGTGGCTTTCGGCTGGCTTTTGGAGGGGAGGTTGAGGGGTTTGTGCGGGTTTGGGAGGCCTCACCGCACCGGCAGGATCTTGTGGAGCGCTCGCAGAAACATTCAACACATGCGGCCGGTCAGGACGCTCTGCGGTAGACAACAAACATTGGCAAACACTATCGCAACGTCACAAGAGGTGAGTGCATGGGCACGTCGAGCGAGAACAAGGCCGCCCGCCTACCGAATGCTGTGATGTGCTTTTCGCTCTCGCACACTCGACTACGTCTACTATGTACGTACATATATGCAATGAAATTAAAATTTCACCAACTAGAGGAGGGAAGGGGAGGGGAGCTGCGCCGGCTGCTGACCGACGGAGAGCGTGGGAGGAGGAGGAGGAGGAGGGGGCGGCGATGAGAGGAAGGCGAGCAGAAAAGCGCACCAAAATAAACAACAGTGTGTCGGGCGCAAGCAAACCGAATGGAAACCGAAATTTGGCCAATGGAAAAGGTTAAATAAGACTGGCAATGGCGAGGGGAGGGTTAAGGCTGCATTAGGTCACTGGTGCCTGTGATGTAAGCTGGAGCCCTGGCAGTGCGGGGCAGTGCAATGCTACGCACAACGGTGATAAGGCCGAGCGGAGCAGGCAAAGGTTATCAGAGGAAGGCCTCGTGCTGCGGTGCAACTCAATACACGCGGTGCACGTGGGGAGGGGCGGCGGCGACGGCAGCGGCAAGCGGGACTTATAACCACAAAATCGCCACGAGATGTTTGCAAAATAAATTGTTGGGGAGGGGGGGAAAATGCATAGGGAAGCCAAAGAGTGGGGAGCCGCATGGCAAACTAAGCGATAGCTTCCTTACCTCCTCTCCTCTGCTCTGCTCTGCTTTGCTTTGCTCTTCTCTGTTCTGTTCTGTTGTTTTGGCCGCTGAGGCTCGCAAAGGCCGGGCAACGGAGGGGGAAGGAAGTTGCAGAAACGGAAAACGGAGAGCGGAGAACAGAGAACGGGAAGCGGAAAACGGGAACGGAGAACGGAAAACGAAAAACTTTATGCCCAAACACCAACTCGCCGCGATCCGTTCGTTTTGTTAGCGGCCGTGCCCGTTCCTCTCTTTCGCTACCTTTTCTCGTCGCTTTCGTTGGCTGCTTCGCACCGCTGTTTTCGCACGTTTTCTCGCACCGCAATTCGCGCTCACGGCTTCACGGCCCTGGGTCGGCTGCTATTTCGGGCGTTGGATGGGCCGCGGATGGGTCAGGCACTTGACTGCACTTAATTGCTCCTTTACTGCAATTTTTCGTGAATTAAAGCCGAAAGATGACTTATTGACGAGCAGTGTGGCCGTTTCTCGAGTTCGTCAAATACCCAAATGCGCTCGGCTCGGACACTTTGCCGGAAAAGGCCATTGATATGGGTTATATTGGTAGAAGTACCTACCAATATCCATACTCCACTGCTCGGTTCTTAATTGCATACTCGACTATTCAAATACATTGCCCGGGAATTTCTAAGATTGGCTTGAGTTTCCTTCGCACGGTTTTATTTAGTACTACTCTCGAAATACTGACAATTGAGTCCCCTAAATTGTGGACATTGCTGAGATGAACCTTAATTCCTAGCGAGATGATTTTCTTATTTTGATCTTTTATTTATTTTATTATCTATCGATTTCTTGTATAGGATTCCCCTGTATTGGGATTCCCTTGTTCCTAATTAATTCCTGTATATAATCCATCGATTTTGTGAAATTCAAAAATACGTTTGTTAGCTGCGGTTATTATAGTCTTTGGGAAATTTGTTAATTGTTGCATAAAATTTATAAATATTTAGTATATCTTGGTATTTAGCCCGCGATGTGTTTGCAATGTCTACAAAAGCTGGGTCTCCAAAAAGAGGGGAATTTCAAAAAAGAGCACGCACGGTCACACCGAGCCCGCCAAAAAAGATTGGTTTGCGCTCACCATCAAAATCCTGTGTATTTACGTAAAAGGCACCCTCTTGAAGTCGGTTAAATGAGCCCTGCCAATGAATCGCAGCCCGAACTCAGCATCGACGAGGAAGACGAGATTCTGGCCCTGGAAAAGCTGCTCGGGGCGGCGGAAAACGAAGATGCAGAGTCAGCGAAATCCGAGAAACCCGAGGCCTCCAAACCCGCCCCCACCTTGGAAAATGCTGTGCCAAAGCTTCGCGAAGACAGCAGCTTCGCCGACGCCTTCACCTTCGAAAAGACCGTGAAGCCGGCGAAGAAGGAGAAGCCTCCGGTGAGCGTGGAGCCCGAGCTGGACTCTTCGGACGACGAGGAGGTCAAGAACTTCCTGGAGCGCAAGTACAACGAGTACGGCAGCAACATAAACCAGACACTGAAGCAGCAGCGCGAGAGTGCGCTCGAGTCCAAGGTGGCCAGGGAGGTGGATCAGGCCCTGAAGACCACGCAATTGGTCACCTCCACGCCCCAGCGTCCTCTCAAGAATCCCCACAATCCCATCAAGCGCCAGTCCAGCGTGAGCAGCTCCTTCCAAAGGCCTCCCACAGCTGCCGCTGCTGCCGCCCCTTCCGCGCAAGCCACTGCCCCCCACTCCGCCGTTTACACGGATCCGGTTTTTGGGCTGCGCATGATCAATCCCCTGATCTCCAGTTCGCTGCTGCAGGAGCGCATGGGCGGGCGGCAGGCGGTGCCCTTCTCCGGCGTGGCCTTTCACATCGAGCGCGGCGACCTGGCCAAGGATTGGGTCATTGCCGGGGCCCTGGTCTCCAAGAATCCCGTGAAGAACACGAAGAAGGGCGACCCCTACTCCACGTGGAAGCTCTCCGATCTGCGGGGCGACGTGAAGACCATCTCGCTCTTCCTCTTCAAGGAGGCACACAAGTCGCTGTGGAAGACCGCCGAGGGCATGTGCCTGGCCGTCCTGAATCCGACCATTTTCGAGCGCCGCGCCGGTAGCTCGGACGTGGCCTGCTTGTCCATCGACACCTCCCAGAAGGTCATGATCCTGGGCCAGTCCAAGGACCTGGGCACCTGTCGGGCGACCAAGAAGAACGGCGACAAGTGCACGGCCGTTGTGAACGTTACGGACTGCGACTATTGCGTGTTCCACGTGAAGCAGGAGTACGGCAAGATGTCCAGGCGCTCTGAGCTGCAATCGGCCACCTCGGGACGAGGTCTCAATGAGCTGAGAAACAAAGTACTAGGTGGGTACTAACTACATCGAGACGCTTAGAGAGTCATAAATAACTGTGATCTTTTGCAGGAAAAACCGAGGTATTCTATGGGGGACAAACCTTTACGGCTATTCCGGCGAAGAAGAGCGCCAAGCTGATCAACAAGGAGCGCGATCGTCTGAGCAAATTGGCGGGCTACGATGTCTCCCCGTTTGCGCACACAGCCGATCACGCATCCAAGCCAAAGACAGCTGCGCCCATCTCTGTGCCGTATGCGGAGCGAACGGGGCCTGTTTCCCGGTTAGCGGGCGGAGTGGAAGCCTCCACAAAGCAGAGACACCAGGACCTGGAGCGACTACGATTACTGAAGGCCGAAAACGAGCGATTCCTGAAGGAGCAGCAAGCCAAGGGCCACGTCTTGGGGGGGGCTTGCAAAGAGGAGGCCAGGCCGGCTCCTGGGACACCCATGCCAAGCACTGCCAACACACCGACCACACCCGTCAGCGTGCCGGACAAGTTCAAGAACCGCGGCTTTTCGTTTGACGCCAGCTTGACGCCGAAGCTGTCGGGCAGCGAGAACTTCTCCTTCGACATCAACATCGGTGCTCGCCAGGCGCAGAGTGCCAAGATGAGGGCGGCCGCCTTGCTAAAGAAGAAGCCCCTGGAGAAGGTGAACCCGAATTCCACCAGAGGCACCGAGACGGGCAAGCGGCGGGCCATTGACGAGCTCAACGACAAGTTTTCCAGCAGCGCCAAGCGGCAGAAAATCGAGGAGGAGGAGCGCGAGCTCATGCGCAAGTCCCGCATCGAGCGTATCATGGCGGCCACCTCCACGCACACGAACCTCGTGGATATGCGGGAGCGGGAGGCGCAGGAGGAGTACTTCAACAAGCTGGAGCGTAAGGAGGCCATGGAGGAGAAGATGCTGGGCACGTACAAGATGCCCTGCAAGGCGGTCATCTGCCAGGTGTGCAAGTACACAGCCTTCTCCGCCTCCGATCGCTGCAAGGAGGAGAGGCATCCGCTGAAGGTCGTGGATGCCGAGAAGCGATTCTTCCAGTGCAAGGACTGCGGCAACCGCACGACCACGGTCTTCAAGCTGCCCAAACAGAGTTGCAAAAACTGCAAGGGCTCGCGTTGGGAGAGGGCTGCCATGATCCGGGAGAAGAAGGTGCTCACTGGCCGCGAATCCCTGTCGATTCGCGGCGACGAAGAGGTTTTCCTGGGCAGCGTGGCCAACGGCGCCAGCCTGAATCTCTTGGTTCCCGACGAGGAGTAGTGTCCGCTGTAGTTGGCATCCGGGTGTTACTTTATTTGGATTGTTTACATACAGATAGGTTTTAATTTATGTATATTTAAATTTTAAATAGCAAATGCAGTACGTACAAGTATTTACAGTCCCACGGTTGATCGCTTTTTGGCATATGAAATGGTTTTCTTACACAACAAAGTACAAATGTCCGAATAACTAAAAACTAAGTGCCTGGTGTACGAAATTATGATTTTTATCAGTGTCCTAAAAGTTTTTAAATGTCAATGACTTAATTAACTATGACTGAAAAATTTAACTAAATGTAATCTAAAATTATAGTTGTTGCAGTGCTTGAACATGTTTAAATAAATCACATTTACATAGCTTAAATGCATAAAAATCTTAAGGTTACCTATCTCTTTTATGGGAATACTGGACAAATCCCAAGCAATCGGCACATTTTTAGGCTCTTCGAAGCACGTTTAAATTAATTGGCAATATTCTAAGGGATTATAAATTCTAGATCAAAGAGTTTGTACAAAATGCGTTTGTTTGCCCTAATCTTGGCATGGTTTTGCTTATGACAAAAATTAGCTAAAGACAAATTTAGCATTTGTCATTCATATAATTGTATGCTTATTTGGTAAAACCCTGATCAAAAGGGATGGTTAGGCGCTAATTAAATATTTGGACGAAAGCTAAGCCTAAACTTTCTTTCGCCCCTTTTACAAATGCTTTGGAGTATTCGAAATTCAATTCGATTCGCTGGCAATCTTTTGGCATCGGAATAAAGCTACACGATCAGACCCGTTGAACTAAAACTAATCAACAAACTGTTTGAAACGGGACATTGGAACCGAGTAGGTGGGAAAGCTATACATATTCGGATAATTAAACAAACTAGACGGCATTCTCGGACTGCTGCAGTCCCTCAGCTTGCTCTTTGAGATTAAGCAGGCTGGAGAAGCGAAATGAGATGGTCTTCGAGAGATGCTTTTCGAACTCTCGGCTGTCCAGGTTGTCGGGAATAAGACTCTTGTTGGTCATGTCTAGGTAGGAGTGGTTCCTCTTCACAGGGACCGCATATTGTGGCAAGGCTGTGGCCACCGGCGAGCCACTGGTCATGTTGCTGTAACTGGGAGTGCAACTCGATTTCCGGATGTTCAGGGGGAACCGTAAGTCGTTCTCGTACCGCAGGACCTGCTCCTTGGCGGTGGCATCGATCAGGGGACGCGGCAGATCGTATCCTGGCGGAGCCACGGCCACACTAGGGTTCTCCGCCTCAGACTGATCGTAGCTGGTGCCGTTGTCGTGGATGTCGTAGGCCATTTTCGGGGGCCACCACAAATGCTGTAGGGACTCTGGCTCCCCCAAATCGCTGGATGCCATTAAGGCCGAATCGTCGCCACAGTACATCGGATTGGAAACGGCATTCGTCTCGAGATCTATGTACTTGGCGTTGTTGCCCAACAGCTTCTCAAATTCCGAGGCGAGGAACTTGAAGGATGGCCTTGAGTTTGGCTCATCCGCCCAGCAGGTGCGCACAATCGAATACACCGCCTCAGAGCAGTTCTCCGGTCGCTCCATCCTGTAGCCCGTCTTCAGAAGAGACCACAAGTTCTGCGGAGCTATGCCGGGATACGGGGAGGCACCCAAGGTGATCAGTTCCCAGCAGAGAACACCGAAGGCCCAAACATCCGATTTGCTGGTGTACACATGGTCCGCCAGAGACTCTGGAGCCATCCACTGGAAATTGCAGGGAGACCCAATTTATTATAGTTCGCTTTGGGAAAAGATTTTACCCACCTTGACGGGAACACGGTCTCGGGAGCGTTTTAAATAGGCATCATCCTCGTAGACGTCGCGGGTCAAACCAAAATCGGAAATTTTGCAAATCTTTCCATCGGCCAGGAGGACGTTGCGAGCGGCCAAATCTCGGTGAACAAGCTAAAAAATAGAGATTGAGTTTATCTTGATGTAGAACCAATGGTGAGCCTACCTTGAGCTCCGTAAGGTAGGCCATGCCCTTGCAGATTTGCCAGGCAAAGGTGAGCATCATTTTGGCGCTCACGGGTTCCACTCCGTCGGCAAAATCAACGCCGGCGAACTCAATCTTCCTGCTGAGCCGGAGGTAGCTCCTCAGAGATCCGTATCGGGCGTACTCAATGATCAGAAGGGGTGCTTCCGAGGATTGGGTGCACGCCCCCAGCAGCTTGATCACATTGGGATGTGAGACCTCTTGTAGCAGCTGGAACTCAGAAAGCAAGGCCATGTACTCCACGGAATTGGCGCCCTTCTTGAGCATTTTCACGGCCACGGTGGTAACGTCGGGCAATCCGGCGATCTCCGTGGCATACCCTTTCAGGACCTGCCCGAATTCACCCTCACCCAGGACCACGTCGAGGGTAAGCTTATCCCGAGGGAACTCCCACTTTCCGTCGCTGCTCTGGAACTTGAAGCCACTCTGAAGGGGCATCAGGGGAAGGTCTCCTTCGCCGGGCTCTGAAGGGGCTTGCTTCGTGGACGGGGTAAAGGATTGCTTGCCCAGGCGACGTTTAAGCATCTTCCGCTGAGTCACCAGCAGGCAAAGGAGCAAGCAAATAAACAGCAAGGGACAGCTGATTAGGAAGAACATGCACGAGCGATTGCACTCGAATCCGGCCACATTGAGAACTCCCAGGAGCAGTGGATCCTTCAGGGAAGCATCTGCCGAGGGACTCGTTCTGGCGGAAAGAGCCTCCGCATCTGTTTCGTTCTTTCGCTTTCGCTGTTTTTTCACCTTGGGCTCGTCATCCAGAGGAGCGCAGGAGCACTTGCCATTGTCCTCGCAGATACAGGTCCCAGAGCCGCTGTAGATGCCTTTCTTGTTCTCGTTGCTCGTGTGTGGCCCGACAATCTTCCCGGCCGGCGTACAGTCCTGCGGACAGGCCATCGGATTGAGCTCCTCCAACGGATCGCAGACATGGTCCGGGCAGAACTGCGGCTCGGGCACACAGGACCCGTACCGGGTGCCGAACATCGCCGAGTTGGTTCCCCGCCATTGACAGGTTCCGCCGCCGGTGGCTAGGCCGCAAAACTGGCTGCACTGGCTCTTGAACCTGACCTGGGCACAGGTCTGCGACCGGGACTTCAGCTGCAGTTCACAGCTCGTGTTGTCGGGACGTCCCTGAACCAAGTGCACATTTATCACCCGCACGTGGGAGAGGCGCTCCTTGTCCATCCACGTCACGTTCAGAAAGTAAATCGTCTCCGCAGCCTCTTGCAAGGCCTGCGGACTCTTCACATACACAATACCCGACGTCGGGGTGATGCCAAAAGCCCCACTGCGATCCTCGACAATGTCGAAGCGAATGCCACGAGCTCTGAACAGTTCCAGAAAGCTTTCTGGTTGGGCTACCCTGTAGTAAGCAGCCGCCGTCCGGAACACTGACACATCCTTCTGATAGTCCACGCTAACAGGACCTCGAGTCCTGCCTTCTGACTCGCCGTGGAAGTCATCGCCATCGAAGATACGACGCACAGGCGACCGCAGGGGCAGTGCCTGGGGTAACTCATGATCCGTGGCATGCAGGTTGCTCAGGTCGATGTGTATGCAAATGTTGGCCGTGGCAGACAATGCAACGTTCGGAACTTCGATGGTGTGGTCTTGGGACTCCAGGGCCACGCAATAGGGGCTTTCCCGGAAGACACCGCTGCGCGAAAACCGAAGCTCTGCAAAGCAAGGTTTAGGGACAATCAGAAGATAAATAATATAAAACTATACTTGGCCGTTCCCACTGAAATTGTTTCTTTTCCCCAATTAATATCTTTAAATAACCAATAATTATGTATTTAACAAGTAGAAACGCTGTTGTCGAGATTCCTCGACAACGAGATACCATGTACCTCTCTTGCCGTTGCCGTGGGAAGGGGTGGGTAAAACTTTAATTGGTCATATCTTCTATATTTATTGTCCGATCTGAACGTAATTTTGCATGCACGTGTTAGGCGATCATCAGACTTAGCAGATTAAAAATTAAGTTTCTAGCTTTTACCTTTTTGGAGATATCGATTTTTTTGCGAATATGAGGGCGGAAAGGGGCGTGGCAAAAATCTGGAAATGGCATTATCTGCATAATAGTTAAACGGTCCTAATGCAAAAAGAAACAGGTTTCTAGCTCTTATTTTGTCCAAGTTATCGAAGAAAATATAGTTTTATGCAAATAACGAAGGCGGAAAGGGGCGTGGCAAAAATTTGAAATAAACTCGACCTGCGTACACATATAACGGACCTAAAGCAAAAAAAATTACACTTCTAGCTCTTACCATCTCCGAGAACGACGTGTTCATACATACAATATACTTATAGTAATACTTACGACAGCTGACAATGGTATGGGGGCGGCCGGTGTGATCAGCCTCGTAGGCATGGCAGTCAGGACGCAGTAGTTCCTTGGTATCATTGTGCACGGCATAGACTAGGTGAGCGTTTGCAGCTAATGTGTCCTTGTCCACGTAGATGATTTTACCTCCCACCGCTTCGTCCTGCGGACGGGAAGAATGGTGAGGAATGAATTAGTAGCGGCTTCATTAGCAATTACTGACCACTGCTAATTAAATTCCACTTGGCGCCCCTATGGAATTTCTTGCAGAGCTGCCCCCCAAGGATGCGCTCCTGGTGATTAGTGTTTTAATTTGTTCACAAGGTCAGGCTACGGTTTCGGATCCTCTGGGACCTGACATTACCCTGAATGGTGGGGGTATTCTATCCATCGGAGAAACCCTTCACTTTTTCAACGGGATCCCAGGGGCAAGGCCATTAGCAGGTGGCAGTCTGCTTGGAATGAAGGCTAGCTTTGTTATGGTAGGATACACATTGTATTTAAGTATTATAATGGTTAAAACAATGCCCTTTGAGCTTCCAAATGCTATTAAAAGTGTAAACTAGGTCAAAATCAGCATTTACTTGTATAAAAGAACTTCTCCTGGCTACCACTCTTTATTGCATTCGAAATTTAAGATAACTTCAAACTACTTTACTTAGTTAACTAACTTATCTCAAGATAGTTGAGTTTAGCCATCCCTCTTTTGGCCAACTTCGTTTGTGTAATTACCTATCGGAACCGACAAACCCAATTCGGGTGCAAAGGTGTGTCTGGCACGAAACCCAAGCTTCGTTTTATGACAAAACATGTCGTCTGCATTTCTTCGAAATAAAATGAAATGTACATTATATTGGACGTACACGTATTAAAATGTAGAGCCACCTACAACAATTTGTAATGGCCGGCTTTTAGTGCAAAACCAATTACTTCATATGAGGGAAGGGGACTCCGTTATCTGCAAACCGAGCTGACACAGTTCTCAGATCCTTGGGGATAGGCTTGGCATGTTCCGAACACGACAACATAATTTACTCTACTGTGTGGGAACTTTAAGTCACTTGGCGCTACATTTCCTACTCCAACTCCTCCCCTGCTCGTTTTTGGTCCCCTTCCCTTCCAGTCTGTCAAACTCCAATCATAAAAGTCCATAAACGTTACGCGTTTTAATGGCAACAAATGAAGTTGGTGCTGACTGGGATGGCTCTGGGTGTTGTGAAGTGCAGAAAGAAGTCGTGGATGTGACCAACTTTATCTATTAGGCAGAGCTTCCCAACGCCCAAAACAAACTTCCATCCAGACGTGGTAATGGCCAAATAATGACTTGACGACCGGGGAAGAGTCCTCGTTCTGGCAGTGTCTGGCAGTGTCTTTCTATCCACTTAAAAATATTGTTTTTGCCTTTTGAATACTAAGTGTTTTTAATTCGAAGTCAGAAATCAAATGTACTTGATCACAACTTCCGTAAAACAATGTTTTCCATCAATTAAAATAAAATTGTTGTATAGAGAACCATTGCCTTGTGGTTTCATCAAAATTGTTTTCCGTGCAGCTGAGTTGTTGCGTGTCCTGGGGGCGTTTATCACTCCTGGATTCAATAAGCCCGCACCCAGAGAACCAGACTAGACAGCCGGCAGACGATTGTCTGGGCAGGGTCTAGTCGGAGTAACTTCCACCACCACCCGCCCCGATCCCGTGCCTCCAAAAATGAGCCTGCTCCAATCCGCCCCAAAACTCACCGCTTGGAAATATGGCTGCTCCAGATAGAAATCGAACTTGGCATCGCTCTCCTGCAGCTTCGGGCCATTGTCATTGCGATCGAGCAGCTTGATGTCATAGCTTCGCGAGAACTTCCTCTGATCCCGGTTGAACAGTTTTACAGTGCAGGTTATCTTGGCCTGCAACTGCCCCGCCTTGGCGAACAGGCCATTAAGTTCATCGTGATCCAAAGGCTGGCGAGTGTAAAGGCGGTTTTGCTTCAGGACAAAGTGCGAACTGCCGGCAGTGAGGGTGTAGTCCAAGGCATAGTGCGGACACAGGTACTTGGCCGCCCTGGAGTTGAGGGCTCCAATGAGCACAGGCTCGAAGGACTCCCGTCTGCGGAACTCGCTGTGCGACTCTGCTATGCTGTACTGGGCACTGCTCCAGAAGCAAATGTGCTCCAACTCGGTGCAGTAATCTTCGAGAGCCTGCGGAACCACCTCCAGGGTGAGATGCGACACTGGCAGCAGCTCGTGGTCGGACTGATCCCTGGGAAAGGCGGTCACCACAAACTTGGCACTCTCGTTCATGGCGCGGTAGTCCGTGCGCATGTAGATCTCCCCGGAAGTGCCATTGATTCGCAGGAGGGAATTCTCCTCCAGGCTGTAGATGTAGTCGCTGGCCAGCTGGTTGTCCTGCATGCGCAGCACTTGGAACTGGGCCAGCGGGATCTTCGAGAAGATGCTCTCCGATTCCTCGTTTATGGGCAGATTGAATTTCACCGCCGTGCTGGGAAAGTAAACATCGACGGCTGCAAAAAAAGCGGACAGGAAGAAAAACGTTAATGTCGATGGCGTCATGTGGGATAACTAGGAGTGGGGGCTGAGCGCGTGTGTGGGTCAGTGGACTTCCGCCTGATGGTGCCACAAGTGGATGGTCCAAATGACCCACTCAGTTTAAGAGAGATTCGTTTCATATTCCATTCAAAAATAACTTACTTTTGCTTTGAAAAGAAAACAAAAATTGGCTCAAGTACATTTAGTTGTATAGAATCGAATAATAGAATTTATGATAGCGAATTTTGTATGTTTATATCCGGTTCTCAAGGAGGGTAAGAGAACTTGGGATGTGGGTGCATATAAAATAAAACCAAAACGAATCAGTTCAGAAGGCTCAGACTCCCATCCAGAGTTAGTCCTCTTTGGTCCTTGATAGTATTTATAAACATTTTAAGATTGGCAACTAAACGTATGTTTGCTTAAGAAATTTAAAAATAATTGTTGGTACAGCAATCATTGGGAATCGAATGTTTATGACCGAGTATTGACTAGACTTTTGCTCTTTTTCTCTTTATAATTTCATAATTTTTGCTTAAAAAATCTACAATAAATCCAATATAAATAGTAGTCAATCACTTAAAATATACTCGTATTTATTTCCAAATCACAGAAGAATTATGTCAGCCCAAAAGCTTTCCATGCGGGGGTTGGTCTCTTCATCATCAGCATCAGTGACAGTCGTCAGCAAATCCAATCAAATAATTCTGTTAATAAGCTTGAGTTGACCTTAATAGAGGTGGCTTTGTGCCCAGTCCTGTCCCTCCAATCATCCCCAAATATATCCCCCACATATATCATATACGAGGCTAACACGGCGTTTGCGTAATTTGATAAGATTTCGCTCCTAACGACCCACGATTGTTGTCGTGTGTTTGCAGGCGAGTCAGAGTCCAATACAAGCGATAAATAAATATAATTCCGATATTGGTTATTAGCATATGGGTTATCAAAATGACGCCTGTCGCTCCCCATTTCCCCCTTTGGGCTGTTCAAGAGTCGGCGTCATCACGTTGCGTATTGATTTTGTGATAGCGATAACCTCTTTTGTTTGGTCCGGAAAATACTCGTACAACCCCAAGCATAATTGGTTACAAATTTTCCTCTTCATTTCCTGTGCCCAATTTTATGCCACAAAATGTAGAACAAACAACTGGGGCTGGGGAAACTCTTGTAGTGTTATGGTGTGAATAATATGTTTCGGGTGGAGTGTGGGTAAATAGCAATTAAACGCATTGAAATTTTACCGATTTATATGAATAGGAGCTGGGAGATTTATTTGTGTGCTGGGGTTGAGTTTTATCATCATTAGATGGGCAATACAAATTTAGTTTTATAACTATTTGCTTACTCGGCGTGACCAAGTCGAGTTAATGGGTTTTTATTTAAATTTGAAGACGCTCGCTACTTGCTTATACAATATCTGGTCTAAAATCAGTATAAATTCCTCGCTCCATGAATGGTGTGCTTAAGGATTCGGCCCATCCTTGGATGGCTTGTACATTGACACTAAATCTTGGCCAAACGTTTCTCACATAAACAGGACTGGCGCCACCATTTGCAGGAGCACTTGAAAATTCTGGGACGGCGGCGATGGCTTAATCCTGCTAGCCCCTCCCCTCCGCCTGCTTCTCCACCACACGCATATTTCATTAGGATCGCTGACAGCATTAATATAGTCGTATTCTTTGTGTGCGAGTCCTTGCCTTGCCGGGGGAAATCCCTCGCGGGGCGCCAAGGACACGCTCCTAGCCACTCGCAATGGCAGCATTTAAAATGTCATTATAAATGCGCGCGCGTGGGTCCAGGATGGGGAGCAGACCCCGCTTCCACATTTACATATTTTATCAGCATTTTTCGCATGCCTGAGCGTCAGCAATTGTAATGAACACATTTTATTATTTATCATGTGTGCTGCCAGGCCTGAGGGCATATCAACGAGCGATTTTCCCACCATAGTTTGGGATGGGGCAGCACCAAGGAACCCCCTTTCCGGGTGGTTTGCTGTTGTGGGGGCGTTCTCCGTGTTTGGTTACCTCTCGAAAAGCTTGGTCATAATTATGACAGGCATTTAGCCGGTCCGACTGGGGTTGGAGGTAACTCTCCCCTAACTTTTTGAGGGCATCCAATTAGCGGCTCCTTTATTCATTTATTCCAACTGTTTACATTTCCCTACCGCAAGGTGTGAGGTTTGATTTGCGGCAAGACAATGCCCCCATTTTATGGGGTCCTTTGAAGGTCTGAAGGTATTTTGAACCACACATGGGATGGTTTATTTATTTGTGTTTTTTAAGACTCACATTTTAGAGTATTTGTGCATTTCCAGGTAGATAAGCAAACAATTCCCACAATAACTACTCGTACATACCAAGTTCCAATCAGCATTCGATTTGAGTTCAACTTGACCTCAACCAGTCCCCAAGGCCCAAAGATACGATAAAACAACGAGGGATAAGCGGGTGCTAAAAATTCCACTGGCCTGCCCCCCCAGAACTGTAACCAAAAGTCAACAACCGTAAAAGCGGAAAAGCAGCGACGGACAGGACGAATATTAGCGTGAGCAGGGAAGGACTAAGGCCGTTGGGCTATCTAATAGGCAGACAATTAAAACGGAGCGAATGGCGCATTAAGAGCTCGAACCGACAGTTGATAAAACACGGCCTTATAATGAGGGTAGAAAACAACAGGATACCCTGTCGGGGTGCCTAGCCAAAGCCATTGAAAAAAATCCAACTGGCGCGTAGTTCATAGATCCCATCTAAATACCTGAATTTAGGATGTGCCTTTTCAGTTAAAAAGCCTTAGTTGGATGTCATTCAATTCACCCAATTCGTGATCGGGAGTTTAAAGTTCTTGACGCATTTTCTGTGAGTGTGGCGAACACGTTAATGACAGCACTGTCAACAATTGATGGGCGGCGACCCGGCCTGTGAAACGGCCATTAGTGGGCCGTGGGCCGGTGCTCTGCGAACTTGGTGGTTACTTGGTGGGTGGTTCCAGGTGAAATGACACAAAAGGCAGTCGCGGTAACTGAGACTCTAAATGAGGTGCGGCCGCAGGATGAAATGTCAACTAGTTTCGCATAAACTAATTAATCTGCTCGAATTAATTGACTTTGCATCGAATTAGGTCGACAGTTGTTTGCCCGTCTGATTACTCCAACCCGCTTTACAATTTTTTTGGTCGACTTCCCGAGTTTATTGTCCTTGTTCAGTTTTATCCGGAAACATAGGATGACTCATTTTGTGTGTTTCCAGCATCCGACTCGCATTATATTTGTCTACCGCTGCGTAATGAAAACTTTGTCTTTGTCATGGTTTCTAGTTTTTCCCATAAGTTTCCCCCGCTCTCTCTGCGTTTCGTGACTCCGTCCGTTGCATTACTTTTTTCATTACTCATACGTCGTGTGTGCCAGACGTTGTTTTCTTTTGCCTTGGCACTGACTACAATGCTCCCTTTTGCAGTTCCTGCCAATGCGCCGGCTTTGGCCAATCTTTGGCCCTGCATATTGTTTGCCTGGAGTGGAATCGCATTATTAAATTCACTTTGCTTGGCTTTCCTACTTTCACTCGATCGGAGTGTGCAAAAGAAGGGCCTTGAACGTTTTACCATTTCCGGTATCCGCTTGTCCCTGAAAATTGTTGTTCGTCGGTGCCAAAGAAAATTAAATTGAAAGTATATTGGCTCAGGGTCAACTATCGAGATACTCTTTTTACCAGGGAACTCCAAATCACAATGCAGAAAATTCCAAGCCAAGTAATAGCACCCAGAAAATAATAGCATTCTCTTCTAGAGTTTCTGCAGCAACTAACAAACCAAGTTTTTGTTAGCCCTTTCCACTAATTAGAAAATTTAGAACGTATTTCAACCCAATAAGCAAATCAGAAACACACATAAAATAACAATTTCTGCTAGAGTATCTGCTCCCGTCTAGAACGAAGTTGTGTTATTGATTTAAATGTAATTTCTATTTAAAGTATCTCGTTTTTTGCTGTCAGAGACAAAGAAGTGCACAGTCACTGTCGATGGGAGGTTGGAAAAAAGTCCAGCAAAAAGGAAATGGCGGAATAATCGCAGACCAGAAGTCACCAAGTGGACTTCACAGACCGTATCTTTATCTTTATCTGTGGGGTCGCCTTGAGGGTGAATTGAGGCAGACACACCCCCGTTCGAATGGCCAAGAGCACATCCTAAAATAGAAATTACTGACCCTCACAGGTGATCGATGGGCTGCTTCACTAATTGCTGCTGTCAGCAAGTCGAAAACATTTGCCACTCCAGCGAATTTGTCAAAGTCAACCCCTCTTAAAATATATGCTAATTAATGCTAATTATTAAGGTATACAATTAGTCAAAGAGGGAACAAAGCAACAGGAAAAGTGCGGGTGCGTAAACTTATGTTAGTATTGCAAAATTACAAATGGTGAAGAATTTTTACTATTTCTAAACAACTTTCGAAAAATATAACATCGAGATACATTCAGCTGGAACTGCCTGTGAACTGTCACAGAAAAAGAAACCGATAAAGCAAGAAATCAAAATTAATGCATTTTTCAGACTGCCAATTGAAGGAGCTGAATGGGAGTGCATTATGAACTCGCTTTCTGTGTCTGAATCACGCAATTTGAGGAACCCAGCCTGGGCTGCCAGTCGGTGGCAGAGACAGAGATCCCATTACCACTCTACAAATGGATTTTCGTTTTGCTATTAATTTGTTATGCAAATTTTAAAAGTACTACTCTGTACAAGCCAACATAACAGCCTTGGGTGTCTCCGCTAAATGTGTCAAGCTCGCTCATAAATCTATTTATTTGCGAAGGAAATATGAAACTGATACCTAAACATTTTGGAATATCAAACCATTTTAAATCATAGGAAATAAAACGTCGCTGCAGGCAATACATTTTTTTAATATTTGCCTGCTCCCGTCACATTTAATCCTGTGACAAAGGTTGTGTGTTTTTAGCTCATTAAAAGTAAAGTTTCTTAGTAGCTTAAAAAAGTATGATCTCAAGACATCGGGAGTAGTGTATAAGTTGCCTTGAGTTATTTTTTTCCACTGGGAAGTCAACTCGGAACGCAGGCACACACCTATTGACTTAATTGATTGCACATAATTCATGCATTTTGAAAAGGAGGTTTTGCGACAGCTGGCAGGCATTTCGACACCTTTAACCCGCATGACTGATTGACCGACAACGGCATCACAAACCAGAATGCAGAGCATTGAACTTGACAGGAAAATTCGACGGTAAAGGGACCTCGGACCAAGATATGAAGGCAAGTCATCCCCCAAACACAAAATGTTGTATGTGCCTTAGTCCCCGCATTTGGATAAAATAATATTTTGGGTGTGTTCTTGTCTTTGCACGTCATACACTTGGCGACTAGTTGCGATTTGTTTTCATTTTGGTTCTTGTTGAGTCGAAATCGAGTAGCTTCGTCATTTCTAAGGGAATAATGCTAAACATCAAAAGATCCTGTAATTGATTTTTGGATACCATCCTGAGAGATCAAAAGTTTCTTCTGGTTTATTACAGTGCACTCCCCGGGGGGTTTGTCGGTAGCTCCGTCCATCACCGTCAGTCAGCCAGTCGAGTCACAAAAAGGCATAGGCCAGGCCCACATATCGCTTACGAGCTTGTCAAAGCTGTCCGCTGAATAAAACGCCAGTTCACACCTGCGGCAGTCGAACAAACCTTGTGGGCAGCTCATAGAACACGACGGAGTTGCAGCTACATAATTACTCCTATGAGCTTGGCAGATCATCATAAGCCACATAAAGAAACCCGAAGCGGGTTGCACCTCACTTGACTCTTCCCTTCGGAATAAAGGATCGTAAAGGGGACGGACCAACGCTTTATGGCCCGGTATCTTTGGCGGCGTTCCCCCGTCTGTCGCACTGTTTGAATTAAAGCTATCTGTGGGATTTGTTCGCCACCACTCCATGCAAATAATTGTAATTGCCTTTTATGAGCACTTTGTTTACTCGAGCCCCAGGTGCCGGGAAGAGGAGGGTGTACGCATGCACTGATAACTCGATTTTAATTACCTAAAGATGGATTAGCTTAGCAAATGTAGACCAGCTCAAGCCACAACTGATTGGGCCACAATTGACAGACTGTTCCCATATACCTCCAAGAAAATATATTTGGTATTATGTTCAAACAAGCATTCACTTTGAATGCCATGTAGTGAATAAATGTTAAGCTGCCTTAGATTTTAAGACTTAATTACTTGAGGTTGCCTTTTAAACTAACATTTAAGCCAAACGATTATACCCCGTAAATGGCCAACAATCAATCAATATCAAAGTTCACTGGCAAAACACATAAATTTCATGCAATCCTGTCAAACTACGGGTTGTCATAAATTTAAGTTCATTTGGTCCATTAAAATATAACGACTTAACATTAAAATTGTCATAACTTCGAAAGTCTTAATGTCTAAGTAATTATTCAGATACAGTGTAGTTGCAGTGTCACCACTGGATCTGCCTAAATGTAAGGCGTTTTTTTAAACTTGATAAACTTAAAATGTACAAATCAAATATTTACATAAATATATATGTACTTAAATTGTTAATATATTTTTCCTGCGAAGGGAAAGTCTAGTGCCAATTATGCAGAACTCGATTTAAAATTAATTTTTAAAATATTCAGACACGTGGACTTAAATATATAATATACGACTTTTTATTTTATTCAAGTTTACAGTAGATTGAACTGCCTTTTTCTGTGTACGAGCATCATAAATTGAGTCAGAAACATTTGAAATATTACTCAATCCTCAATCTATCTGCTGTTGAATTTTTGGGGCTTCTTATGTTTGTTTATTGTTTTTTGTTTTTATTGACTTGTCTTACTTACCCACGCAACAGTGTTGTTGTTGTCGCATGACAATTGTTAAAAATGTCACAATAACGGCGATGTACTTGAACGCCATCGCAGATCCGCTGATGTTTTTTCGTTTGTGTTTTAAAAGTCTGTTATCACTTGGCGAATTGTTGCTTTCCAATTGTTAATTGTGCGGACAATTATGTTGTTGTCGCCGATGCTTATAGTTTTGTTGAAAAACCACACACACTACTTTATTGCACATTTTGAGTGTTTTTTTATGGTTGGTTGCTTCGATTTTTATTATGTGGCTAGGTATAGTATGTATGTATTTGTTGCTTTCAGTTTTTATCTGTTTGGTCTTCTTTTTCGATGCTGTTGACAATTAGCCACGTTCGGGTCGTCAGCAAAGTTAATTACTTTTGATCGCAAATTGATAAGCAGCATTTTATCAATTAATGTGCGAAATGTGTGAGTGCAGACAGAGCAGGAAATGTAAAAAAAAAAACAATAAGAAACCATGGGCCACAAAAAGACCAGAGACCGCAAAGTCTGTTTGTTGTTTCTCTTAAAAGGCGTTGCTCAATTATTAATAAACATTTTTTATTGATAGCGGCGCCCGCACTCCCAATTGTCATTTAATTTATCATTTTGTTAATTCCTATGCGAATTCTCCCGTGCCTCTGGGTCTACGTATTTTTCGGATTATTGCAATTCAAAGTGGGCTTCAAATGGTCTTTCGGTTTTTGGCATTACAATTTTATTGATAATGTTATTAAATGGTATTCAGTTGCTGTTTTTGGCCAGCGCAGGTGAGAAGCTTATGGTCTTTAAATGGATTCGATTTCTGATATTTTTACTGGGTACTTGTAAAGTGCAAAAGTGCAGGGGTATATTGGATTCAAGCGATTGAAGTTATAATGGATGGGAAAGCATATTCGAGCCGATAGAATTGTCTGATCTCTGGCTTAAATCTCGGAAACAATACTAGATTACATTATAAAGTGTTTCTACATTTCCAACAAAACCAAATTATTCTGGGTGCCTGGTTTAGATGGAATAATTGTAATTGTCCAATTATGTACTAAACACCGGGTATTTATAGTCGAGACACTCGAGGCTTGTTGTTTTCTGCACGCTTTTGGGTTGTAGGCCAAACCCCTTTCGGGTATGTTGTTTTTTGTGTTTTCAACTTTTATTTCTATTTTTGCCGATTCATTTTGTGCCAAAGTGCCTTAGATTGTTGCTGTTTTCAATTGCTTTTTAAATGAAATAATTCAAATTGAGTATTTGGGCAAGTAATTTGTTTCTGTCTGGGGAATTATTTCATTATTCGTGTCGTGTGGGCTACACTTTGGGAAAGGGGCTCTGAGTTCTGAAGATAAGTACGGTTTTGGTGGTCTTATTTTGAAACCCAAGCTGGATGCTTGTATTAAAGAACTCGACATGATAGTTAATTTGCCACCAAAAGTATACCAACTATCAAAAACACGTAGAGACCTGCGGCAAACCCAAAAACTAACGCATTCTGGGCAAGTACCTGCCAAGGTAGCACTCGAGGAGGACGTGCCACAAAAAGCCAAGCAACAAAGTGGAAGTATGTACAATCGTGTACCCGTCGCACTTTACAAAGTGCTCCACTCCACCGTGCTCCACTCTACTTGGCGCATGAATGGTGTGTGGTTTTGGTTTTTGGCTCTTGGTTTGCGGTATCCAGCGGTGCGCGGCAAGTGTGATAAAAAGAGCCCGAAAGAGACAATGGCGTGAGTTACTTGGTGGCCTGGGAAGTAGTAATGGCAATGGAGATAGCACGCACAATTCAAATGGGTCCCAAAGTCAAACCAACTTGATAAGCAATTCACAACACTGAACTTAAAATTGACAACTAGAACCTGTAAAGCTCCATTACAACTATTTGTGGCTTGAAGTTACTCCCGATAATGTTTTTATATTGGGTATTATTTTGCAAATCTTGATCGAATCTCCCTTTACAAAGAAACTAATTTTGCCTAATTTTCATACCCGCTTCTTTTAAAGTAAAACGATTAATGCAGTCCTTCTTTGATAAATTAACAACTATTTGAAGAAATGAAGGTGTAAGCGTGGTCAACCAGGCGTATACGTAATATTCCTATGTACCTATTTTACACATTGAACGATGGTTTTGAATGTTCTTAAACTTAAGCTGGGGACAGTAAAGGTATAGTCAAGATATCAATTTACTAAATTGTTTTTGTTGTACGATAACAAAAATTGTATTTGACCCCATGAAACACTGTAATTATTTAAATGGACTTGTTCTGTCTCACAGCCTGTTAGTAGCTCAATCACTTGTACCTTTGGCCCAAACAATTTGTGGCAATTTCGAGCTATGATTTTCTGTAGTGTAGTGTAAACCGAGCGACCGACTGACTGACTGACTGACTGACTGACTGCCACAGTCAAAGTGTCTGCCGTCTACTTTTGTCTGTCAGAGCTCTTCAGCACCTGAGCACTTTAAAGTTCAAATCTTTTGACACACTGGGAGCTCGGCTGGCGGATGCTAATGACACACGACTGACACAAAGAGGCTTTAAGCGTACTGCAGCACACTCGGCAAAAGGCATACACTCGCGATCGCCCAGCCCGGGGGAAGGCAACCGGTTGCCAATTTTAGAGAGTTTGAAAGGCCCCGCAGCGCGGTGCCCGGTGACCGTCTGTATGTTTTCCAATTAAAGGTTACGCGACCCAGGCGATCCGGGCGCACTTTTAAGGTGCGTCCCGACCCGTCCTGTTGCGCCAAAAAAGGCAATTCAATTGCCTCGGAACCGGCAGCCCCAAAACCAACAGACAGCCACGAGCAACCGACGAGCACAAGAGTCAAAGTACGACTGTGGAGGTTCTTCAGTGTCAGTGACTGCCCCCGACTGTTTTTCATGCACTGCGATAAAACGTATTTATGCCGAGAACAAGGGAATACTGATTGAGAATTGGATACTTTTATTAAATCCAAATAATCAAAGGATAGTCATTAGATGAGTGCAGAATACTGCACTGCAATAAAAGGGCTCTTAAGCAGGGAACAGGAGCGTCTATAAAAACCGAATTTCTTAAAGATATTTACGGGATGCTTGACCATTAGAATTGACTATCTTTATGAAATCCAAATATTCAAAAGACAGTTTATAGATGAGTGTCAAAGAATAGGGGAATATTACATGAGAATTAGACCCGCTTATTGAAAACCAAATACTCAATAGATACTGGTGAATCTCCGCTCTTTTAAAAGCCAAGAGGCAGGTCATACCAGATAATATATACAAAAAGAAGAGGAATTTGGAGCCTGTTCTGATCTAGATTATAGAAACATTTTTCTGAGTGCGCTCGCATCGCTAGTTGTCACTGTATTTTCGCCGTCGTCCACAGTCTTTGGCCAATTGGCATGGAACGCGAGTCGAGCATCAATATTTTTCGGGCTGGAGAGCTTTGAATTCTTGTTTGACTTCCACGAAAAAGGGTTAAGCGGTGCCAGGTCGCCAGTCAAGGTGGTGGTGATGTTCTTATTGATCCAAACCAGAACGAATGGCAAATAACAAACACACTCTAATTGATCTCATTGTTGGAGTTTTCAGACCTGAACACTTGCAAAGTCATTTGTAATATGCAAATAAACCTCTGGAACGCCATTTACATATGTTCACAATTAATCTGCTGTCAGTGAGGCTGTTATAATGACACATTTTATAATTAAAGAAATATTTTATTGCCTGGCTTGCGTGTGCAACTATACTTATTATTTATACGCTTTTTATAATCAGCCGGCCTACCAAGATCCCATAGAGCCATCAACTTATCCATTTTTCTCGTATAATGACAGATTGCATGCTCAATATCTATTGGATTTTATGGAATTTTAAACGACAATTGGCTCTCAGTTGGGTGCAATACGATGCCTAAATATTGCTCTTTGCTTATAGCCAAGATATGTACTTATTTGTATTACAAACTGTGTAAGTTGCATTCACGAGATAGCCAAACTAATCCGGCTCGAACACGCACACCTCAACCGCAATTATCCGCTGACAATATGAGCAACACGATTTTATTATTGAGTTGTCCGGCGCCAGTCAAAGTGAGGATTTTTTCCCAAATTGGAAACTCCAAATGCGGCCAATCTGGCAAATCCGACCATAAGTCAGAAATAAATTATAGGTCTCGCAGCACTCGTAAACACGATCTTGATTTTTCTCACAACAATTTACGAGCATGTGTGGCTTGCAGCTGCTAGAGCCGGTCAGCCTCCTTAATTGTTGTTAGCTCAGCTAGCTTAGCGATTAATTAGCCACCTCTTTTCTCGCGGAAACACCAGCGTTTTTGTCGATTGAGCCACCGAACCGTCTTGCATGGACTCCGTTCCAAAAATGAAACCCACCGCGCCAACCGGCAACTGCAAAGCCGCGGAAGCCCAAAACGGTTTCGGGTGGAAAACTTGTGCTGGCACGAGCGCACTTCGTCTTTCACCCGACGAGCAGTTTTCCACGGCGCACTGTGAAAACACCCTCGCTCGGTTTTCCCTCATCGACTGCCTTGCTGCTGCTATGTACTTCCCCAAGTCATTATATTGGCATCCTGCGCCCTGGTACTATATCTAAGCCAGAGATAATCGCATTTCATTTGACGATTCCATTTGCCACGCATCGGGGCCACCTTTGGAAACATGATCTCATGTCGAGCTGTCTGCCTGACAGGCTCGGCAAATATTTACCCAAAATTGGGAAAGGGTTCCCCAGTCCCAGGCCCTTATCGCCGGCCTACCTCCCGGGAGGCTGTGGGAACTGTCGGGCGAGAGCGAAGATAGGCTTTTGTTTGCCGGTAGCTGCTTTCTACGTAGCATTATCTTTAGCGTAGATTGGGAGTACAGAGCCAAACTGCGATTCAGATAGCGGTGTTCCAGCAAATGATATGCTGGGTATAGATAACAAGAGCTGCATATTTTGAACCTCTAGATTGGCTGCTTTGCACTGCTATTAACAAAAGTACTGCATGGATTTTTGAATTTTATTGGTTGCGTCGTTTAATTAGTTGTTCGGTTTGAGAGTGTTTCGTTAGGCGGGATGTGTTGTGTACTTAGATCAGTTTATATATCTCAGTGTGATTTGCTGTGCGTTACTAGAATTCACGGACCAGTGGATGAACATTTTCTATGTGGGTTATTCGGCATGGAGTGTGGATTCAGGTTACTCGGAGGACAAATCAGCAATTGCAGGCCGGGCATACCGGCTTGTCCCCGTCGATGGTGAAGGTCTGCGTGGTGATGGGATTTTCGCATTTGTTGCACCGGAAGCACTCGCGATGCCATTTGACGTTCATGGCAACGACAGCGCTGTCGGTGATGGGCTTCTCGCACTTGGCGCATCTGGCGGCGAACATGTCCTCGTAGTCCTGCTTGCAATAAGCCTTCCCGTTCTTCTCGTAGAACGGCTGATTTGCCAGCGGCTTCTTGCAGGCTCCGTCACAACAGAAGCATTCTTCGTGCCAGTTCTCGCCCATCGCGCAGATCGTCCGCTCGAGGATCGGCTTCTTGCATCCGGCACAGGTGTGGGTGTACTTCTCCATAAAGCACTTGGCGCAGACGGGCTCTCCGTCCTGAATGTTAAAGGTGGCGTCCTCGATCTGCTCTTCACAGTGCCGGCAGAGGAAGTGCTCCGGGTGCCAGGTCTTGCCGAGAGCCGTGATCATCCGCTTGGTGATTGCCTCGTTGCACTTGTGGCACACAATGTTCTCAGACATCTTTGTTAGTTTTCTGGTAGCAAATAAAGAACACGAAATGTTGCTTGTTTAAAACTGACTAATAATGGGGGAGAGTGGTCAACGTTTTAATGTTACTTTCACGGCACACTACAACAAATTATTTTCTCTGACAAATGACACGTACTCGTAAATATATTGGTTTTGTATATTCGGTGATATTGTAAGGTTTTCAGAGGGATTTGTGTAACGCCTGTAAATATATTGGTTTTGTATATTCGGGGATATTGTAAAGTTTTCAGAGGGATTTGTGTAACGCCTGTAAATATATTGGTTTTGTATATTCGGTGATATTGTAAAGTTTTCAGAGGGATTTGTGTAACGCCTGTGTGTAATAATGGATGGATTGTAAAAAAGTTGCGCCTTACCCGTCGGGATTGGTAGTATCCTTTGGTGGTACACTTTCGTTTTAGGATATGTTATTTCGCCTCCCGTGGCGGAACAGTTTGTGGTTCTTCCAATGGGGTTTTGGTTTAAACTTATCCACACACAAATGAGTTGAAAGATATTGGGAGATTAGTCACTATTTTTGTTGAGAATTTTGATGATTTTTTAATAAGAAAACGAAACGAATGAAGAACGTATGAATTTAGCAAGACTCGAAAACTGAATAAATAAATTTCAGCTCTCGCTTGGGTTACAGTTTGACAACTTTGGAAGTCACAAGTCAATGCTACTGTGATGGGAAATTATTGTAGGCTTTCCAATGTTATGCAAGGCACAAAATATTCACTTTTTGAAACAAAATTTTTGAAACAAAATTTTTGAAACTAAATTTTTGAAACTAAATTTTAGAGCTGCTCATATTTCAGAGTGGGCTTTGCTTTCCAGATTTTCGGAATTTTCCTCTACTTTGCTTGGTGGGGGATGTTCTCTTATTATATTTTGTATTATGGATTGCCTCCCTTTCCTTGAAAGCTCGGAAATTAGTCACACCGGAAGGCATTGTGAAACGCCAAAAGGAATGGGACAATACGATGACTGAGGGTGGCAAAATGCATTGCTTTTCTTCAAGGCGCCCACCAAAAATAATTTCAATTAATTTGAAATACTTTCCATTCATACCTATTTATTAAAAAATTTAATTAAAGCAAAAATGCTTAGAAGCTTCCGCTTAGTCGGCAATTAAGAAGCGCTGCACATGCGTGCACCATGTGGCAGGAAAGGGCACAGCGAGCTCCCTCAAAGGACTCACCCACCGAGGACCGTTGCCGGAGGTATACTGAAAAAAAAGGTGTATTGAAAAAAACGTATTGTTATAAATTTTAAGCATTGATTTAGTAGTTGCCTTTTTAGCGATACAACCCATCCGACATTTTTCGAAAAAACATTGAAATGTTTTTGATTTAAAGTAACTTATTCACGGTGTCGTGCCACTTTCTTTGTTTCCGTCTCGATGGTCGTTTGGTGGAGCACAGCAGCATTGTTGGTGGTCGCCACGCAGTGGGTGGTGGGTGTGGATATCCGAGGATATTCCGGTGGATGGGGAGCTGGGAGCGGTGGTGCTAGGAACAGGACATGTCACAATTCGGGGAGCGCTTTGATGCGTTGCAAGGAATTCGAAATTGCAGCCCCTTCCTGGAGCTGGAGCTGGAGCTGGGGCTGGAGAGCTTGTTGTGTAACTTGAAAGGGAATTTGTGTCACCCATCCAGTGGCGTCTGTCTGCGAATGCGAAAGCGACTGCGAGTGCAAAATGCGTTCCCAATCCAGATTGGCAGGCTCTGCCGGCAATTCTTGCCCCCAATTCCCTGGAGCAGCTTTCAGCTTACCCAGGGGCCCCGTAATTACTTTATTAAAACTAACGCATGTTTGGCATAATTATAATTCGGTTTTCCACTTGTTGGGTGCTCAGAGAACGGCGCTACACAATTTCGGCGCGTTTCTGGGACAAGTTCAAAGAGCTGCTCCTTGGGGCCACATAAATATATCCTTCAAACTTTCCCGTAATTGCAAAACGCAATTGCATGACCCACAATAATTTATTTCGGTTCCTCCACGGCACTCGGGTGGCCTTTTTGTGTGTGTAAATTTAATTAGTCGCAAGATTAGATTGGGACACCCAAGTGGGAATAAAGGGCTAATGTGGCCCAAAAAACACGGGGTTACAGTTTATCGCCAAATTCGAGCAGACAGATAATTTGTCAGAGGAGATTTAAGGGAGACATTAAACGTTTTTTGGATAATGACACATTTTTGTTATTGCCTCGTAAATGAGGTTTTTAAGCGGGTTTTATATTTAAATCCATGTTGCATAGTCCAACTCAATTGAATTAGGAATGACTACAATGATTACGCATTCGTTTCGGCGTGCACAAGAAGTATCTGACTGCGTATTAGAGAAGGTACCATCCTATAACATTTTAGATATGCTCGGTTTAAAAATACAGAAAATCCTTACTTTTGTGCATTTGTTGTAGCTGTGGTTATAGCGGCCAATCTATATATATTTTTATACAAGGTTCTTAAAAAGAAGAAGGGTATATTGAATTCGTACGAATGTATGTAACAAGGAGAAGGAAGCTTTTCCGATCCCATAAAGTATATATGTATATTCTTGATCAGCATTAACAGTCAACAGCCGTCTGCTCGTATAAACGCCTAGAATTTGAAAACTATACAAGATAGAGAAAACCAAATGCATATTCTGAAATGTGTGAGACCAGTTCAGTACAAGTTTGTTTTAAAATTCGTCTACCTCCCTCGCACCCTAGTAAATAGCGAAATTCTGTGCCGCTCACAATTTTAACTCAAAAGGCACTAAGCTTGGTCAGTACATTGGTAGACCCAATATCTATCCGTGTTACGAAAATCAGACAGTTACGCGCAAATGACAAAAATGTTTTGCGCCTACAAGCTTCTCCATAGAAACGGGCCGTGCACCTGTACACCCGTACACACACCTGCTAGCACAAATTACGAAAATTTGTTGCGCCCAAAATGCTATTACAATGCTATTATAATCTTCTAAAAATGAGGTATAAACTGAGAACCAAGAATTTATAGTCGTTCTTAATTGTTATGTGTGTTTTCAATAATCCATCTAAACTTTAATTTGTTGCAATCTCTAAAGCGATTTTATCGCAAAGTGAGTCACAAAGTCAGACGCAGAAACAGGACCAAGAGCAGACATTGAACCCCAGAATGTCAATCAATTAGGCACCGCAATCGACGCGCTTTAATTATGCATTAAGGGTTAAACGGGCATCCAGGGACACTGGACGCGGGCGCATTGACCTTTGATTTGGGCCATTTCCATTGAACCCGTCGAAAAATCAGTGTGCATTGGTGATTTTGGAGAATATTTGGCATGCGCCATTTTAATGGCAATTAAAGGGCAAAGGAAAAACAGATCTATAAGCTAGGCAAATTTACAAAATAAAACGAGAGCAACGACTTAGTCTAGTGATCCAGCTAAAAGCCACTAATCAATGACAATGACCTCCGGCGCGGTGACCTGGCCGGGCTCCACGTCGTCGTCATCATTGTCGGTCGAGAGCTGCCACTGCTGATACTTGTCCTTGTTGCTCGGCTTCTTCGATGAAATCAAAGTGCGGCGTTTCAAACGCTTCAACTTCTTACGCTCGCGCTTCTTCATCTTCTCCTGGGCCACCTGAACAATGGTACCCCTCAGCGTCAAGCGATAGTTCGTCAGTTCCGAGAACTCCACTTCCCAGGGATCGTCGGGATTTCCAGCAGGAGCCCTGTTTTCATCGTTTCCCACCTCCTCATCATCCGAGAACATTGCGTTCTCGAAGTCAATCCAGGACTTCGGCGGTGTCGACTGGACATCACGGTTGTGTAACTTGAGCAGTTCCTCGGTGAGCAAGAGCTTCGATGTGGCCCACTTCATGAAGTGGTTCTTCTTGAAGTTGATTTGCTGGCGATAGCTGTACAGGTGAAACATTAGGTTGGGGGCCAACTCCTTTGTTTGTGGCTGTTCATCCTTTACTTTCTCTGACAAAGGAGCCGGGACGGCAATGGCTGAGCTTCGTGCTTGCGCACAGGACACCGAACGATCCATTACATTTCCCATGTTCTTTCAGGTGCAAGGATTCAAATCACTTTGACGGACTCTCCCACGTAACATTCAAACTTATAGCCAAAAATAAAAAGGGATTACATCATAAATATAAGATGTCTACCTGAGAGGGGGCTTTACCTGGTTGACAATCAGAGCAGGTCACTCATCCTCAGTGGATTTGGTGGCTCAAACGTGTATGTGGTTTATGACCTGGCACATCTGTCAGAGATTTAGCAAGAGTTACAACTAGTTGAGTTTATAAGCATGCCAAAGTCCAGGGCACAATTTGAATCCCTTCGAAAATTTTTCCTATGGTATATAATTGTGAGAGGGAAATTACCCGACGAAATTCAGAGTCCTTGGATTCGGATTATGCCGAAAGTGTCCTTCTTTCACGATTACGTTAGCCCACTATTAAATTTTTTTTGCGTTTCAACGATCTCCGAATACGGAATCCAGTTTATAACTAAAATTTGACGAGTATCCATTCAAAGCCTACTACATTTTAAAGTGATCGTAAGCTATTTACGAAAGAGAATAGAACATATCGTATAATAGCGTCCTATAAGGCTTGAAAGCAATATTGTTCATCTCTTACAATTTTTGGAGCAATTATCAGCTGAAAATCAATATTGAATCGTTATATTCCTTATATATGTTATACAACAAACATATTGAAGCTCCGTTTTTAATTTTTACGACGACCTATTACTGTTCTTTATTTTCTCAAAGACAAATTTGTATAAGAACATTTACGAGTATTATGATTTGCAAGGATACTCAAACTTTTAAGCCTGCACTTTCATCGGAAACATTGAGCGGGTCAGACTATTTTCGGGGTCTGTCCACACAAAATGGGATTCCTTGTCTTACATTTTTGTCTGATTGCTCTACTTAATCCCCCTCGGGTTATAAAATACAAATTGGCAGAAAATCAGGAGTTTTCATGGCAAACCATCTGTCGTTTTTCAGGTAGACCCGTTTAAGAATGTGTAAGCTGCACAAAGTCCAAATTATCCGCGACCAGCAGCCAAAGGACAGACTACCGCAGGTCAGAGTCCCTATCTAGGCAAACGGCTACCTGTATAGGAGTATATAAACCTGTAAGGCGACCACATCCTTATCACTTGCATCCCGACCTCCGTTGACCATGGAACCGCAATCTGCAAACTCCGAGAAGCTGCTCATGTTCCGCACTCCCCACGAAGAGGCCACCCGCAATCAGATCTTCATCTTCAACTCGCCGATCGATTACAAGGACCAGCAGCTGATTGTGTACCAGAAGCCCGGAGTGATGGCCGGAGAACACGGGGGCTACGGCTACTGCGTGGTATACAAGCGAGACCACTATGTCCTCAACAACCCGCCCAACTTCCAGAGCCCCACGAAGAGAAGCTTCCTCAGCGAGTGCATCCGGCAGCTGTACCTTATGAACGGCATGGGCCACAAGATGTACTGGTGCACTTCCACGGCGACGGCTCTGTGCACACAGAACGAGATCTGGCACCAGGTGAACAGCTGCCTCCGGCCGGAGCGTCTCTCGGCGAAGAGCGAGAGCTTAAAGCGAGTGAAGCGTCAGCTCTTCCGGGAGCCACGGGCGGACCGCAAAAACCCCAAGCCGGTCAAGGGCAAGGTCTGGGGCACCCAGGTGCTCAGCTTCAAGGCGATGCGCGAAAAGTTGGGCAGGAAGCACATCCGCCGGGGCTTCCTGCGCATCGCCCGCAAGAATGCTCTGCACCAGATGGTGCGCGAGCATCTGCGCCGGGAGATAATCAGCACTCCGGCCGTGGGCAAGACCGTGATCAGTGCCGCCGAGGGCATCTTTAATGTGAATGCCGGCGTCATAGGGGACATCTGCAGCTACCACGACAACGCGGCTCGCCATCAGCCGGCCATCGAGTGCCGGCTAACGCCCGGAGAGGCCAGGTTCCGGAACAACGAGGCCTGCCGTCTGACCCAGCGGGCCAAGCGACTGGAGGCCATGTTCATCCACGAACAGGTGCGCCGGGCCGTCCAGAACCACCAACTCATCCTCGAGGAGTCCGTGCGATCCATCTACTATGCCAAGGAGCTCTTCCGCCTCATAGAGGATCACGAGGAGTTTGTCTACACCGACAACAAGATCCTGGGAAAGGGTTGAGAGCCAATGAGATGGCATAGCCAACACATATATTTTTCCTTTGTCAGTACTTAACTATATACCCTCTACGATTTGTGAGCAATGTTTAAAACATTTTGTATATTATTTCCTAAATTTAAATTTAAATCAAAATTATATATGAACTCAATAAATTTAAAAGCACCAAAGGATTATAAATTTCATATATGCGAACGATATGGGTGGTAAACTATATAAAATATAACCACCTTCTTATAAAAAGTATGCTTTTATGTATGTTCCCATTAGGGGGTATACAAACACGTTGAATATTGGTTTCTTGTTTAATTTTATGTAAAGATTCAAGGGGATGATTTGTTTCGAATGAACGATAAAACTAGCTGATAATGCTCAGTTTTTAGCGGTCTCTTACGTTATCTCTTTACAAAACTTAGTAGTAGTAAGTGTGTAACTTATAGTATAACATTAGGAGAGCGCTGTAATTCGTCTTCAATTGGTGATTGCAAGCCTGGAATTTCACACGAATAGCTTGCCATGATTGTGATTATAAAATTGACAAAAACCATGTCTATTACGTGGCTCAATATATATTAAAACAATATATTTTTAAAAACTTGTACAGAAAATTGGTAAACTGAACGTTACAAGAGTTTGTTCTTATTTATAATAAACGCTACGGGAATAGCAGCGAGCTCTGTCATGGACTTTTGAGTGTCTCAATTTCCTCCGAAGTAGTCTTTTGCTGCTCAATCAATTTGGAGTGGACATCCATGAGACTCTGTAAAAGGTGAACAAAACGAGCATTAATATTGCATCCACAGATAAATACTGGTTATAAAAATGATTACATTACAACGATTTAGAAATCGAAATTCGCTATTTCTATTTATTCGTAATTAACTGAATAATCGGTCTCATGATCATAAACGCAAAACACGTTTTCAGTGCTGATGTCACATTTATTGCAAAAATTGTGTCTTAAAAGTAGATAATTATAACTCCAATCTAGGTCGCTGTGAGGTCCTCCGGTACATTTTGCTAAACAGACATATTACATTTTCATTTGATTGCAGATCCAGTCTTACATTTCATTTTGCTTAACCATCTAAAAATTGTAATTATTAATCAACACTCGTACGCAGTAGTCGTATTTAGCATGTAGGCTGTGGGGTGTGGGGTGGGGGTAATGCAAAAAATGCAGAAGATACTTTACTCGACACTCAGTTTGTGTAGCCTGCCTGAAGACCGCCTTCGTCTAGGTCTCTTAGAATGCCCTGTGAAATTGTGGGAGTGGCCGAACAGCCAGTCGTTAACAAGGATTAAGATCACTTTAGCCTATTTGTTAGCCATTAATCAACGCAACACCTTAGTGGTTAGCAAAGCCATATAACTATAGCCGGTCGGGCCTTACAAATATTCAAGTTCCCGAAGTGGAAGGGTTACCAGGACTGTAGGGGAGGTAATTAAAAGTGGAAGTGCCCAAACACCTTCGAGAGCCACCCAAGCACCGAGTTCCCAGTCTAAATAGCCTGAAGCGAGGGCGGGCATACCTTGAAGTACTTGACAGTCTTAACCCGCAGCTCTAGAGTGGCGTCCTCGTCGCAAATCATCAGCGTATTGGCGTGCTGCTGGAAGGCACTGACCGTCCACATGTGGTTCACGCCCTCCTCGATGGCCTTGTACAGGGCGAAGGCCTTGTGGGCGCCGGTGATCAGGATCATCACCTCCTTGGAGTCCATGACCGTGCCCACGCCCACAGTGAGTGCCTGCTTGGGCACCTTGCTCATGTCGTTGTCGAAGAAACGGGCATTCGCCTCGAGCGTATCCTGGGCCAAGGTTTTCACCCGCGTCCGCGAGACCAGCGAGGATCCGGGTTCATTGAAGGCGATGTGGCCATCGGGCCCAATGCCGCCGATGAAGAGCTCCACGCCGCCCGCTTCGCGGATTTGATCCTCAAACTTATTGCACTCCGCCACCAGATCGGAGGCATTGCCGTCAAGGATGTGCACGTTGGTGGGATCTATGTCGATGTGCTTGAAGAAGTTGTGCCACATGAAGTAGTGGTAGCTCTCCTGGTGGTCCCTGGGAAGGCCTGGAATCGCAGAAAGTTAGATTATCTCATACGACTTTGTCAATTTCAGCCCAAGACTCACCCACGTACTCGTCCATGTTGAAGGTCTTAACGTACTGGAATGACACCTTTCCCTGTTTATAGAACCCGATTAGCTCCTTGTACATGCCCAACGGTGTCGATCCTGTGGGCAGGCCCAGCACGAAGTATCTGTAAAATGAAGGTATCATTTTGTTATCCCTCTAGGGCTCGAAAATTTCATCATGATTACCTGTCGGGACCCGGCTGGAAGTCATTGATCCGCTTCATCACATACTTGGCAGCCCACTTGCCCACCGAGGCGCTCGTCTCCAATATCACCAATCTCATGTTGCAGCTCGATCTGAAGGAAGTTTATGGATTTATATTTTTATACTATTTTCCAGATGATGTCACCACAGTTTGCCCAGAAAAAAAGTCACGACAATTCGTTTTAGTTTTGTATTTTTTCGATAGTTTTACCAAACCATTCAATAAAGTGGATGTTTAATTATGAATGTTCTAACAAAAAAATGTTTTTGTCTGGAAGAAATCACAAATAAATATGACATTTCAATGTTAAGGCTTTATTTTCGATTTATTTACTATTATTGAGATTATTGTTTATATAAAAGAAAATATTAAAACAAAAATATATATATGTACACAGCGACGAAATGTTTACATTTAGCAAACAATTTCTTGACAAACTGTGTACCCAAATCTCTCGGAAGAGCGTCGAAAATTAAATACTTTTTTGCAATGAAGCAATATTTTGAAAAGGCAAAATGGCCTTGTGGCAACATGGGCGCCCCTGCAAACGGTGTGGTGACACTGGCAAGGATTTAGATTAGATTTTGATATTGCTCCCCGGATAAGATACACCGAGCACTTGTATACAAATATGTACATTTATTATGCGTATTTTCAGTGTGTGCTGCTTTTGTTTACGGGTACACTCGACCGATAAGCCGCCGCTCCCACCCGACACTTATTGACAATTAACCCATTTATGGCGTTGTCCGTGGAATAAACATAAGCAGCACTTTCGTTCTCAGTTGGCAACACGAGAGGCGTTTGTACTTGAACCCACGGCAACCACAGCACTCAGCTCCCAATGCAGCGACGAAGGCGAACAGCTGCTCGTTTATTTTTTATCCGCGAGATACTTTTTCCAGTGCAAGCCGCAAATCGCTCTGTCCCGTTTCGTGACAACTTCAGCTCCGGCCTGAGACTGTTCAATTGCTCGGCGGGACGGGCAATTTATGCGGCGATTATCGCGGTTCTGCGGTCAAGCTTCTCGCTTTTCCGCCGATAAAGAGAGCGCAAGCCGGCGAAACTGCAGCCGCAGAACGGTCGGGACCTTGAGATACTTTTGCATCTTATCTGCAGGTCTTTGGTCAGGGGCCGCTTTCGAGTGATAGCTGTGACTCTACGCTCCGGGGGGGAGAGACAGTTCAGTTCACTGACTTTGCTCGCTCTAAATCATTCCACTCATTCGGGAGAGGGATCTGCCAGGGCTGCCACCCTGGCCGGCCATTTTGAGTGCTTTTTTTTCCGGCTTCGAGTTTTGATTTCAATTGAAAATTCACTCGAAAACTGTTACGTTACGTTGCCCAGGCCCGCATCGGATACACACACACGTACACAGGAACGCACGCACTCACGCTCGCAGGGGAAAATTCGAAATCCAAAAATAAGTTGACACCGCAAAGAAAAGCCGCCAAGACGGGCGAAGTGGCACCCCGGCATGCCAGTGGGCTATATGGAAATCCCCATTTCGACCTTATTTCGGGGTATCTTTGCATTGTGGGAATTTTTAACAGGCTAAAGACAGATTTTCCTTGATCAGCATGAATAGCTCTGTTCGTTTGTCCACAAAAGCTTCTAGATCTTTAATATGGAGAGCAAAATAATTCCTTAAAGAAGGTAACCCCACAAATGTGGATATGCTATAGAGGTCTCCCCTTTGGATCCCTCTTGTCTCTGTATAAATCTTCATTTAGGCGCTATTTCAGGAAACCCTGGCATTCAGCGAATGCCATTGAAAGGCAAAACACACACCCGGCTTTTGCGACCCTATAAAGCCAAGGTGATATACTCGTACTATACATATCTATGTACAGAGCTCTGTAAACTCCTAGATCTTGGGAGACACACAGAAAACAATATACTTCCTATTCAGTGTCGCGGGACCCCAGTTGTAAAATAGGTTCATAACTCCCGTAAGTCTCGTAATTCTATGGAACCAATAATCTTACCACTCCAGATTTCTATGCTTATTATCCATGCTCTGTAAATGTATGCTCGGGACATCTATTTTTTTACTAAACATGGTTTTATTATTCTTATTATCAAATAGCATTTAGATACATAAACATAAATGTACTTAGATTTTAATTTCTCTTCTCCCCATTCTGTCTGTGTAAAATAGATGTTGTGGGCGCCGAATTTGTTGGACGGCGTAAAACGCGTCCCCGGCCACGCCCACTCACAAAAAGCGACGCATCGCTGAGCGTTAGTTATTTAAATTCTTGTACATGTTTCTTGTTGCTGTCGGTTGTTGCATTGTTACTGTTGCTTGTCCGGCGCAGCGGCTGCAGGAAGCACAAAACCTGTTTCTCTTTTTAGGGGGTGGCGGATGGGAAGGGCGTAGGCTCCAACTCCAACTCCAACTCTATCTGAACCGACCCTCCTCCTACTCCAACACCCTATGGCCGTGGCTTAGGATCGAATCATGTTTGTTGTCATTTCCGTAGGCATGTAGTGTCTCCTCCTATATATCTATATGCTCGCTTGTTGTATTATGTTTTAAGATGATTGTACAAAAATAGTTAAATTAATATGTTTGTTTCTGTTGTCAGGAGCATCTTCGCGTTATTCTATTAATCTTATTGTTTTCTCAATGCTTGCTCGTTGTTTCTGTTTGCTGGTTGGTTTTTTTATCTGGGGGTTTCTTACAAAACTAGTCTATTTATAGAGGGGGGCTTTGCGCAAGACCATCGAGAATATTGTACACTTGCAATATCTTCAAAGTTCTTGACGGCACACGTCTGCACACAAAGTGTTGTCCGGGGCGGATAAGGAAAAACTCAAGGTGGCATGAAGGGGAGACACTGGGGCACCTCCGCCTTTTGCCAAATAAAGTTTACGAAAAAACGAAAATGAGACATGGGACTCTGAAAACGTGTCACTGGGACAGTAAACAAGTAGTCTTTGATGATAACTAGAGTCTGGGCTGAACACGGACCAAAGTGAAAGTGTGACGGAACGGAGATATCGCTAATCAAGATTGCGAGTGCTTCGGATTAACTTAATGCCCTGGCGGGCCACAAAAAAAGCTTAACTGATTACTTCTTGTTGATTTCTGCTGTGTGCTGTGCCTTGTCTGGATGGGTTGGGTATAGAAACGTGGTATTACATAATGGCGCACTTCTCGCTGGACTGCTGGGGATCGCCCTGCTGGTGGTAGAGCTGCTCGTTGCCGTCCACGGCGCTGATACTGCGGCGACGGCTCAGGCGCGAGGAGGAGACGTGTGTGTTGAGCACGCGCTTGACGCGGTCCAAGTTGGCCACGGCCTCGCCGTCGGCGTTCAGCAGGACGGTGCGAGTGCTGTCCCCGGCGAACCACTTCTGCGTCTTCATAACGATGTTCGAGGGCGGTTCGTGCGAGGCCTTCGTGTCCGACGACCACACGGTCACCGTGGCCCCGGCCTCGATCTTCACCGAGCGGTGGAACTTGTAGGTGGTGGTGCCGCCGTTTTCGACCAGGCGCTGCAGCTGCCACCCACCGATGGACACCTCCTCGGCGCCCTTGTTCAGCAGCCGCACGAACTTGCCCTCGCTGTCGATCTCCTTGATCTCCACGCTTCCCTTGGCGCTGGCCGAGACGTAGAAGTCGCTCACGCTGCGGTCCTCGGTCTCGTCCACCATCGCCCGCTTGCGCTTCTGGGCCCCCGAGGAGTGGCGCGAGGGCGTGGCGCGGGTGCTGCTGCGCAGCGACTGGCTGAACGATTGAACGGTGGCCGAGTTGGCCGGAGTGATGTTCAGGCGCGCCTCCTCGCCGACCAGCAGCTTGTCGTAGGCGGCGATTTCCAAGTCCAGCGAGACCTGCAACGATTAACCAGATTAGTAACCAGTAACCAGAGAGATTGCTGTATGTCTTGCTGTATGACAAACTCAGTGAACGATTCGGTCAGTTCGTCGGTCTTCAACTCACCTTGATGTCCATGAGATCCTGGTACTCCTGCAACTGCTGGGCCATCTCGTCGCGCAGACGGATCAGCTCCTTCTCGAGCAGGGCCACCTCCTGGCCGTGGCGCTCGCGGTCGTTGTCCAGCTGCTGCTCCAGCTCGCGGACGCGGGCATTCAGCATGGCGTTGGTCTGCTCCAGGTCGTTGATCTTGGCGTTGAGTCCGTCGATGCGGACGCGAGTGCTGCGCAGCTCCTCGATCGATTTGTGGGTGGTGTTGTGGGTGCGGTTGGCCGCCTCCTGCATACGCCGGATCTTATCCTCGTAGAGCGACTCGATGTCGTCGCGGTTGATGCGCATCTGCTCCTCGTACTGGGCGCGCAGCTCCTGCAGCGACTGCTTCAGCTTGGCATCGTACTCGGAGCTCAGGCGGCCGTCGATCTCGCTGTACTCGGTCTGGCGAATGCGGCGCGACTCGTTGATCTCCTGGCTGTGCACCTGGTCCTTGAACGACAGCTCCTCGCGCAGGCTCTGGATGGTGTTCTCCAGATCGACGCGCGACAGCGTCTCCTGCTCGAGCCCCTTGCGCGTCTCCTCGAACTGCTTGCGCAGGCGCTCCAGCTCCTTGAGCGCCTCGTTCAGCTCGTCGTGGAGCTTCTTCCGCTCGGCGTTGGCGTCCTTGTATTTGTTGGCCAGCTCGTTGGCCCGCGACTCGTACATGCGGGCATTGCCTGCGGGTTGTCAATATTAAAATGGATGAGTACAGCAACTCGGGGTGGGTAGTGGTTAGTGGGTAGTGGGTAGTGGGTAGTTCGGGGGGAGGAGACTCACCCTCGGCGGAGGTGCAGTCCTTGATCTTCTTCTCCAGCTTGGCCTTGAGTTCCTCGTTCTGCTCCCACAGCCGCTTGTTCTCGATCTCGGCACGGGCCCTGTCGCGCGCCTGTTCGTCCAATAGGCGGCGCGTCTCGCCCAGCTCGTTCTCGAACATGCTCTTCATGTTGCTCGTCTCCCGGGTGACCGTGTCGCGCGTCGTCTGCACCTCGATGCTCAGGCGCGAGTTCTCGGTCTCCAGGTTGCGCACCCGGTCGATGTAGGTGGCCAGGCGGTCGTTGAGGTTCTGCAGCTCCACCTTCTCGGCCACGCGCGAGTGACGGGTGGGGCTGAGGGGGGATTGCGAGGCTTGCTGGGATTGGGTGGGGATCTGGGAGGGGGGCGGCGGCTGGTGATGGTGCTGCTGGGGGCCGGCGGAGGGGGCACGGGGGGTGGAGGTGCCGGTGGGCTGGGGCGTGGCAGTGCCAGCACGTCGGGATTTGCTCGACATGTTTACGCTTTGCGAACGAAAAAGGTTGCGGGGGAGAAAGAGCGTTAAGTAGATCACTTGTATTTGTTTTTTTGTTTTGCGCGCGTTGCTGACCCTGCCGCATGAAATTCCAAACAGAAACAGAAACCGAAAACGAAACCGAAACAGAAGAGCGGAACAAACGCAAGGCGGAAAGCGCTCAAAAATTGTTCCGTTACGCAGGCACTCGCTCTCACGCACACTCGCTCACACACACTGAGCTTGCCACTCGAGCGACTGTACTAAATGCTTTGAGTGAGTTCCGATTGAGTGGAGAGCCTTTCCGGCATTTGTTTATGGGCGTGGGCCGCCCTCAAGGCAAGCAATTGCATTAACAAACGTAATTGGGACAAGGAAAACCCATCCACGGAGGGGAGGGCCCCTGGAAAAGCGTTAATTTCATTCAGCATTTGCCGCATTTTCCCCTCGAAGAGGAAGCGTGCCTGCTTTGAGTGAAATTTTCGGGCATCTTCCGGGAATTTTTCGGGCGGACTTGCGCGCGTTAAACCTTTTTCTAGACGGAGGTCCGTCCTAGCTGAGACACTCACCTGGGGCTTGGTGACGAACAGAAGATGCACAAATGGGAAAATGAATTAATTTGCGGCAATAAAACGCGGCAGACGCCAATCTCGAAGATTTTCTAGCTGCAGTGCTGCCGGATCGGTGCGGATCAACTGACGATAGGAATTCGCCAGACGATAGTTATCGCTGGTTAAACACCCCTAGCTAAATCGATTTGTCGACGGCGGCAAACATCGATTGCAGTGGTGGTCCAGCTCTAATATTTTCCGTCACGTTAAACTCTTTTTTCATTTCGGCCCCAGCGCTTTGTAAAGTATTTCTGCAACCAAACAACGTCCGCAAAGACAGGTAAGTGTGTGTTGAACACTATGGGGTTTCACGCAGCTGCGGGTACTGCCTGCAATGTCTTGTAACACGAATTACATGAAATCCATTTCGCGATGCGGCGAAAAACAAAATGGCGGAGGGTACGCCGGCTGGGCATTTTCCACATGTAACCGTAAATCGCAAGCGGCAACCCTGAAGCGTACCCCGATGTAACTGTAACTAACGCAAGCTACATATTCCCGCCTTTTGGCACAGCCCCTACGTTTCACAGCCCCCGCAGAGCGTACCGAAGCAAAGAGAATGGCGGACAACGATGATCTTTTAGACTACGAGGACGAGGAGCAGACGGAGACCACCGCCGTCGAGAGCCAGGAGGCGCCGAAGAAGGACGTGAAGGGCACGTACGTCTCGATCCACAGCTCCGGCTTCCGCGACTTCCTCCTCAAGCCCGAGATCCTGCGGGCCATTGTCGACTGCGGCTTCGAGCATCCCTCCGAGGGTGAGTACAGCACCCTCCCTACCTCCCTCCCTCCCTCTCGAGAGTGTCTATCGGCTAGTACAGTCTAACCCGCCAATACTCTAACCCGCAGTCCAGCACGAGTGCATCCCGCAGGCGGTGCTGGGCATGGACATCCTCTGCCAGGCCAAGTCCGGCATGGGCAAGACGGCCGTCTTCGTCCTGGCCACCCTGCAGCAGCTGGAGCCCTCGGACAACAACACTTGCCACGTCCTGGTCATGTGCCACACCCGCGAGCTGGCCTTCCAGATCAGCAAGGAGTACGAGCGCTTCTCCAAGTACATGCCCACAGTCAAGGTGAGCTCCCCTTTGCCACCCATCCCCCTGACCCACCCGATGCTAACCCAATGCCATGCCATGACCCCCCTAGGTTGCAGTATTCTTCGGCGGATTGGCCATTCAAAAGGACGAGGAGACCCTGAAGTCCGGCACCCCGCACATCGTTGTGGGCACTCCCGGTCGCATCTTGGCCCTGATCCGCAACAAAAAGCTCAACCTCAAGCACCTCAAGCACTTTGTGCTGGACGAGTGCGACAAGATGCTGGAGCAGCTGGGTAGGTTGTCGGCGCAGCACGAATTGGTGCTCAGAATTCTAAGCAATGTTTACCCTTTGTATACCCCCACAGACATGCGCCGCGACGTCCAAGAGATTTTCCGTAGCACTCCGCACGGCAAGCAAGTGATGATGTTCTCTGCCACTCTGAGCAAGGACATTCGTCCGGTTTGCAAAAAGTTTATGCAAGATGTAAATATCAACGTGTACTTATCAAAAATGCTCGTAATTCTCCACCTCGCATCCACCGCCATCACGACAATTAGTTATTATTTTAAAGTTAACGCCGCCGTTCGACGGTCGACCTTTGACGTTCGACATGTCCGATACTTTGCCCCGATAATTTGATTGCTATATAAAAACCACACACCATCTTGCAAATGGTTAAACGCGTAAACCCAACCGTAAAGCGCTCTGCGAGCATAACTGCCTTACAACTCTATCCGATCACTGCCCAAGACCATTTTCTAAATGGTTAAACGCGTCAATGCAACCGTAACGAACCCATAAAGCCACAAACCGCTGCACCAGTCACTCCAAATCCCAGAGATTTAACAAACCGACGTCGCAATACAAGCCCCAAATAAAACAACGAGAAAACACACAAACAGCAAATCCCGCAGACTGGCCGGCCGGCCGATCAGAATGATGAATGCACACATCTGTAGAGCGATTGCCGCACACTTGCCCACTCAGAGCGATTGCCGACTGTCCTCGGGAGGAGCTCGAGTCTAGTTGATGAGATGTGGTGGTAGCGTGGCCGTATGTAGTAAATCCTAAGCATATACTTTGTATGTTCCGAGGCGAGCCTAGATTAAGTCGATTCCTTGAGTCGTTCCCCACCCCATGATTGTTCCCTCTTAAATGTGCCACATTCTGTTTCCCATATCATCTAGCCCATGGAGGTCTACGTCGACGATGAGGCCAAGCTGACCCTGCACGGACTGCAGCAGCACTACGTCAACCTGAAGGAGAACGAGAAGAACAAGAAGCTCTTCGAACTGCTCGACGTGCTCGAGTTCAACCAGGTTAGTCCCTTGAATGCATCTGCATCAAACTATCTATATGCCTGCTTGTGCTGTGTGCACCCTAGGTCGTCATCTTTGTCAAGTCTGTGCAGCGTTGCGTGGCCCTGTCCCAGCTGCTGACGGAGCAGAACTTCCCTGCCATCGGCATTCACCGCGGCATGACCCAGGAGGAACGCCTGAACCGCTACCAGCAATTCAAGGACTTCCAGAAGCGCATCCTGGTGGCCACCAATCTCTTCGGTCGCGGCATGGACATTGAGCGCGTCAACATCGTGTTCAACTACGACATGCCTGACGACTCTGACACCTACTTGCATCGCGTGGCCCGTGCCGGACGTTTCGGTACCAAGGGACTGGCCATCACCTTTGTTTCGGACGAGAGTGACGCCAAGATACTCAACGAAGTACAGGACCGTTTCGATGTCAACATTAGCGAGTTGCCCGAGGAAATAGATCTCTCCACATACAGTAAGTGCGCTTGAGATTTTGCAGTTCGACGGTTTCTAATTTTCTAACCATTGTTTACCTTGCAGTTGAGGGACGCTAGAAAAGAAAGTGCATGGCGACGAGAGCACGCGAGACAAACATGCACTTCGAATAGATACTAACGCAAATCTTTTATAAACTCTACTTTATATCTAATAAACAAAACATTCAGACTGTGTGTTGACATCCAAGTTATTGTTGAATTCATTTGGCTTTGCTAAGAGCTATTCGGCGGAAAACATTTGATTTACAATGTTGTAGAATTGTTTGTAGATAATATTGGAGTGTTTAAGGTTCACCACTCAAAATAATTTAATTTGAAACACCGGACTCGAGGAAATCACTCGTGTAGCTTGTCCATTTGCATGTGGCCTGGCGACTTTACGCTAGAGCGTTGCTATGGATTTCCAGCTTGGCGAGGTGCCTCACTGGATTGGTGATTTTGATCGACCCATGGAACCCCCCGTTTGAGTGAATTCTGCCTAGTTATCCCACAGAGCCGAATACCATTATTGCAGCGGTGGGCACAAATTTTCCACTGGGGAACCGTTTTTTTGGGCTACATATATTGTTTGTGTAATTTCACACATACCCTTTTCACCGTCAACTTCGAATGACGTGCACGTTTCGATTCCCTTTTGTTCGAGACATTCACAGCTTTTTGTTCTTGGGAGACCTGTGAGCCAAATGAGCTTTGGAGTGCCCACCGATGAATTAGTGCAAATGAGCTTGATAACTGCTCCAAAAACCTACAACTATACCCCAATTTCAATGTCAAACTTTTACTAATCAAATCGTTAAGCTGCCGTATTCCCTTTTCTCTTCCCAACGTGATACAGAGGAACTTCGCTTGTATGCAAATCACCGATATTGTCGTACAACTAAATAAAAAACTTGGTATACTTTTTATATTCTTGAGAACCTTTGATAACTGTATCGGAATCTGTAAGAATGTTACACTGAATAAAGATATTTGCTATTTTGTCGGTTTTTTAATATGCATTTCCATTTTATTTGAATTTTATTGTTTTCATGTACAATTTAAAAAACTAACTTTGGAGCTTTTAATTTTCTCCTTCACTTTGTTTAAACAAATTATCAAAAAATTAGGAAATTATACACAGATTTTCAACATAAACGATAAGTTAATAACTAATTGCATTTACATTGTTTCACGATTAACATAATGCTCGAGTTTCGTTTATCATTTTGCTTTGTTTTTGTTTTTTACATCAAATTGGTGAAACTTAAATTACAGACGATTTTATTGCTAACTAAGATCTAAAGAAGTATACAAGTTAGCAGAGTTTAGCAATGTACAAATTATGTTTATGTAGATGATGCCGATGAGATAAAACTTTTGTGACCAACAACAAAAATACATAGAGTGTGGACTGTTTAAACCTAAATGCAATTCAATTATGAAGTTACACATATGTAGTGCACAATGATTCCGAAGTAATTCCTATTTGATTTATTTTTGATTTCCTTATCGAAATGCTCTGATTAAACGTTTATCTAAACAATTTTCACTTTGTTTTGAGAATATTTTGGGATTGCTGGGTCGGGACGCATCCATCCTAGGTATAATTGAAAACTTCGCGAATGGAACTTAACAATTTCATTTTATCTACTTATGTGATTATTTCGCATATGCAATGCGAAGCTTTACACAGTTTTCCGGTTTAGTGATATTTTTTGGGGAGTTTTTAGTTAGTATAGAGAGCGCATCGATCAGCAATCGTCTTGTGGGAGGAGGACTGCGAGTGACCAAAATTATAAAACATATACACGACGTTTATGCACACCGAAATATAAGCATATATAGCTGGTGGTGTTGACACGACATACATATATATGTGTATATACATATATATGTATCTCTATATATAAGATAATATAGCATACTTGTATTCTCACATCAGTTTGTAAGTAATCAATTTGCATAGCCCAAACTATTACATTTAGTTCGTTAAGGTTTATGCTGTGTTACTTGCAGAGTTAGTCTTCTAATAAATTTTACAAAACCATTCGGAGTCGCTGACACTACCACTATCTCCTATCCTGCATGACCACCTGCTTGAGGGCTCCCGCCCGGACGCTCGACTTGACCTCGTGCCCGCCCAGAGAGGCAGTCCCGTCGCGTGCGATGTAGAGTTGCAGGCCAGAGGCTAAAAATGATCGAAACTGGTTAGGGAACCACTCATGTTCGTAGATGATCACTCACTTTCTGCGGATTCTTCCAGGTCCAGCTTTGTGTCCTTGAGAATCTCATCAATTAGTGAGTTGGGATTAACCCGCGTCTCCTCGACTCGGTCCGAAACGCGTGGTCCGTCCTCGAGCGGCCCCTTCTTGCGCTTTTCGCCGCTCGTCTTCGTGCGGTCCAAAGATCCTGTTTCACTTATAACTAGGGAACCGGAACTAGGATTCCTATAGAGAAACAAACATAGTCGCATTAGTCTTGTCGCATTGTATTCATACGCTTTCGTAGGTGCACTTATTCAAATATATATATATCAAGCGTTGGCGTGAATTGCAAATCATCGGAAACACACAGGCATGACTAAGGCAGGGCATTGTAAAATGGATAACACTTATTTATAAAACATGCCTTTTAACTCTGCGGCTTAAAAGCTACATGAACTGACAGTGCTCACATAAGATTATAATATGAAATTGAATAATGTCTGCTATTAAAAATACAAACGGGCTACAGGTGTAGCAAATAAAAATACAATGTTGTGCTCCCTTAAGGTGGAAGTGTCTTACTTAAATGTATGGATTGATCGGCCGATTATCTTTTCATTCAGCTGTTTATTATACATAATTTCGCCTGCCTTACAATTTAACTGCCAATTGAGTTTTCCGTTTTCAAAACAAGCTGGCTCAGAAATGATAAGAACAAGTGTCGGATGTACATGCGTACGCAGAAATACTTTGGTTTGCCTACATTACGTTGGAAAATAAATATTAATTCAAAGACAGCATACACAACTAAAAAGCTAGACGGAACCCAAAAACAAGCATTGACTGTAAAGAGTGAAATATTCCATTTACGGCAGCAGTTGAACCACATCTTAATCGCAAATCCTTGAAATGATAATGTCTGCCAAAACGCGCAAAATAATTTGAGATGTCAAACTTAAAACTGAATTTTCAAATTGGTAAAAACTGCTGCCCGAAAAGGAGTATTGACTTCTACGGGAGTGACGAGACACAACGATACTCGGCATTACAAAGATATCTAGGCGGCAAGAGCCAAGGGGGAGTAAACTTAGGGTCAACCCACATCATAGTGATGCTGGGGCGGCGAATGATCTGGGTCGTGGCCAGCGGCGAAAGAGTTGCTCCGGAAACGGACATGGTGGTGGCGGAGGCCAAGGCGGATGCCTCGGCGGCAGCTGCAGACGTCGAGAGCAAGAGGGAGGCGGCCGAGGGGTTGGAGCGGATGCTGCAGGCGTCCGTCGGACTGGCCGCCAACGAGCTCAGGGCGTCCCCGGACGATGTGACGTTGCCCAGCCGGGGACTGCTCTCGTGGCCGTTGGGCGATCCCACCGTGATCTGCTGCAGGCTGGCTCCGTCTACCTCGGACCTCGACCCGGCCCCGGGAGTGTACTGGGAGACGAGGGCTCCGCTGTTGCTGCTGTTGCTGTTGCTGCCGTTCGAGGAGGAGGCCGAGTGGTTCGAGTGGATGCTTGCCAAAGTGCCGCAGGGCGAGGAGCTGCTGCATCCCCCGGAAGACACGTACGATGCTGTGCCCCCCGTCTGCTGCTGCTGCTGCTGCTTGTTCATGCCGCCGCCGCTGTTGTAGCCGTTGTTGCTGTCGAAAAGTCGACGAGGAACTCCGCTGAAGCCTCTGAATGGGCACAGCCACAAAGCAAATACAAAAACACAATCAGAGCATTTACAAAATGTTTGCTGCACCCGCCAATTCTATCTTTGACCCAATTGGCTATCCGTACCTTCGGCTTTGTCTATAAACTAGTCGGGAAATGATAAGACACTACGAAAAAGTGTAACCGAATAATCTCTACCTTGTTCTAGGCGAGAACAAAAAACGATGAAGCATCAGATGAACATATGCTGATTTAAATTAAACTTAACCATATGAGTAACGCCCGCCCCGACATAGTATACAGCAATGAGGCGGATGTCCTCGCAATATCACGCAATTGCACGCTGATTGGTTTGACCCATTTCACACTGCACTTCTAAATATAGTAACTCTCGAAGCTGATGAATGGCGGATGGTGAATGTGAATGTAAAAATACTTGCACTCTGTTAGATTGAGCCATTGCCACTTCGCTGTTTGTAAGATAAATTAGTTGCTTGTCAGACCGAACGCCGCTTTTGGTACAACATTTTGCCACCCGAAGTGTATGGATTAAGTACTTACACCTCCAGTACTTACTATCTAGGAACTGAAAAGGTTAGTACGCCAGAGGTTTGGAACGGCAACAAAGAAAACACAACGAAACCAATTGAATAAGTAACAAAAGACGGGTGAAATTGTTAAATGGAAACGAAACGGTGTGGGGTAATGGACCAATACCAAGGACTGGACTATATATCTAGGACTAGGACGAGGTCTAAACATCCACGAACAGGAGCAGTCTAGATGGCTCTATAATATTAACGAGCAACCAGAAACATTGAACGAACAAACGAGTAGCCTTCCGCCTGCTACGTTGTAGGGTATGTAACGATTATAGAAGGAAGCTTGTTGCTTGGATCTTATTGCTTGGGCTTGATTGAGGGAATGAAAAACACGACGCACCTCATGACTTCGTACGCTGAATTCGTCGAGTGGGGCCGCATCACGAACCCTTCCTGGGCGGGCAGGGGCGTCGACGACGCGCCCTGGAGAATGTTGCGCCTGTAGGCCCGCTCAAAGGGAGTGCGCGACATAAAGGTCACCGAGCTGGCAAAAGCTTGCACCGGAGAGTCGACTACGTCGCCACCAAACAGGCGATCGGCGTAGTTGCTCCCGCCCAGCGCCGGCTTCTCCGCCGACTGAATGAGCCGGGGAAAGCTGGGCTTACGCTCGCTGGTTGGCGTGAGGAAGGGATCCGCCTCAATGCGCTCGCTCACAATGTCCGGTATGGTGCCCATCGATCGCATCTTCTGAATGGGATGGTGGTGGTGTTGATGGTGATGCTGCGGTGTCTGCGGACTTTCGCCGCCGTCCTGGCCAATGAACTTGGCATTGCCCACCTTCATGTGGTGGTGGCTCTGGTGGCTGCTCACGTGCTTCACAAACAGCTTCTTCACCGAGCCATTCGAGGCGGTCGAGTTCTTGCGCAGCTGCTGCTGGTGCTGCTGGAAGCGCAATCGCTCCTCCAGGGACTGCTCGTGCATGCGCTGGAACTCCTCGCGAACAGCCTGCTCGGCGTACTCGTCGAAGCACAGATTGTTGAGCGACTTGATCTTGGGTATTTGCGCGTGCTCGGCCAGCTGCTTGAGGCGCCGCGGCGAGTTGCGGTCCAGCTCCATGGAGGCCTTGTGGAATTCCATCTCCAAGATCGACAGGTTCTCCATCGACTTGATCTTGGCCACCCGCGGCGTGTGGTAGTTCTCCTCCAGCCCCGAGTCGTTGTCCCCCGAGTCCTCGTTGAGCCGGAACTCCTCGGCATCCGCCTCCGCTTCCGTTTCGCTAGACTCACTCGCCGCATTATCGTAATACTGTGTGGCGTGCGACGGCGAGCCCGCAGAACTCTGGTAGGGGGAGCCGCCGCGCGGAGGGAACAACGGGGCCGGCATCTCCGCCATCGGAGTGCGAAAGTCCTCCAGGGCCAGCGAATCGCCGGTACTCAGGGCGGAGGCGTTGGGGGTCTGGTACAGCTGCTCCTCGCTAACACACTCAATCGTGGTGCTGAGAATGAACTGGGTTTGGACCTGATGGGTCATGGCAGGCAGCCCCACCACCTTCGAGGGGGAGGGCTGCTTATCCGGATCGGTTTGCTCGTGATGACGACCGTGCGGAATACTCAATTTCATTGCATTTAGAGCTTTCTGATTAAGTCTATGAAGTAGAGAAACGGATTTTCTAAAACGACTATGGTTATTTCTGGTGGATTCGGAAGGCGGTCGTTGCATTGATTTTAAAATCGATTGGCAAGTGTTATCGGTAAATTTGTAGGTTGTTAGTTGTCCAATTACCCCATTTTATTTATAATAATATTTGTTTTCAAAAAAGGAAAAGAAACACAAATAAGTTAAAATAATAAATGAAATTAATAATCATATAGGTATAAGGTTTAGTAGGCTAACATAAAATATAAATGTACCATAATACCATCACCCAAAACCGAGTATAATACACAGGTTTAGTACAGATAATACTCCTCTATGAAACCGTCTTATATCCAAGTTAATGAGAACAGGATGTGGTCAGTACAGTTTAGGGGCAGTTTGTGGCTAGAGCATCTTAATGGATCAATGATGAAGGCAACAATCTTACATTGTAAAGCGTGCAAATACCCATACATTCCGCCTAGTTCCACTCAACGCTAGAAGTCTTGATTGGCGCTTTAAGAGCGCAAAAATTAAAACACATCGTTACGAAGACTATCGCTTTCGTTCCTATATAGCATTATTAATTTAAAAAAAAACAGCGACGGGAAGTTCAGAGAGTGTTTTACCGAATGGGAGTTGATGACATCACCACCATTGCATGCGAATGCGTCAAAGTTGATTTGTATGGTCGCTTGCTATCTGAAAATTACCTGATCTTACGCAACTGAGCGTGTGATCGCTCAGTCTGATCACAGTTAATTAAATTCTTTTTAAAACAGATAATCGTGGGCATGTTTACAAACAATACACTCATATACTATCGGATTCGGTATCTCTTTATAAACTCACTACCCAATTTTTTTTGGTTTTTAAAGCAAGCGTTACTCTGAATTCGCCTTGAGTTTTAACCAACTTAATAAGCACATCGGCATATTTGCCTGAAAGCTTGTGCAACAAATGAAGCACCCTCAAATCGGGTATAAAATTGTGGAAAAACACTTATATGTTTTAGTAACAAATGAGACAGATGCTGGTAATTGCCAAAACAGACTTTCCATGTCACTATGCATATATTGTTTGAAAGTACAGCCTATAAAGAAGTTTTAGATACAATCGACAATCGGAATAATTACTGTTTAAGCATTTATGCGAATGTAGAGATTAGAGCATTATTTGGTTACAGCATTTTATAAAGTAAAAAAAAGTATTGTAGTTTAGATATCACTTACACGTACCGTAGGCAAATTAGGTCAAAAATATTTATACAAGTAGGGACTTTACAAAAAGCGACTTGTCCTTCTTAAACGAAGCTGTCGTTGCGACTTACCTTGCATGCCCTGAATCGCCCTCGGAACTCTGCCTCGAATGTTGACTGTGCGAAAAGCTGCTATAACCCGAACCCTTTGACATCTAGATGGGAGGAGATAGTGGTTATTAAATAAAGCACTCTATAAATCGCTAAACTGTCGCAACCCACTTGACTAGTATTGCTGGAGTTTCTCGAGTGACCTATTTCCACTAGGTTCGCAGTGCTAAGCACATTCCCGGAGAAACCAACTCCCCCTTCGGTGGTGCCGAAGTTGTTGCTGCCAATAATTCCCAAACCGGATTGTGCCTGAGATACCGGGGTGGTGGCGTTCGATGAGGATGCGTGTTGCTGGAGATTATCAGTTGTCAGCGTCACCGCCGACTCCGAGGATTCGGACAAGCCCGAGTCCGTCACAATAGCCGCTATCAGCTCCCTGTCGAGCTCTGCAAGGACTGAAATGAAAGATGTGCAAAAGGCCTTATTAGGTTGGTACCAAATATCAGTTGTTAAGATGTTTTTGAAGCCCGTTTGTGTGCAATATGGTCGATTCTTTTAAAACGGTATATGTCCGTAGAATTTTTTCTAGTTTCCTTCACATAATTACCAGTGGACCGGATACAAATTTATTTAATCACATCAATCGCAAGCCCTACACTCTTTGTGGAACATAATCCTAACCAAAATTAGGTGAAAAAAACGTTGTATCCTTGCAGATACAATGAAAAGCTAGCTCGATCTGGCTTCGTATGATTTGGTGACGTTTACACTCTGACATCCACACTCACCTTCCTCCTTTGTGTTTGAAACAGTCCGCGCCCCTGGCAACGCGTGAGTGCTGGCGACACCGCCCAAAGTGGCTCCACTGCCCCCCAGGGGAACGGCCGAGCCACCACTTCCAGTGCCAATGGTGGGCAACGCGCTGGCTGTGGGTGTTTGCAGGCCTACTCCGGTGGCTGAGTTAGTTATATCATCCATGGAAAGTTTGCTTTGCTTACTCTTAAGACTGGGCGTGGGCCTACAGGAGGGAAAAGCTTGGTAAATATCAACCCGGATTGCCAGAGATTCATTGAACTTACGCTTTGAAGAGAATATCACCACTTAACATATGCATTTTGATGCTCACTCGCAGCATTGAGTTGTCCAGGCGGTGACGCAAGTCATAGCCCTCGAGGAGAAAACGACGCGAGGTGAGGCCTGCGCCGGCAAATTCAGCTAGATTGAGGTCAATAAAGCCAAGCTTATAGTAACTACGACCGCCCTTCATCTCCTTGCGTATCGATATGCGCAGGTGGCAGGGATCCAAGACGCCGGTGGAAGCGTTTGCGCTCATCTTGCAGGGAAATTCGAAACTGCGGTTCCACTCCACGCGGTGGTTACGCACCTCCTCGCTGCATAGATAGAGATTAAATTACTAAAGCCTCTTCCGATTGGCAACTACTTCGTTTGTGACTTACCGACTGCTGTATTCCTGAAAGGAGCCGCCATCGAGCAGGCGTATCTTTGCGAACAGCACCTCGTTCACCAGGGCGACTTCGACCAGATCCTGCAGCTGCACTTCCACGTTGAACTTGTACTTCTTCTTTTTCATCATAAAGGCCATACCAGGGGCGCCAGGCCCGAGCAATGTCATCAATTCTTGTCCAACAGTCCGTGATCTTTTGCCGCTCCTGACACGGTGTGAATGCTAAGGGCGGCACAGCCTCTGCTCCGAAGGTTGTTCGCAAAAGCCCCACCTCAGCCGGGGCTGCGAGTAGTCCTGGGGCCAGTTGGCTCTGCGATTGAAGCTCGCTCGGATCCTGCTTCCCAGTCAAATTATGTTTTGACTGCTGCCCTGCTACGTGACAGTCATTCAAAGGCACCACACTGGACGTGGGAACAATGGATCAGGATCCTGGGGAAATGCCCAACTTAAAACTGTCCCAAAAGAAATAAGAAGAAATTGTGAGTTGACTTGCAAACTAACCGTGAACAGTGCCGAATTTCGCCGGACACCGAATTATGGCATGCGCATTGTTTAGAAACACCTACTATGTGTATGGCCGCACCCACGATTGCTAAAGAATTTTCGGAAAGCACACAGTTGGCGGTCGCTTCTGCTGTCTACTGGCTACAAACAATTTGCGTTCAGAAGATTACATTCTTCTGAAGCAATTTCCCGAGCAAAGATTGGAATGTACTAATCGCTCGCTTGATTTGTTTAAACAGTAAACACGAAAAGCGCAAGAAGCGGGTGACTCAGCTAGGGTTCCTGTACTCTTCGGGTACACTTTTTATCAACATGTTTATGGCCGTTATTAGCGAGTAACGCGTGGGTCTAGGTCTATCTATGTTTACCGATACCCGGCACTTTCGGTCGCTCGTAGTATTCGTGCGATTGCTCTGTCATGACACATGACGCAGAACCATATAACATCCAACCTTGACACTAAAACAATTGCAATCCAAACTTGTTCCGATCAGTCGTGCCAAAATGGTATACTAAACATTACCCAAGCCGCTAGGGTATATCGACTTCGACTACCTGCAGCGATAGCCTCTCTCTGCTTTATTACTTATCGGGTTTTAGCCTTATCGAACAGTTTTTATTAGTACTTTGTTCAGTGGGGTTCAGGGGCGTACGTTGGCGGAGCATTAAGGGTGAGACAGCCCACCCCTCGAGCAGTTACTGACCTCTAAGCACCACTCGTTTGTACTTATTTATTTTTAATGCTGATCGTTTTATAGTATTGCCATACTCTTTTCATATTAAAAGCACGATGTTTCCGCGAAACATTTGTTCCTGACAGTGCTTATCTTATGGTTGCAAACGTCGAGTGCAAAGATATCAATAAATTCTGTTTTTGATACGTTCCTATCAGTTTGCAAATGGTTATTTTATTGCTGTACTAGCTCTGTGGGTACATTCGAGGAAGCCTTTAAGCCAGACGCGGCAGATAAGACCACCAAACAGAGGGAACGGATGGACCTTGAGCTTGCGCCGCTTTTGTAAAAATAGAATCTGGTTTTCCGCTTACTGAAACATTAGCATACTTGAATTTTTCCCAATTCCAATGGTTCCGGGCGCACGGAGACGCGATTGTGAAAAAACCTAAGCGACTATTCTATATACGATCGTGTCTTATCTTTAGTCAATCCATCAACTAGAGACGTCCTTTTCCGCTGTTACTTTTCAATTTTTTATACCTATAATTTTGGGGGAAAGTGTGATTGAAGACCGCGGACCGCTTACTTAATAATGCCAATCAATTCGTGTGGTCCTACGCCATTTCTTCCGGGGAAGCGCGTGGGCGGACATGGAAAAGCGGAAAAAGCCGCATTAATTTGTTGTTTAAACAGGACAATGTTATTGTAACAAAAAATCAATAGGCTACTGCTACTGCTACTGGTAGTGCTTTGTGTTGGCGGTGAGCCGTTTTGGGGTGGTTCGTGTAACTCCGTAAAGGCCAATGAATTTAAAGCGACTCGCTTCGTCCTTGGGGCAATCCAACTAGGACCGATGGCTGGGGCAATTTTCCACATGATAGCAAGTTAATTTTATCGCTGGTGCCAAATGCATTGCCCTTTCAGAACGAGCAACGCGGCAGTGGAAGCAAACAAATCACACAATCCAAAATGTGCGCAAACATCATGTAATCGTAATCGTTTCGAGAATTTAGCGTTTGTCGTACAATTTCCTGTGAAACATTGCTTACAATACAATCTCTCTGGACAGTGTTGTGTCTCTCACCTAAAATCCAACCAAATACCTAACAGACAGACAGACAGACACGATTGCTGTTGTGTCCGCCCACATAGAAATCCACAAGTGAAACATTTTGATTTAATTGAATGCATCCTCATTAGAGAATCATTTCCTAGGCGTACAATTTATTACTGTCCACCCCATTTAACCTTAACCTGGGGTGCGATTTGATATACTCGCTAAAATTGCACTTGACAACTGTTTCATACACAAGACAAAAGCCCCACAACTGAAGATATTCGAGCATGAATGGTTTTGGGTTACCTTCGCTCGAACGAGTGAGTGTCTAGTGCCATGAAACTGACTGGACAATTAGGGAAATTCTTTGAAAACAATTGACAACACGTGCGCACAAAATCAAAGCTATTCAAAGTTGAACCAATTATTGTGATTCGAATGCAATTAATTCAATTTATCTTCGAGCTCTGGGAAAATACATTTCGATACTTGTATACGAGTTAAAAAAATACCAATAATTGCAATGGAAACCCCACACATTTTCCGACAAACTCATTGGTTTTCCCCAAAAATTGTTTATCCCGGAATAAGGTGGAATTTGTGAGAACCTCTCTAAGAATTCGATTAATTTTGCAGGGTAAGAAGTATTTGACACCGGGTTTTTCCATCTATTTATATTCGATTATTCATTCATATACCCTGGTGGTTTTTGATGATGATAAATAATACGTAAAACAAGCGAGTTCTGGTGGCGTGAGCGCACAAACCTCGCAAATACGCATGAAGTGAAAATGCTCATGGAAATGTAAACTAAACAATATGGTTCGCACACAATGGCAATAATCAAAGGTAAATAAAATGAGTACAGTATTTAGGTTGGCGAATGGCTCCGCCCTTTTAAAAATCGAGAAAGCATCTTATAACAAGCAAGGCTGCCAAAAATAATCATCAAAACTCTTGATGGAATCCACCCAAATACTATTTAAGGTTTAATATCTATTCCAAGTGTTCCGCAGTCTTTTATCGCCCTGGTTGTGTTTAATGCAATCAGAGAACTACGGTTGATTAAACTTTCTATTCGAATCACTTGCTCCAAATATTCCGATGGAAAATATACATTATTCCAAGCGTAACGTGTATTCAAAAGCATTCCCCCACCTTGTATAGTATTCTTGAGCATTTAGCAACCCATTTTGCTTAATTCTCTGACTTTTTTGAAATGTTGTCCGGATTGTGATTAATGGAATTTAACTAGAACGAGGTTAATTTCGTTGTGATATCTATGGTTGCTCAAACTTGTTATAAGAATAATTTGCATCGAAAATCTCTACGGAAATGTTAACTATTCCAAGGGTAACGTGTATCCCGAGCAGTCCACAATCAATCTTGAATTTTTCTTAAATTTTTCTTAGATTGTATTAAACATATGGGACGAGGTTAATTTAGTTGTGATATCTATGGTTCGACAAACTTGCTTAAAGAATTTTACCTACAAATCACGATGGATAATATAAAATATTCCCAGTGTAGCGAGTGTGTTTCTAAGTATTCCTAGGCAATTCCAAATCCTTATGTCGCATAGTCCCAATGGTCCACGATCCATTGTATCCTAAGCATTTCCCATTATGCATTTTACCCAGATTTTTCGTGAAGTATCACCCAGATTGCGTATAATGGAATCAAAACGGAACGAGGTTAATTTAGTTGTGTTTGAAAAAAAAAGTTTAAAGCATAATTTTCTCTACAAATCTCGATGGATAATATAGTATATAATATTCCCAGTGTAACGAATGTGTTTCTAAGTATTCCTAGGCAATTCCAAATCCTTATGTCGCATAGCCCCAATGGTCTACGTTTCATTGTATCCTAAGCACTTCCCATTCTGCATTTTACCCAGATTGTTCGTGAAGTATCACCCAGATTGCGTATAATGGAATCTAAACGGAACGAGGTTAATTTAGTTGTGTTTGAAAAACATGTTTAAAGCATAATTTGCTCTACAAATCTCGATGGAGAATATAGTATATAATATTCCCAGTGTAACAAATATGTTTCTAAGAATTCCTAAGCAATTCCCTATCTTTGGAACGCATAGTCCCATGGTCCACGATCCATTGTATCCTAAGCATTCTCCATTATGCATATTACCCAGATTTTTCGTGAAATATCGCCCAGATTGCGAGTTTGAGTGGCACGAGGTGAACTTCGTTGTGGTATCTACGGTTGATTAAATTTGCTAAATTCGTCGCCCTAATTTGCTGGGGTCAAAATTGAATTGAATTGAATTGAAGTGATGTGCTCACGTGGAGCGCAAGTGATCAGGCCGGACCGGGCAGGTCGGAGCGTGGCGGCTCCGCCTCAAAGTGTCCTTGCCCAGATTTTGTGAGTTCCTGTCGTGTTTCCGTGGCGTGCAACTTGCTACGAAACTCACCCGTCCCATGGAAGCGCAGTGTGTGTGGCGTGTGCGGCGTGTGTGTGGGGGGTGGGGGGTGGAGACGTGTTGAGTGGGTGGTGGGGAGGAGGCCGTGACCAGCACGGGAGCAGCTGATTATAGAGGCGGATGTTGGGAGCACAAACAAAAAGGCAGCGAAATCTTATACACACACTTTTTGCACAAACAAAGCGAGTCGGAACGAAATGAAGCGACGCTGGGGCGTAGAACTACTCTCTATGAGTATGTACGATTTTGATGCGATAAAAAATCACAGCACCCGCAACCAGAGCAACCAAAGCAACAACAACAACATTGCCGAGTAATTGAACGGACTTTTCAATGGGCAGGGGAAATCGAACAAGGTGGCAGCCCTAAAGCACACCTCCCCCCCAAAGGGCGTCGTACGTACGTTGCGTTGCGTTGAATTAAGTTGAGTTGAGTTGAGTGCTTAGCTTTGCTTGTTTTGCAAAATTATCTAGGTTTCGTAGTCGATGATACGATAAAAAAAACGAATTACAAGCGTTTATTGGAGCTGATTAAGTGAGAGGTGGAAGTGACCGTTTCTTCTCGTTCGTTACGAGAGATGCGAACGTTGTGAATTCAAGAACACGCTTTTCGTCTGTTTCTGTTTTTGTTGTTGTCGTTGTTGTTGGCATTGTGTTGTTGTTGTTGTTGCCTTGCAGGTTTGCGCTCTATGGGAGCACAGGAGAATGAGACAAGAGACAACAAAAAGAGATGAATGCAGAAGAGAAAAGGCAAAGGGAAGGGCAGGGAAGGGAAGGGAAGGAAAGGAAACGGGTGGGTGGGTGTAATGAGGGGGAGGCAGGAAGAGTTTTTAGCACCCACAACAAACGCAGTTGCGATTTTGTCAGCCACGAACTTGCCCCGAAAATCAGCTCAGACAGCAGCGGAAATCACTTGAATTAACATTTTCGAGGTGAAACGACTGGCAATCGCAATCGCAATCGCAATAGCACTCGCACTCGCACTCAGTCGTCGCACTCAGTCGTCGCACTAGCATTCGCACAACAAAAACACTTCAAGCACGCACGCAAGCGACGGCGCCCGACTTTAGCAGCTTACCAATGGATAATGCGATACGCAACACGCACAGAACGCTGCTGGGAGGGTGTCCCTCAACGTTTATGTTTGTTTAATTGCCAGCGAAATCGCATGAAAAACACCACTCACAACCGAACAATGAGCGAAAATTTACACTGACTCAGTGTGGTCGTCGGGTGCAAGCGAATCCTTACCGAGCCCTCTAGGGGCTAACGCGTGAGCAGGTGCGGCTTACTAAAGCGGTATCTGGCTGTTGCGCAAGTACGGCCACGCTGCCGCACGGTTTATATTCCCCCGCCAAGAGCATATTCTTAAGAATCAAAACAAGCAATTGAAAATGATAGATTCTTATTCTATTTTAAAGATATTTTAAAACTTTTAGTAATTTCTTTAGGCTTTAACTTTTTACTGCATTTTTAGGTTTTACCTGAGGGTCCTCAAAAACCTTTTGTACCGTTATACAAAGTGCTCTCTTAGAACAACTGAACGACTGGTGATAGTAAAATGCAATTCATTTCAAATTGAATTTTAAATAATTTTATAGTAAATAACAAATGTTGCACTGTTGCCACAATTATGCTGACAACGCTGGTAGTTAACTTTGTACAGCTGTTTTTTTTTTTTTTCGGCACTTAGGCTCGAGCCTGAATGAGATGTTGGTCTTTTCGACAAATCTCAAAGTACTCTAGAAGTTACCGTCTCTGGCCCCTGTGTGTTTTCTTATTTACAAAAATAACAAGAGGCGGAATATTTCAATTGGGGAAATCCGACAGCATTTATTAAGACTGCATACAAAATTGCTCTTTCAAATTACGAAAAAAAAACGAGCTTGTAAAAGCTAAACCTCCATACGTCATTACTTTAAAGTTAATAGTTAAAAGGAACATAATACATAATATTTCTAAATAAGGATGTAACCAAAATCATTACAAATACGCAAATATTTTATAGGTTTCTAGAGTTTGTTTATAATTGAAATTAAATTTCTTTAGTTTGAATTCCAGGGTTCAGTTCAGGAACTGTAACGCGATTTCGATGTGAAATGCAACCTTACCGCACACGCTCTTAATCGATATGCGCGAATTGTATCGTGGGTAAAAATACCATCCCTAGTCCCATTTGGTTCAAAGATTTCCCGTGGAAATATGAAAAACCAACTCTAAATTGTAAAATTATCAAAGAAAATGCATTTGAAACTGGTACTGAACACGCTCCGCGGCCTCCGGAACACGGGTTGCCTGCAATCGCAAGTGCGTCGATACGGTAAGGCGATGAGCATCGAGTCACCCGAGCAAACATTATTTCATAACAAGCCGGCAACTGATGTCCCTCCCACAGCTACTCCGCCCAAGCGGTTTTACCAAAAGACCTCCGTGCTGAGCACCGACGCGGGATTCGAGGTGGTGCTGGACCACCGCAAGCTGAAGACGCCCAAGGGCACCCCCTTCACCGTGCGCAGCGAGCCCTTGGCCATTGCGGTGGCCACCGAGTTCGATGCCCAGAAGGAGCACATCGAGCGCTCCCGCATGCACCTCTCGGCCCTCTGCTTCACTGCCATCGACAATCCGAACAACTTCAACAAGCTGGATATGGTCAACTACCTGCTCAACTTTATTGCCACCGACACGGTGCTCTTTCAGTACGATGTGAGTGGTCAGATCTGCATTAAGCTAGGATTTTAGTCCTCTGTTTGCAATTAATTAGCTGGCTAAGCCGATGTCCATGCTTTGGAATTCTCCTAGGTGCCAGGCACAGATTTTCCGCCCATATATCGTGTAGGGTTAACAAGAGCTCATTAAAACTTTATATGTATCGTTAGTTTGTCTTGTGTCCCACCCACCGACTTGGTCCTCTTTCAGTACGATGTGAACGCCTGCATTTACTTAGGGTTGCGATCCTAGCTACTTATTATATAGCTGTTGAAGCTCTCGATCGAATAAAGCTTGTTGACGATCTTTGCATCATCCGCATGCTAAGAAAACAAATGAATTGCATTTGTTGAATGATGTTAGGTTATGTTATGTTGCTCCGGATGACCTCTCCTTGAAAGGAGAGTGTCGCGCATAGACCATTAAGGTCCTTAGCGATACCGGTTGTTCCCAAAAACAAAAAGCTGTGAATGTCTCGCTCAAAAGGCAATCGACAACCGAATTTGGAGGTGAAAAGGGAATGTGTGAAATTACACTGACAAAATGTAAAACCAAAAAATCGGACGGAGACCCATTTTTTTGTTTTCGGGCGGCTCCCAAGTTTAAAATTTGTGCCCACCGCTGTTTTAAGGTGCTATTGCGGACTACAAAATTATCTATACTTTATCACTTCAACTGTAGTCCTAACAACCCCAAAATACTAACTCTGTCCTCGCGACTCTAGCCGTACTTTACACGGCTGCGGCCCTCGGTCAGACGGGCTGGAGGTGGTAAACACACTTAAAAATTTCTTTGGCTTCCAGGACGAGAAGGACCTTCAGGACCTGCAGCAGAACGAGTGGGACCCGGTGATTGAGTGGTTTAACCAACGCTTCGAGACAAATCTGCAAAAGACCATGAACATAACACCGCCCCAGGTCTCTCAAGAGGACAAGATGAAGATTGCCAAACACTTTCAGTCCTACAGCTTAGAGACCCTGCATGGTAACGTTGTATATGTACCTCTACCTATTTGAATAGTGTTGAAAACCACTCCCGTATAGGTTATATATTCGCCGTGGATACTTTGAAGTCTATTATCCTGGCCTGCGCTGTGATCGAACAAATGCTGCCCGTGGAGAAGGCCGTGACCCTGGCGCGCTTAGAGGAGGAGTACCAGCTCAAATTCTGGGGTCGTGTGGAGTGGGCCCATGACCTCAGTCAGCAGGATTTGCAGGCGCGTCTGTCGGCAGCTGTGCTTTATGTTCACCTTAACTGTTCCGAGAACTTTGTTAAAGAAAAGCTTATTCTATAAATCCTTTGTTAAAAATGTGTTCCAGTTTTTTTACCTCAAACTTAAGTCGGGGATGCTGCGGATTGTACGAGATTTCGATTCGGAGAACGATCGTTCTAAAGCACATAGTCCGAGTTATTGTATTAAGCTTAAGTTACAGATGTTAAGACTCATTGATGAGGGTCTTCAATTCTCAGTTTTATTTAGTTGCAACGCCCTTTTTTTTCATGCAAAGTGCTTAATGATTAAATGTTAAATGTTTTGAATAGGAAAGTATTGTTAATCCAAGCTTCTGTTTGTTGCCAGAGCAGCAGCTCGGTTAGCAGCAGCCACCCATCCAAGGACAACTAAGAAAAGATAATTGCGGCCAGTTTTTCTATAAATCAGTATTTAACCTACCTTAGCTGACTTAGAGGAAAGCAGCAAGAATTCGGGCAGCAGACGTCCCCCACGGGATAAATTCCCTGGCTGCAGCCGCCGGTTAAGTCACCACAAAAGTCACCACCGCAACAATTGCCGCCACCACAACAACTGCTGCCACCGCAACAACTGCCGCCACCGCCACGGCCACCACCGCAACAACCACCGCTGTCACAGCAGCCACCGCAGCCGACGGAGGGAAAGCAACATGTTGCGTTGCAGGGGCAGCCCTTGCAAATTGCCCCGAACCCACCTCCCAACGGAATTTCCTCGCACCGGCAACCTTGGGGGGTTATGGGTGGAAAGACGTTTGCTCGACACACAATTGGTCTGTAATCCATCGAATAGACGGTACAGGGTTGCAAGCGGTCATTGATGTGGGACCCGCAACAACATTGGCTTCCACAGCAGTTGTAGTTGGGTATCAGTGGGCAACTCGGTTGGCAGCAATCTGGCGGAGGACAGCAGTCGGGCTGAGGGCAGCACCCAAAAGGTGAGCAGCAATCAGGTGGAGGGCAGCAGCTTGCTGGTGGACAGCAACTTGGCGGAGGAGGGCAGCAGCTTGACGTAGCACAGCACCCAAAAGGTGAGCAGCAATCAGGTGGAGGGCAGCAGCTTGCTGGTGGACAGCAACTTGGTGGAGGAGGGCAGCAGTCAGGGGGTGGACAACATCCGCAGGCAGGCGGTGGGTCACATCCACAGTCAGGCGGAGGAAGACTGCAGCAGCTTGGTGAAGCAGAACTGCAGCAGCTTGGTGGAGCAGAACTGCAGCAGCTTGGGGGAGCAGAACTGCAGCAGCTTGGTGGAGCCCAGCCGCAGCAGCTTGGTGGAGGAGAATCGCAGCAGCTTGGTGGGGGCCGGTCGCCGCATGGCGGAGGAGGACCGCAGCTTGGTGGAGGTGGGCAACATCTTGGGAAAGGGCAGCAGTCAGGCGGTGGACCACAGTCAGATAAGGGGCAACATCCTAGTGGAGGGCAACATCCTGGTGGAGGGTAACATCCTGGTGGAGGGTAACATCCTGGTGGAGGGAAACATCCTGGTGGAGGGCAACATCCTGGTGGAGGGCAAGATCCTGGTGGCGGGCAACCTCCTGTACATGATGTTTGACTTTGCTCCATAGAGTCACAACCACCCTTGTTTGAATTGTCGTCCGGACAGGTACAACACTCTTTCGAATCGGTGCTACTCCCCGAGTTTTCGCTTTCTGACGCGCTAGAACAGGAGCAAACATCATTTGGAGATTGGTCCTTCGCGGAACTTTGTCTGTCACGGGAAGATATGCTGCTTCTTTCTGGTTCGGCAAAGGTGACACAGGCTGGTGGGTTGCAAACGGTACCTATAATTTAACATAAAGTTATTATTTACAGCATTTTAGGGATGAAGTGGTGCATTTACTTCTTGATGAGCTGCAGCTATTGGCACACATTTGTCCGGAAGTAATGCGATAGTAGGACCTATAAATCACTTGAAAAAGGATGATTTTTCAAATTGTGCTCTTATATTACATGTAGTCCATGGGATTGGAAGAATAGATCATTTTGGTTTTTTCTGCTTGTCTTTGGGTCTTCAGGGAATGCCTCTGTAGGTCCACGCCAGGATTATATTTTAAAGTCGTACTCGATTGACACTGAGAGGCAGTATAAGAGGTTGGACCTCCACCCAGCCCTTTGAAGGAGGTTGAAGAGAACGAATTAATAACCTCATATGGAATGGGCCTAATGCCACTTTGCCATTCTTTAAAGGTCCTTAGTTCCGAAGACCTTGATCTTTCTAGTTCGGGTGATACTGATGGAGCTCTGTAGGTCTTGTGCATGTCATCAATACTGGCAAAAGATCTCATCGTAAGAGTGGTCAGACTGTCCCCGAATCTCGTATAGCTATGCTCCATTTTGTCCTCCTTGGTACATTAACACATTAAACACAAAAAACAAGATGGAACACTACAAATTTGGATGAAACATGTCAATTTTTATGGGTGTTTTTTTTTAACTGTCAACCAGTCAAAACATTTTAGCTGCTTGAAAAGCTTTTGGCCGTCTCCAAGAATCTACACATCTTTTTAATGCATTTCATCTAGATTGCCAGTAAAATCAGATTACAAACAACCATGTTCGTCTTTAATTATTTATTTATTTATTATATAAATTTAAAATCACGATACTATACGTATGTGGTTCTATTTTTTGTGTATGTTCTTTTTATTGGTATGACATTTTTCCGTTCAGTTTTTTTTCTATTTTGAGTGTGATTTTTCTGGTGGGGCTAGAAGTTTTATACCTAACGTACACACATATAGACATACAAATATTCAGGATACAGATCTATCTATTTTATAAAAATGTATGTATAAGCGAAAAATTAGTAAATAAGGCAATAGTCGATCGCGTCGACTTTAAGATACCGAGTACTCAGTTGGACTGTACAAACGAAAACCTGATCTCTGTCACTAAATTTTAGGAACTCACTTGGCCGGGAACAATTCTTAATTTGACTTCAATGTGAAGTATTTGTCTGGAACCAAAATCGAACGATAAAATTAAAATTTTTCTAGCTGGAAAGGTAGTCGCGGAAACATCTAGCGTTACGTACGGACAAACAAACGGACAATCAGATCGACTCGGATTTCGAGCTTCTGTTTTTTTCCCTATTACATTTGCAAGCACGAGTACCGGATATATACATTCATGTATCTTTTTCATACTCGTTTGTGTTTTTAATCCTGTTGCAGGATTTGCTTCAGCTATTTAAGTAAAAATGACTAATAATAGTAAAACTTGAAATGAGACAATCAATGGAAACCTAAGATACAACGTTAAATTAAACATTTGATTTATGTATTGTGTAAGTAGTCGGATGTGTGTTTTTCATCTAACAAATAGAATCACTGGAGGAGTCTTAGCCAAACGCGAATGGCTGGCGATTTCGAGTGGTCTTTTCTTGTGTGAAGGTTTGCGACCATTTCTGGTTAAACATAAGCACTATGTATGCTCATATGTAATTATATGTAGACATGTGTGAAATTGCACTAACACTAAATGCTAAAACTTTAAAAATGGGACTTGCGCCGTCCGATTTGTAGTAATCTATAGATATAGATATAGATATATATATATATGTACCGAAAATTCTAGCAGCTCTCAGTTACACCAAATCTGGTTTGGCTTGGCTTTTCATTAAAAAATAGTTTGAATATTTGCTCTTATATAAGTATGTATGTATATAAAAAGTCGCTAACTTAATTTGATTTGCCTTTTGTAATTTCTGCCGTTTCGATTTCCTCCTTCGTTACAATATAATTAATCCCTTAAATACATTTCTTAGTCTTTTCATTTTCCATGTGTGCTTTAGTTTACTTTATACATAAGTCAAATATGTATATATAGCAAAAACGTTATATACTTCTCTTTCTGGAACACCAGCCAACAACAGCAGCGATCGGGGCCCTTCACATGGCATATATCAAAATATATATTTGTGTTTTTTGGGGTGTGTAAAAATTTGGCAATTTTTGCGCTTAGTTTCAGTTTCGTTTGCTTCGGGCCCGACGACGCCGCTGCTATTGTGGCATTGGTTTTAGGCACATATTTTCAGAGCTTATAGATAAAAAACGTAATATTAAAATATATAATTCTAATACTAAATATGTAAATCTTGTGCCAGCAGTAGCAGTTCTCCTTATGTTTAATCAATTGTCAATGTTCTCCGCGCAACAGTTCCATTAGCAAATTGAAATCGGCTCCGTCACGGGTTTTGATCGTCAGCATCTCCTTCCCCAGCTGTCCATACAAGGGGTATATATTATTTCTGCAATGGGTTAGCAAATCAAATAGCGGCTTCCACTCACCTGACACGTCCGCTGTAGATCGGGAATGCGCAGCAGAAGTTCTCCGAATTTCGACGGCGTTTCGGGATAATGCGCCAGGGTGTACGCCTGCAAGCTCTGCAACGCCTTCTCCTGGCACTCCCGTACCTTGACAGCTTCCTGTAACTCCGTCGTATCTGGAAAGGCAGTTGCTTGTTGGATATTTTCGAATAAAATTAAGGTTAGTTTGGCAGGCTTACCTGACTGCAGCAGCACAATAACCTTCATGGCAACGTATTCATAGCGGTCAACGCGCAGACGTCTCAAGTGGTCTGTCAGATTCAGCATTCTTTCGATGCAGGTCTGCAAAAAATTGTAGGTATATAATTCTACGATTCATTTAAGTTCCAAAAGAAATCAACGGCGGTTAAACGCACCTGCAAACCATTGGTTTTGGCCTGTGAAAGGGTTATCTTTCTTCCTTGCGACATCTTTATTTCTCCCGGGGTGTCGATGGATCGAAAGCAGCAGGAGAAGAGCAGGAGCTCACACCAAGAGTTTATGAGCAAGCATATCTGATCATCGATCTGCAGTGGAAAATGATGTATCAATTAACTTGTAACTTTCAGCCGGAGTCTCGACCAAGCCCTGCGTACCGAGATGTTCTTGAAGAGCGGCAAACTTTTGCACCACTTCACAATTTTGTAGAGACGGTGGTCGGCCACGTTGCAGAGATTGGCGATCAGATCGGGGTTGGCGTTTTCGCCGTTGGACGAGAGACCGGCACTGGCCAGCAGTGGGTTGGTCAGCTGCGGCTGCTGTGACGCCTGCCCCTGGACGGCTGAGAAGGCAGCGGATGACGACGACGACGACGAACCTCCGGAGGCGAACGCCGACAGCGGTTGGTTGATGCGCGCCACCTCTGCATCTGTGTACTGCCACAGATGCTCCACATCCATTATTTCCTGCACAAGTAGTTCGAGGTTAGGAGTGGCATAGCAGGAGAGGAATTGGATTTGCTTACCTTCAGAAGGGGCGGAATGGTTCCGTTGCGCGGGCTCTGCTTGGTGGACTCCACCGGCTCCTCCGCCTTGATGGAAGCTCCTCCCAGGTTGGGACTGGCTGGCAGGGATATGGAGCTGGTGATGGATGCGCTGCCGAAGCCGTTCAGCTGCTGGAGCCGCTGTTGCTGATTCTGCTGCTGCTGCTGATTGGACACCGCCACAGACGTGGTCGCTTGGTCCGGACTCACCAGCGGGCTGAGCATCGAGTTGGGCAGCGTGTAGGAGCACTGGTAGGTGGAGCGACCGCCGCGCGTCCTGTCCTCCCGGATAGCCTCTAGCTTCATGCCCTTCTGCAGGCACTTCTCGAACCTGCACGCCGGGCACTTCTTGCGCGTGGAGATGCTCACCTGGCAGGGCCCGCCCCTGACGCACACGTAGTTCTTGCGGTTCTGCACGGTGCGCTTGAAGAAGCCCTTGCACGACTCGCACGAGAAGATGCCATAGTGGAAGCCGCTGATTTTGTCCCCGCAAATCGGGCACGGAGAGTTGATCAGCTGCTGGCGCGAGATGCCGGCTGGGGACGCGGGCAGTGACCCTGGATTTCCCGCCTCCTGCAGACTGCTGCACACTTGGTCCATGCTCAGGTTTTGCGCCTCGTGACCACCTCCTGAGGGCGGGGCCGTCGAAGAGGCCTCCATCTTGAGCGGCCGGTAGAGCACGCTGTGGTGGTGCAGGCCGTTGCCGTAGAGGCCGGGCCCCGTCGGCGCCGCGTGCCGGGCCTGAATGGGCGAGTGCGTGGGGCTGAACTCGGAGCTGTAGCTGTAGCAGCTGCTGTGCGACGCGTCGCTGTTGTTGCGGCTCAGCGAGGGCGTGTAGGGGGCGTGGCGCGAGGTGAGCGGGGACTGCGAGGGCGAGCTGTGCGTGTAGACGGAATGTATGGCCGAGTCGGGGCTGGGATTCGCCGGCAGGGGCAGGTGGCCCCCGCTGCTAGACTTGCTGCGTGCCGCCAAGAGCGGCGAGTTGTCCCCTAGCGGGGGCTCAAACTTCAGATTGATTGGGTCGCTCTGCGTGGGCGCCAGCTTCAACTTGGGCCCGGCGAGCGCCTCGGAGTTGGAGCCGGACAGCCGGAAGCTCTTCTCCTGCTGCTGCTGCAGGTGCTGCTGGAGGTGCAGTTCGCTGTCAATGTTGTCCAGCTCGATTTTGATCGGCTGCAGGGTCGTGGCAGCGGCCGTCGCCACCATCTCCCGCTTGATCGTCGGCTCGGTTTCCATGGGTTCCGAGCTTCCACCGCCGCCGCCGCCGCGATCGTCTTCGGGCTCGCTCAGCTCCCCCTCCCAGGACATGGGTCGGGGCCCGTTCTTGTCCGCTGCCCGGCGACGCACCTTGAGGTTCTCGATGTTCGTCAGCTCCGCCTCCGAGTCGGACTCCTCCTCCTCGCGGCCCGAGAGCTGGCCGGGCAGCGGGATGCGCAGGCTGCCCGCGTGCATCTCGTAGTTGGTGATCACCGGCACCAGGTTGCCGTTCGGCGTGGGCGGGTCGTCCAGCTCGCACTTGATGTTTGTCACGGACACGTTGTGGCGGGGGGCTGTCGGTCCTGCCCCAGCTCCCGCCGGCGAGGCCGCGACTGCTGTGCTGTTGCTGGTGCTGCTGACGGTGGCGGTGGCGGTGGAGTTTGAGATGTTGCTTGGAATGGGAAAGCCGCCAGTGCTGCCCATGGGCGCACTCTGCTGCTCTGCCTTGATGCTCGACATGTTCGGCATGATGATGCGTTAGCAGGGATGGTTGTGTGGCCCCCAAACAGTCGCGAAATAGTCGATCGACCTGCCTAGGTGCGGTAGCACATGCCTCTCTCGCTCAGTCGTGCAATTTGTAAAAATTGGAAAGGTGCCGTTGATCCAGTCCCAGTTCCATGGCATTGCAGGTCTAAAAAGTATTCAAAAGATTAAAAAAATATATATATTAGTATAGAACGAGAAAGATATTAGAATGGTTTATTGTGTTCAATTTGTTTTCATCTTTTGCTTGGGCTCAAATCGGGACAAAATCGGTTCGACTTTGGGTGCATTTGTCACCTATCCGCTCTGTTGCGAATGGATATTGTAAAGGAATGAATAATATAAGTTATTTTGCATAATGTTTAACATGCACTTGGGAGCCAAACTTGGGAAACCTACTCGCCCACCGGAACAGAATGACGAATGTGTTTTTTGATCGTAAATGCAATTATAAAAGATTTGTTTCCCCTTATGTTTCGCATTCACTTGAGACCTATTTTGGAGGAATATGAATGCGTCACCTACCAGTTCGTTCTGACGCCAATAGGTAATTTGCCAAATGTCTGTTTTACTTTAATTTGTGCAAACTACTACCAAGCGTACCAACACTTGTTTGCACACTCGTCACCTAATCGTTCTGGCGCGCAAAGTATGAAATGTGTTTGCATTTTTATAAACAATTTTTAAAAGTAATCTTATTATTTATTAAAAAAAAAAAAAATGGAAACAGCTCCACTTTGACTTGGTCGTTAAGTTGGAAGAACCTGGTATGGTTGCATTCGTCACCTGCTCTTTCTATCGCCCCGATTGAGGAATGTGTTTGTATTTCCCCAATACATTTCGAAAAACAATATTTATATTTTACTGCTCTGGCTCTTAGTTATAAGTTAGCTCTTAGTTTGAACCATTTGTTAGCTTTAGATAAATAAATAAATATTTGTACTTTGCAAATTGTTTGCTTTACTTTGATGCTTGCTTTGGGCAAAATAATTCGCCTACATATAAGCGCATTCGTCACATACTCCTTCTGTCTCTCATATTGTTTCTCTATTACATTTGTAAAAGTAATCTTATTTTGGATAAAAATTATTAAATTACTAAGGCTAACATATCTGCGCATTCGTTACCTACTTGTTCTGTCGCCCAGAGTATTAAATGTAAAATGTTTTCTTGGACAAACTTAGAAGGCCTATTCCTAGACTTCATTCGTTGCCTACTCGTGCCTATTCCTAGAGTTCATTAGTTACCGAGTCGTGCTGTCGTTCTAACACGTTTCCCAGAGTGAGAAAATTCCAAAAGTATGTAATTTTATATTGAACACAAAAAAAAGCGTTTCTTTAACTTGGGCAATCTTATTGTAGTACGCCCACCTGCGCATTCGTCACCTACTCGTTCTGTGGCCCAGAGTGACGAATCTGTTTGTATGGTCGCACAAGACGCCCAAGGACATCGGTTCCGTACTTCCGCAATCCTCCTGCGTGCGTGAGTCACGCGTGAGGAACGAATTTGTTTTGCTTCTTCGTAGAGGCCGCCCCTTGAAATTCACTCTCCACTCCAAACCAAAGAAATGCTCCTTCAGACACCAAACAGCCGAAAAGGAAGCGGCGAAGAGAACGAGAACGAGAACGGAGACGGGGTACGGAAGGAGAGCGAGCGAGCGAGCAAGCGAAAAAGCGAGAAGCAACGCGCAGAGCAGGCAAAGGACGACCTTCAAATAATGTTGAATTTTGTACGCAAACGACCTTGTATACAACAACAGCAACGAGAACGGGGCAGACGGCGGCGAAGAAGAAGAAGACGAAGCGGAGCGGAGCAGCGAAGACAAGCCAATACACACACAATGCATACATGCCAACGTAGATGAGTACCTCAAGTCACACACATGCGCGCACCAAGGAGCGCCAAGGGGGATAAAAGGGGACACCACCGCGGAATTGAGAGAGCGAGGGAGAGCAACGCATGAGTCACTCTTTCGTCTTTTTCTTGTGGAACAGAAAAGAACAGAAATCCCCACACATGTCTCCGTCGATGTGTGAGTGCGAGAATTTGGCAAAGAAGAAAGAAAACAAATTTGTATTTTATGGAAAAGCACTCACAATGCGGCAATCAAAGCTCTTAATAGCGAATCTTAGTTCTCGTACCCTCTCTGGGTGCGGGGGAGACTCGACAACAAAAGCAAGAACAAAGAGAGGAGAGAAGAGAAGAGGAGAGCAGAGTGAAGTGGTCAGCAGTTGCTTTTCCCCTGTTCTACCTTTCGGGGCAATAATCGCACGTACTACAACAATACAACACACCGAGGCCCTCAACTATTGGCGCACCGTCCACCGGCCACTCGTTCGATTGCTTGCAGAGAAGCTTAATCAGCGGTTATTCCGTTCGAAGTGTATCCAAGTAGTCAAAGGTATCCAACGGAACCGAACCTTTGCGAATTTGTTGTAGTATACAGAGATACAAACAATTTTTTTAGGATATTGGGCCAACCCAAATGTTAGCATTCCTTGTTAAAAGTGTTTTATTACGTCTTTCACGACAAAATTCTATTCCATCTCAATAATTTTGAATGTTATCATAGCTAGAAGTCAGTGGATGACGGGGAATCTAATATTTTCTGTTCTTAGAGAGTAATCCTCCTTGTTTAACATTTATTTCTATATAAAATAACATTTCTTTGACCTGTCACGTCAATAATTTATAACATTATTTTATTTAGGTACGTTGTGTCCATTTTTTTTTAAGCAATTTTTATTTTCTAATTTGTTTATTTTATTATCGATCAATTATGCGAATGCAACGCCAAACAATTGGGATTTTTACCATCTTGAATTCAATGAAGTATGTTAGTACGATCTATAGCTGGTCAGGATTCTTGATGGGCTGCTCCTGTTTTTTTTTTTTTTTTTTTTTAAGTGGAATGATTTAGAAATAACAAGAATTTTTAAATATCGTCACACCTCTTAAGCTTGTAGAAATACCCACACAGAGCAGGTTATACGAGTATCAAAAGTTTGCCACACCCACTCCCGCAAATCGCAAAATTCTTTTGTATCCACAAAATTTAACTGCAATAAAATGTATTTATGTGAATTATTAACTATGGTGTTCTCATCATTGGTAAAAAACAATAAAATCTAAATATATTTGTAGTTAACCATTGAGCAATTCTGCACCCTCCTTGTAATCTTAATATATTGTCGTCCCAAAAATATGTGTATAATAAAGTAAAGTGCTATGTGGTATTCTTGCTTCTTCTGACACACACTGCCACCATCAAATTGCTGGTCGCGTTCTTAGAGTTGCTGCAGAACTTGCAGTGTGTGCTTAATTGTCATGACAAGACAGCTCCACGACGCATAAGTGCAAACTACATATTGCTAACTGCAAAACCAGCCAGCATAAGCAATAACTTCTCAGTAAAAAATACTGAAATACTGGAAACTTGTTTTGGGACAAGGTTCTTGCGATCGTACTCAGCCATAAGCGCAGCTAAGCAAGCTTTTCTTGCTGCTGCTATTGCTGGCACTGTTCGCAGCTTGTATCTGCAGGTATTTGCTCTGCATGCGCACTGCGACTAAACTTTTGAGTTTGATACTCTCAACTTTAAATCAGCGGTGGGCACTCCATAGCTTATGATTCCCTTCCCTTGTCTCGGAACTTGTGAACATATTAACGAACGAAATTTCACTGCGGCCCCTACTTGCTTTCCAATGGTTTAATAATTGTATTCACAATAATCCATTTGCATTATTATCTTGAATCTGCATAGGTGTCCATAATAACGGAGGGCACATGCATTGCTTTGCCTCCACTAGTTGGGTTCAATTTGTATCCGTACTGTTTCGTTCAATCGCCTTGGCCCTGTGCCCAAAACCAAGCAAGACAGACCACGCCGAATGCTCGCCCATCGCCCATCGCCACATCGCAGAATTCCGGCTGCATCGGCAACTTTTTCGCAGTTGGCCCGGCTTGCCTTTGTCAGTGCTCGGGTGCGAGACGGCGACAGCGACCGCGACAGCGCACTTTCGGATACCCCTCTTTCTAGTTTTTGATCACCTATTACATTTTTCGGGCAAGGTCATCAGCGGAACAAAGTCAATGCCCGCCAGTGACCTCATCTCCCGCTCTCTCTCTCTCTGTCTCTCTGGCTCGGCGGCAGACACTTCGCAGTTGTTCTTCTGCCGCTGTTGCTGGTAGCTGGTAGCTGCTAGCTGGTGGATGGTGGCTGGTGGCTGGTTGGTTGCTGCCTCGTTTACAACTTGTTCTTGGCCGAGCCAGAGCCGGAGCCGGAGACGAAGAGGGGTAAGGGAGTAAGGGGGCTCCGTGGAAGGTAGCAAGGGCAGTCAGCATGACGTGTTTTTTGTATCTTTTGTATAGTTTTGTTGTTCTCTCCTTCACGATTCCTCTTTGTCGTCCGCCTTTGCTTATGTTTGAGTTCAACTCGAGATTGAGTTCTTTTCATTTCTTAAAAAGTCGTTGTTCCGCTTCTCCATACCCTTGCTCAGAGTAGTACAACTTTGGCCAAAAGTGGCCCGAACTACAGCATAGCAACACTACACAGTTTTGAAAGCATTACACTACACAGCAAGTGCAGTACGCCTGGGTTTCAACCTTAACATTATTATTTCTATCGGAACAATTAGCATTTCTGATCGCCGCGGGCTAGCAGCCTTCCTTTCCCTCTAATTTGCACTGCATTCATTCTCAGTCTTTTAGTCTGCTTTTTAGTCTGCTTGTGGCAGTGTTTGAACCCATTTGGTCGACGTACCGAGCTTGAGCAGTCTTTGTCCTCTATTCTCGTGGAAACAAACACTAAAAAATCACAAAGCATGCTTTAATGCTGCCTTACGTTTGACCCTTTTGCTTTGCCCTGCCAATGTGAACATTGATCTCTTTCTTTGTTCTTCGATTGTCTAGTATATTTCATTAACGATTGTCAGGGCAAAATGGAAATCTCATGGGTCCTACAGCAATTTTGTATCCAAGAACTTGATGGGTTGTCAAGATATTTTTGTTTAAAGAAATTTGCAGTTTTTGAAATCGTGTATAGAGTTTGCAATTCTGACTACTAGGTACTAGGTCTATCCCAAGTTTTCCCTGCTGAGTAACCGAGAGAATTTGGTATTACCCTAAACGTTGTTATAGCGGTAGAGACCAGGCTTTCAAAGCCAAAAGCTGGCGGCCATGTTTGGGTGATTACTCATCAGAAAAGGGAACGGGGGAAAACGTTGGCCTGGGGGAGACGATCGAGGGGTTTCGGAGTAGTAGTCTTTTTTGATAGAACCTCTGCGTCGCATTTATTGATTCGTTTGCAACTTTGAAGTCGCAGAGTCTGAGACGGAGATTAGTGTGGACCCCATGACGAGGCCGGTCTTGCAGGCCGTCTGGTCGCGCATGCGCCAATACATCTTTTATCGCTTCGTCTTAATTTAATGAGATTTTTATCGGTTTTTGTTTCCAAGAGCGATTTGCCTGGAGCTGGAGCTCGGCATGAACCTCGCTCGTTCCTGCTCTGTTAGCTCAACAACAACACATGTACGAGTAGATGTCCAGCTTTGATTTTCTCAGTGCGTGTCTGACTTATTGTTGCCGGTTTGGGTTCATGGCCAGCTCTATTAGGGCCCGCAGCATCTGCTTAGCAGATCTTGCATATTTTAAATCGGCGTATAGCCTAAACGGGCTCCTTTAATGTGTATTTCGGGCATTTAATAGCTGGCATTCAGGCTAATCAGCACACTAAACTTAAAATAGAATGGAGCGAAGAGCATAAAATGGAACATGTTTAAACGACTGATACGGGGCGTAAATCCAGCTGTTGGATCCTCTCTAGCATAACATCAAACTAGGCTCTTATAATCGATTGATAGAAAGTGAATCGCGTGTTCAGTTTTATGGTAGGTATCTGTCTGAAGACCCAAAACTTTGAACACATTTGCTCTTTTCCGTGGCCAAATGTTCCGTTGCATTCCAAAAAGGCTTTCAATTGTTACACAACAATGATCAACAGTCGGTCGGTTGAGGCAAGAGCAACTGCACAGGCAAGCAGCAACTGCTTTTGGGCAACATGTCTTCGTCATATTCATGCCCCGCACCTCCTCCGAGCAGCAGCACCAGCAGCTGCAAATGCAACTGCAACTGCAAATTGGCGAGCAAAAAATTGGCCAAAGCGAACATGTTTGTATAGACACGTACCGACAACGCGCGGCGAGGTAACAGCCACGCAGTGGCAACCGAGTGCCAACTAACGACTGCACAGTTATGGCAATAGCCAAAGTTGCTCGTTGCAGGCCAAAATGGCACGGCGAGACTTCTGCGGCAACAACAGAAAGCCGTCGAAAACTCAAAAAAGCAGGAAAAGCTGAATTGGTGTGATCGAATTTTGGGGCAGCCCAGTGAGCTGTTAGAAAAGCGGTGTTGTTAAGACTAACTGCGAGTTTAGTAGAAAAATGTTTTGGTCCATTAAGGTTGCAGGAATACCTATTTGCATTTACAATATAATTATATAACTAATCTCTCTGGGTCAGCAAATTACAAAACATCCCAAATAGGAAGGTTTTATACCCCACAGCTTGACAAAAACTTCGGGGCTAAATATCAAGTGAACTATAAGAGGTACTACCATAATTTAAACGTATATTCAAAGTGAAAATATTTAACAAACAAATTTAATACTGTAAAAAGATGACTTTTTGGGGTCACAGCCTTTTTCGCCCAGAAGCTTTTCAAAGCTACATTGTAACTACAACTTCTATCTGATCTCCCGCCTTAGACAATAGGACACAAAGAGAAAACTTAGTTAAATGAGTATTGTTAACTGCCAATTAGCAGTCGGAGTCACAGCCAATGCTGAAAAGCATGTGCCTATTTATGTACTACAACAGAGTGCGGGGCCGGGTATCAGAAAACCGGTTGCAATTTGACTTAAAGATGTTGCCTCTTGGCAACTTCTAATAAACACCAGAAATATTATGATCTCCGAAGCGGTCTATGGCAGAGGAAACGCCTAGTTGCACGGGTATTACAATTTTTTTTATGTTATGTACGGAGTAAAAGTCATAAATCTGGACACGCCCCAATAGCCGCATTCGGTTTGAAGTCCCGTTCCAGGGCCCAAGCCAGATATACCCTTCGCAGGCAGTAAAACACTCGCCTTTATCCTGAGTAATGGTTTCATAAGCATTTACACAAATTTGAGGCCACGCACGTTCAAAATGAGCAGACGCGGTGGACAGGCCACCAGACCAATCATCTTGCGAAACCCGGGCACGCATTTGGATTCGCAAAAATAAGCAGAAAGGGAACTTCATAAAAAAGGGAACCGCACATGAGCCCAGTTAACAAAATGCAACCAAAACGGCCAGCGCATGTGCGGATGGGAAGAAAGGGAAATAAACTCAAAAGCCGCAAATCAACGGAGTCAAAATATTAATGAGTTTAACATTTAAAATAGTTTATGGGACTTGAGGCCGTGAGAGGCCTCGATTTCAGCCTTTGCTTTGTCGGAAATAAGCAGACTTTACAGGACAACACCGTGACGATGCTGCTTTCTGGGTCAGGCCACATAAAGAACCAAAAGGTACCATACTACAAAGATCCAAAGATCGGTAAATAACCGAAAGATCGGAAGCGTGAAACTCATGACTCCGTCATCGCGTTTCTGACACTTTTATGTACATATGCTGACCCAGATATTTTCAGACCCATAAAACAAGCCTCCAATTTGGCAAATAATTCTACTGAACGCTGGCTATAATAGTTAAAACCAGAGGCGAATGTGGACCGAACCTAGAAGGATTTAATGTTAATTTATTCGGTTTCATCTTCAGACAATCGCAGTAAAAAACGTTTCTTTGCGGAGGATAGATTTTATCTCATACCCGAAAGCAAAAGTAAGTGTAGGGTCAGTAACTTGGATCAGAATAATCCTAAAAATCCATAACATATAATTTTTTTAGATGCTTGCTTTAGTTAATAAGTTAATAATAATCACAAGTGGCTTGCGCTTCAATCGCAATGCAAAACGTTTCTTTGCGCTGGATAAAGAAGGTTTATTACAAAACTAGGAACAGATTATGATCCTAAAACATGTTTGTCATATATTCACTTTTTCTGCATAAACTGTTTTTTAAAAGCTTTGCTTTAGTACCGGGTATCGCTACTAATCGTCAGGGCTTTAAGCTTCAAAAGCGTCTCTTCGCGGAGGATAAAGTAGGTCTAATGCTCGAGGCGGGCGAAAACCAGTTCCCGTTCGATTGCCCACGACAGAGCCTGGCCGGGATAATTACCAGCCAGCGACTTACCATTTCAAAACTTTGTAAATTCCGATTGCCTTGGCTCAGTCTAATAAATTGATTTGATGACTTTCGTACGGAGTGTTGGTCGGGGCCCGATAACGATAGCATACGGGAGTTGCATATGTACATATGTATGTATACTTGTGGTGGTGTCAGGTGAACTGTCTTGCATTCGTCACTTTGGCCTCGGACATTTCTCTGCGCGATTTGCACACACTTTGCACAGCGGTAGGGGGGAGGTGAGTAGATTATTGCACGTCACGCGGATTTTGCACCTGTGAATTATTTACGGTAAATTTCTTCTCCGGCGCTGAGCACTTGCTCGGCGTTATTACGAGCGCCGAGGCTGCAAATTGACAATAAAAAATAAACAAACTGCGGACTGCGGACTGCGGACCGCGGCCCGTCGGTCGTCCAGCGAATGAAAACTTGTTGGAGCCACCTCGGAAAGGAGCAAACGCGGAAGCTGTTGCAAGTCAAACCAGAAACCGAAACAGAGACAGAGACAGAGACACGGGGAACAGAGAACCACCGAGAGCGGGCGGCGAGCAGCGAGCAGGAAAAGAGATGAAAAAAAAAACAAAGTTTTCTGCACACTGCCACGGTCCAATCAGAACCGACGCGCACACGTCCGCGTTCTTTTGTGTTTTGTTGCTTGTGCTTCGGCCTGTGCTTTTGCTTTTGCACTTGCTTTGCCTGCTTTCTTCGAGTGCCGCTTGGATTTTATTTTACACTCTGGCTCTTGTTGCGTTTCGTTCCTCCCATCCCATCCCATCCCGTCCCATACCATACCAACCCATCTCGCCCCGTCCCGTCCCGCATCGTGCGTCCCGTTTCGTTTCCTTCGTTTTTTCCCCACCTTTTGCAGAGTTTATTGACATTTTCGGCCTCTGCTTTGTGCGCCGCTTTCTTCGGGAGAGTGCGAGCGAGCGTGCGCTCCCTCCAAAGCGTCGCGCGCTCTCACGCGCCCCCTTCCCCCATCCGCATCTCTCTGCCTCTTCCTCTCTCGCTTGCTCAACACTTGCTTTTTTGTTTACTTACTCGCACTCGCACCCGCACGCACGCACACTCACTCACTCACTCACTCACTCGCACAAAGAATAACCTTCAATTTTATCTTGTTGCGCGCTCTCGCTGTGCTTTGCTTTGCTTTATTCTTCTGCTCTTATGAATTAACGTTTCATTTCGCCTGCACTTCGATCGCAACATTTGCATTAATTCGGCACCTTTGCCGCCCCCCTCGCGCCAACACCTTTCTCGTTCCCGTTAAGACTCCTGGGCCACACACACACACTTGCTGCAGGCAGAGCGAGATGGCGAGACACGAAAAATTACTTTACTGGCCCGTTTCTTGGGGGCATATTATATTTTCAAAGATTTAAAGCGATCGGGTGCACGCAACCGTTGCCGGAGTGCTCAGCCGCACACACCTCCGCTCCGTGGATGAATTTTCACTTTTTGTACGTTGCAAAACGTCCGCTCGCTCGCGGTCCAATTAGAACATAAACAATGAGACAAGTAGTGTGCCCGGGTGAGAGCTGCTGTTGCTGCCGCGCCAACGACGGGTTCTTGGGCTAACGCCTCGGCGACAAGCCTGGTCACTCTGCGCCGAGTGACCGTATCCGACAAAAGTGCCATCACTGGCAAAAAGCGCCACCTACCATGGGCGTATGGGTTGCTTAACTTCGAAAAGGAAAACATTGCGCAAGCGCAAAGGCCACGGGGTAAAAAAAATAATTATATGCTTTCAAGGATTGCCCCGAATGTAATTACACAAAATTGTTGGTTATAATAAAATTACACGTTCTTTAGCTATCAAGCGTGTATAGTTCTAGGCTAATTATTTTAAAGGAAGCTTTAAATACAAAACCAAAAGCACTTCAAGCTAAGTAGAGTTTATGCACATATGGGAGATGGGTTGCTACATTTTAAAAACCAAAAAAATTGCGCAAAGGTCACAACAAATCAAATAAATAAATGCTTTCCAAAGATTTCCAGAATGTTATCATACAAAAAAGGGATTTTTGTAATTTATTTATTTATTGTTAAGTATGTTTAATTCTTATCAAAGAAATATTCAAAATATATTTAGATACAAACTGGAAAGCTGTTTAAACAGAGATTAATGCATATTACTATCACACATACATATATTATCAGTATTATTGAAATGCAAATGCCGCGTGCTGCTTCTATTATTGTTGTTACGACTAATAACGTGTTTATTGAAAACAGACAAATTATGACATTTATGTCCGAGTGTTCAAGTTGTATTCAAGATGAATCCCATGTAAATATTTAAACAATATTCATACATTTTGCGCTTATTGAGCTCGAAATCAATGGCCACATAATTAATACAATTTTTTTTATAAAAACCCAAAAATTTATTATTAACACGTATACTGCTACCTATGGGGCATTAAGCAGGTTGTAAATTAATACATTTATCATTATTAATACAAGTTGCTAGGGAATGCTTAATTTTATGCCAATACATGGTTCGTTAAAGAAACTGCAAGCGTATATCAGCTTCGGGTAGGCCAGATTTTTGCATTTTTGTCTTTTTTTGGTTAGCTAATTGCTTAATTAAACACTCACTGACAAAAACACAGTGCATATATTTTGAATTCAATTTAGCTTTGAGTTATACATTAATAACTTCCAATCTTTGTACTCTTGTTTTATGGCAAATTTCCACATAGTTACAAATGACATGTATTTCAATAGATGATATAGTTCGTTTGTCCAGAGGCTAAAACATAATAGAAAATACATTATCATTGCGAGAGATATTTATAAAATAACAAATTGAGCGACAGTTTACGTGGGTAACAACTGTAAGTATTTCTGGCGTTGAGTAATGGTCTAATTTTCACCTCTATACACATATACAAACCATAGTATTTATTATGATTTTAAGATTTTAAAAGAGCAAAATAAAACAAAATTTGGGCGTGATGAGAAACTTTTTTTTATCTATTATGTTTGTTTATATGTTAAGCCTTTTTCGACACCAAACTTGATGGCAAAAGGTTCGATCGCCGATTCATATCTCGTGAATGGGTTTTTTGCAACTTCATTTTAACAAATTCTGCTTTTGTGGCTGCACATTGAACTTATTAAGTGGTGTCATTAAAACGGATTACGCATATTTATGTGTTAATTCCCTTTCAGGGGGTATACTCAGTCCGTTGGTATCTTCAGAAACTAATCGCAACAACGCCTAACCTGTGAAATATCGAAATTATCGATTATTGATGGATTATTGATGGAGAGACAATTCAAGCGAAACAAGCATGCTAATTTGGGAAATGGGAAACAAACAAATTTCAAGGGTATTTTTACTTCGCCCTTGCCTTAGGCCATCTCGTGTTACCAAGTATCTGCATAGAGTTTGGACTGCGAAATAGGCTAAGCAAATTCGCGACTCCGCATAAATTGAATTTTTAAATGAAATATGCTTTCAGGTGCTGCATTTATGCATTAAATGTTATGCAATATGCAGGGTTTCTATTCGTTTATACAATAATAAATAAAACGCAAACACAGTGCCACTGCGTCTCGGGCCAAATGAAGGCCAAATATCTACAAGCAACGAAAATGGCCAAATGAAAAGACTCTCGCGAGTCACTCTCCAAGCCATAAATATGTATTTCTTAAATATTGCAGCGAATTATTTAACATATGGAATTATAAATATCTTTTAAATTCATGCATTTGCACAAATGAGTCTGCAATCCAAATGAGTGCTGTTTATTAGATAAACCGCATATTAGTTTTAATTGCTCTGACTCGGCAATGCCAGCTGCTTTCTGGTTTTCAAAGTTTACAAAACCATCAATCCTTGTAATGCCAATTAATTGCTGCTAACCGATTGACTGCCGAGCTAAGTGATTGAAATTAATATGGCTATGGCACACAAAGAGCAAACTGAAAACAAACCAAACTCGGGGGCTTCACACAGGGCCAACCCTAAATTATATTTAAATTAATTAAGCGCATGTCTGTGTGCCTTAGGTATTTCGTTTTCATTAATTACAAAGGCTAACCCCAGCCGGACATCCTTGAGACGAACAAGCTGCGCTTAGTGACGCGTGTATTTTGGCCATTAGCACCGGCTGCTGTTGCTGCTGCTGCCGTTTCTTCTGCTGCTGCTTAGCTGCTTCTGCTGCTGCTGGCCAAACAAGCCGAATTTCCGCCAACCAAAAGTGAAAAGCCGATCGTGACCTATGACTTAAGTTGGCGGCCCTTCTAGCGCTCTGTGACCGCCGCGTTGGTGTGTCCCGTCCCCTACAGTGCCCCCTCGATCTGAAGAAACCAAAACCGTCTGCTGGCTGACTGACGGTCTGCCTATCTGGCTATCTACCCTTTTGACATTGCAAAATCCCAATCTCCCGAAAGCGACGACGAGCGGTCATCAGTAAGCGGCGGTAACGGCCACGCACATTAACCCCTAGGTGCCTTTTTTTTAAATATGTATCGCCTTTGAGGGGTTACTAAATCCCTTATAAAAACTCGGTAATTAACTCTATAAGGATAATGAAAACTTAGTGCTAAAAATGTAAAATAATGTATCGTATCATGCAAAGCAATTGTTGCTAAGTTAATACATAAATGCAAATGCAGAAAATGTTGTATCCATTTTGTGTCAATTTTAAAATTACCTAAGTTGAATAACTTAAAAGGAGCTTAAAATATTATCGATAGAAACCACCTATTTTCATTTAGCTTCTTACGTTTGAGCTTAGCAGGATATATTCAGTAAAATAAAGTGTATTTCTATTTCTATTTTAGATAATCAAATCATCTGTCGTATTTTCGAAGATAAATGATTCATAGGAAGTTGGTTTATATCGGAATTGTATTTAGCTACTTAGTTTTAGCATACAACTTTTGTTTTACGACACATTAAGGCATTATCAAGGCATTTTAAAATATTGTTGTTTCAGGTAACATACACTTTATATGTACTATAGGTACTACGCACACAGCACCCAATAAAATATTGCGGCTGACAACACCATAAACTTGACTTTTTCCAAGACACTGTAAAAGGGGTCAGCGTGCAGACGTCTGAAACTGGATTTGTGCGTACGCGTACGGCAGCTCGCGGGGCATCAGCGCGCCCAGCCTAGGGTTAAGATCCGCCGCTCTCCGGTCCATGCGATGCGTCCAAAACTGGCTGCTTCTTCATTGACAAGCGGTATCGGCCGAAGACGAAGCCAGAAAGCCACCCGAAGGCGCGGGCGCAGACGCAGACGCAAGCGCAAGCGCAGGCCCAGAGATTGACCCAATCTCGGGGTTCGGTATAAAAGTGCCAGCCCATCTGCAGTTGGTCATCATTCAGTCTCAGCTTTCCAAAGCCAATCCAACGAACTCGAGTCGTCCAACAAATCCAACAATGGTGAGTGCTCGCCAAAGGCCCGACACCTGCTCTGGTTTTGAACGGATTGATAACCACCTGACCCTTGGCCGATTTCAGAAACTCTTCGTGTTTGCTGTTTGCGCCATTGCCGTGGCCTCCGCCGACGTCTCCCACCTGAACCTGGGCAGTGGATACAGCTACAACAAGCCCACACCCTCCTTCAGCATTCCCTCGGCGCCGGTGTCTTCCTACCTGCCGCCCGTCCAGGAGTCCATTCCCGCTCCGGCGCCCGTCTACTCCGCTCCTGCTCCCGCCCCAGTCTACTCCGCCCCGGCTCCGGCTCCGGTCTACTCTGCTCCGGCTCCAGCTCCAGCTCCGGTTTACTCCGCTCCTGCTCCTGCTCCCGCTCCAGTCTACTCTGCCCCAGCTCCGGCTCCCGAGTACCTGCCCCCTGTCCAGGACATCCCTGCTCCTGCACCAGCTCCAGTCTACTCTGCCCCCGCTCCTGCCCCAGTCTACTCCGCCCCAGCTCCCGCTCCAGTTTACTCTGCTCCAGCTCCTGCACCCGCTCCAGCCGACCCCGCCCCAGCTCCGGCTCCAGAGTACCTGCCCCCTGTCCAGGACATCCCAGCTCCCGCTCCAGTTTACTCTGCTCCTGCCCCAGCTCCAGTCTACTCCGCCCCTGCACCAGCTCCAGTTTACTCCGCTCCTGCTCCAGCACCCGCTCCCGAGTACCTGCCCCCTGTCCAGGACATCCCAGCTCCTGCTCCAGTTTACTCCGCTCCTGCTCCCGCTCCAGTTTACTCCGCTCCTGCTCCTGCTCCAGTTTACTCTGCTCCTGCTCCTGCTCCAGTCTACTCTGTTCCTGCCCCGGCTCCCGCTCCTGAGTACCTGCCCCCTGTCCAGGACATCCCAGCTCCTGCTCCAGTTTACTCCGCTCCTGCTCCCGCTCCAGTTTACTCTGCACCTGCTCCAGCTCCAGTTTACTCTGCCCCAGCTCCCGCTCCAGTTTACTCGGCTCCCGCCCCGGCACCTGCTCCAGTGTACTCCGCCCCCGCTCCCGTGGAGTCCACCGGCTACAGCTACAACGTGCCCGCCAAGCGCTTCCGTTTCTAGAGAGGATCCGGTCTCAGCCAGAGGCTTTCTAGCGGAAAGGCGGCTTGTTAAATTAACAAGAGACTGCCATCACATTTATTGTTGAACATTTGTTGTTACGCCAAGTTCCGTTGAGATTTTAGAAATAAAACATATATTTTAAATAGTAAGCGCAATTGCCTATTAATTGGAAAGCATAAGAGATGACCCCACGGTCACAATCGAAAGTCTCGCGATTTCGGCATTGAACGGATTAAGCTATTAAGCTTTATATAAAGTGGTTCGAAAACGGAGATCAACGCAAATTAATTCGAATTACACAGGTCAACACAGCATAGCATGCCGGGCTTTGATTTCCGCATGTGATACTACCAAAGTTTCCTGGTATCCTGGAAAAGTGTTGAGCGTCTCGACTGGAAAAAGCCAGTGATAAACTGTTAATGCTCTATAAATGTCAGCATTCCTTTAGATCGTGGCCAAAGCGGAGAAAAGCTTATATTGTTAGTAATCTAATTGTGGACACAACAGAACGGGTGTTACTTACATCATAAATATGCCTTGTGTTCTTATAAAGTAACCACTTTTATGGTATCAGATAATTTGGAATTTTCACTGACAGACAGACAGATGATCATATACTTACGAATCTTTTACCCCCAATTGCAATTTCCCTTTTGTAAATTATATTGGGTTGGCAAGAAATTATAATTTTTGTATATGAATGCAAGTAAGTTTTTGACAACGCCGCTTAACCTTCTCTTTCAAGCATTTCTCGCAAATCCCATACATTACAAAGGAAAGAAATAAATATATAAACAAAAAATAAGACTAGTTTTGCATACCAGTGTTAATATGGATGACCTCAGGTGAATAACATATTTGACAAACGCTATTAAAAAAGGTCCATTTATAATGTGCTTGTCCCACGTCGAAAACATTTACAAGTGGCAGATGTTTATCTTCATAACATAACAAATAACGGTCGATGGTAGATGCTAATTGTCAGTAGTTTATGATCACAAACCTTCATCGTTTGTGCTATACTCGTAGCAAGGTCACCAGATATTTTGCCCAGATAAACAGAATCATCATTAAACAAACACAAATTATAGGTCGTAGGGGATTCCTACAGTACTCACCTAAGTATGCAGCCACCTATGCAGCCACTTGAGGGTCGTCCACTCTACCTATAAGAGATCTGAAACCGAATTTTGATGTGTTCCAAAATCTCGGAACCCATTTTTCAATTGTTTTCATGTCTCGGATGTTTACTTAGGTATTATCGAGATAAAAGTGATTTTTTTTTTTTTAATAAAAGCACTTTAAAAGAAATTTCGACCAGAATTACCATACGTATATATCAAATTTGACGCCAAGTAGTAGTATAAACTCCTCAAATCTAAAGCCCGCTTCCCAAAACCATACTCGTATTTGAGTTTTGCATAGAGCGTAGGGGCGGGAAAAATAAATTTAGCAACTCTCAACTAATGATAAATAGCTTTATTCCGTTTTAGTTGTAGATTTCGGGGTTTTATGAATGATTAGGTGGATTTATTTGTTATACTATGCATTGCATTCTCATGTTAGTAGCTTAGTTGTATAAATTAGTCATCTATTTAAATTGTACATGCCAATGCGACTACTTTGCCTCGTATTCAGTGTGATCCATCCCCCAACTGGTATCTGTAGTATTAATGGTATGTATCATAGATAGCTTATGCGTACTTAGTTAGGACTATAATAATATACATCTAAAATTAGAATACTACACGTAGTTGATGTTTCGCTTTAGCTATACTCCAAGAGCAGAACAGAAATCATAAATAGGGAAAATGGACAGAACTAAACATAAGAACATTACAATTTTAGATATCTAACTCGTCAGCTCTCTAATCGCGATAAATCAAGGGATTCTCTAAATGTGAGGGGGAAAATGACAGTCAGAATGTTTTTAAGATTCGGTTTATATGCACTTAATAGATTGCGCTTTGGGAATGAATTTCCAATAAGTGGCCTAAAGCAGAGACACATTCCACCGGATACACACGTTCCTGTGTACCTATTATTTCGTTTTTACCTTATATTAGAGCGGATCTATTTATTGCAAGGCATAATGTAATGTTAAAATCAGGACTCATCCGCGAAACGAAATAAAAACAGGCATCCTCCGTCGGTTCGGGCTGCAGGTTAGCAACTTTTATAAAGTTTGACAGGTTCGGCTGATTCCTTGCTGGTTTATGTATAGCTATATGCGATCCGCCCGATCTCTGGACACACATTGCTAAAGACCCTATGTACAGTTCGCCCCAATGCGCCCGTTGAGTTGGTTATGTGTCATAGTCGTCCTGTTGAGAGCTGAAGTAGCTCACTAGTCCGCTGAACTCGCCCGCGGCTGGGGCTCCCGCCCCCGCTGCCAGTGCTCCCGCGTCGTGCGGCGACCTGGACTCGTCCTCGGCGATCGGCGCTGGCGAGCTGACAGCTCCCGGCGGATCGGCCAGCGGCGACTTCGCCAGGGTGTACGCCTCCAAGGTGGTCAACTTCTTGCTGGTTATGACAGAGGCCGGGGCTCCCTTGTCCGAGATTGCCGGAGCAGGGGCGACGTCAAGGGGCCCCGCCGCCGGCGACTTTCCCCGCGTCAGCGCCGACACCGAGTGGTTTGTGGGCGTCGCCGGCGGAGGAGCACTCACGATCACCGAGCTCAGCGCCGCGTGGGCCGTTGATGTGGCCAGTGGCGGAGGCGGGGGATAGTAGCCATAAGGGGCGTAGGCACCTGTGCAAGCAAGTGGGGAAATCATAAGAATAACGAGTCACCGAACTTCATCAAAAACTCACGTGGTCCAGCCGCAAAGTCCACGGATCCGGGCCTGATGTTTCCAACGCCTGCGGGCCCACTAGCACGGGGTGGGAAAGTGGGATTGCCGTAGATGGTTGGAGCTCTAAGGGAATGCAACTCATGAGGTGCTATGCTTGAATGACACACCGATTCCACTAACCTGTATGGATTCAAATGGGGTGATGCGTGCCTCGCTGGCGGCGGGCCGGAGCCGTAGGCACTGCCAATGGGCGGCACGGGCAGTCCGCCGTGGTGCTCGGCTCCGTGAAGGTAGGGCGAGCGGGGATTCGGAGCCCCGCCACTAGCCGGCGGTCCAGATCCTCGCAGCGGGGGCGGCGGACCGTAGGTGGCGCGCATTGCGGCGTGCGGGGGCGGCAGGCCCGGCGGCATGGAAGGGCGCAGGAGGTGCCGCGGGGGCCCGGGCGAGGACGAGGGAGAGCGCGATCCCGGCGCAGGAGGTCCTGGTGGCTGCCCGTAGAAACGGGCCATGTCCGAGCTGCTGGGGTACATGCCGCCGGGAGGCCCGTGGCCATGCCCGCGTCCGGGATGCGGCGGCAAATGGGCCGGCATTCGTGTGATCACAGGTGCCTGGCCGGAGGCTGCGAGGCCTGGGGAAGCGCCGAGGCCGCCCGCCTCCTCCTGCATCTTGAAGAGCGACTGCCCCTTGGACTTTGTCGCAGGCACCGGAGCAGGCGCAGGCGCGGGACCAGGACCCGGCGAAGAGGTGGCCGCCGTCATGGCCGCCGCAGCCTGTTGCTTTTGCAGCTGGTCCCTCAGGGGCGTCACCTTTTTCCGCCTGCCCCTGGGCTTCGAGTCAGCCGCTGGGTTCCCGGCCTGCGCAGCCTCCGCCGGACGCACCGAAGCCGAAGCAGCCACCGATTGCATGAGGTGAGCCGCCGCCGCGGCCGCCGAGGGAATCGACATGACCAGCGGCAGGTGCTGGGACGAGGGCGGAGGGGCTGCGCCGTAGCCCGACCGCCCGAGCGGCTGGCCGAGTGGAGCGGAGAGGGCGTTTTGCAGCAGCTGCATGGTCTGCGGGGGCGGCGGAGCCCCGCCCGCCTGGGAAGCCAGATGACGTTGCAGCATGGGATGCATGCCGTGCATAGACTGCGGGGGCAGCAGCGACCCTGGAGGAGCTCCGTGGCCACCGGGCACTGACGGAAACTGGTGCCGCAGCAGCGGCGGGTGCATCGTCGGCATGGGCAACCGCTTGCGAAGGGGCTCCTGCAGGCCAGAGGCACTGTGAGCCGGAGCCGGAGCCGGGGCTGCGGGGGGAACAGCGGCCTCGGCGGCTCCCTTACTGGCCTGCTTCGCCTTCGAGGGGGTCGTGCGCAAAACCTCCTCTGCTCCGGGCAACTCACGGGCCGCCGCTGCCGCACTAAACTGCTCCTCTTCCTCCTCAACCATGCGCGCAATTGCATCCTCCATGTCCTCGGGCAGGTCGTCGGGCAGCTCGGCATCGTCCAAGTCCGACTCGTCCACGTCCTCCAGGTCGCCGATGGCCTCGCCCTTGCGCTGCAGGTAGTCGATGTCCAGCACCTTGGCCTGCCGTATCACCGAGAGCGGCACCGTGGACAGGGAATCCCCGCTAGCGGCCGCCTTGCCCGGAGTGCGTTTTTCCGACCCACTGGCCCCAGCCCCTGCGCTCGCGCCTGCCTTGATAGGCGTGAGCCGGGGCGTGGCCGCGATCTTGGCTCCCTCGGCATTTTTCTCCGCCAGCATGCGCTTGATCTCCTCCTGCCGCTGAATGAACTTCTGGCGCTCCTCGGGCGGGGTGTCCGGCCGATGGACGCCGGGTTTAATGCCTCCATCGGAGCTGTCGTCATCTGCATTGCAAGAGTAGGCAAGGAAAGTATTTAGAAGCCATAAAAACTAAAGGGTTCTGGTAGCACTCACCCTCCTCAATGTAGGCGTAGCGGCGTCCCCGGGTGCGAGTCCGATCGTCGGAGGCGGCTCCTTCTTCCTCGTCGTTCGAGGACGGCAGCTTCTTCTTCTTGGCCTTGGGCTTGCTCTTTCCCTTGCCCGACGACTGCACTGCCGATCCGCTGGGTTTGAGGGGCTGCGAACGGGGCTGCTTGCCGGAGCCCTTGCCCGACAGAGGTGCATCGTCCTCACCCTCGTCGTCCTCGTCTTCGGGCTCGCTTTCGCTGATGTCGTCGTCCGAGTACTCGAGGCGTTTGGCCTTCTTTGCTGCCTGTGCCGTGGGCTTCTTCAGTTTGGGAGACTTTCGCGCGATGCCGCTCGCCTGGTTGGACTTCTTGGAGGCAGCGGCCCTCTTCCGTTTGGAAGAGGGACGCCAGGCACCATCATCGCTGTCCGAGGTAGTGTCGTCGCAAAGGTCGGCGCTGTCCACGTTCTCGGACAGATCCGACCCATTCTCGTCGTCGTCCGTCTCCGTTTCGGTATAGTCGGAGTCCTCCTTTTTGCTTTTCTTCGACTTGGTGCTCCGCTGCGGCTTCTCCTCTTCGCTCTCGTCGCTCTCCTCCACCACAAACTTGCGATCTTTGCGCCTTTCCCGCGCCGCTCGTCTAGCCGCCTTTCTTTGCCTTCCACCGCGTCCGTGCCGCCTGTAAACCTCCAGGCTGGAGTCTGAGTCGCCGGAGCCCGACTGCGAGCTGTCCTCGTCCGAATAACTTGAGGTTTTAAAGTCCTCGTCGCTGCCGTGATCCTCCTCGCTGCTCACATCCAAGGTCGTCAGCTTGCGCGGCTTCTTCTTCGCCGGCGGCTGTTTGGCTTTGCTGCGCTGCAGCTGGATGACCTCGTCCTCGGACGTAGAGGCACTTGCGTCGCTGCCTTTGTCCTTTCCATCCTCTGCCTCGTTGCCTGCGGTTTCTTGCTTCTCCTCCTCGTCTCCCGGCTGCTCCTCCCGCCGCGTCTTCTCCTTGTCCGCTTCGATGATGGTGGAGATGTCCTTGCCGCGACCCAAGTTTCCGGCGCCGGCCACCTCGTCCATTTCTTTCTTCAGCGCCGAGTTGATGAGGTCATCATACTCGTTGAGGCGGTAGCTCACGTTGATCTGCCGCCGCTTGCGCAGCTTGTAGATGGGCTCATCGTCCGAGTCGGAGAAGCTGCTGCTCTTGCTTTTGCTCGAGCCGGACCGGGATCCTGACCCGGACCCGGACTGGGAGCCACTGGTGCTGTATTTTTTATGGCTCGAGTCCGAGTCATTACCGCGCCTGCGCCTCGTTCCGCGTTTGGCTGCCTTCCGGTTGCTCCGTCCATCGCCGCGACGCCTCTTCACCTTGTCCGCCTTGCTGGAGATTCGTTCCTCCTCCTCCTCATCGTCGTCGTCGTCATCGTCGTCTCTCTTGGAGCCGCCCCGCTCCGCCGCCGCCCTTGTGGAGGCCTCTTGCGCCTGCCGCTCCCGCTCGGCCTGCTCCTCCGCCAGGCGGCGTTCCTGCTGCTTCTGCGCCACCAAGGAGTCAAATTTCTCCAGCTGGCGCTCCAGGGCGGCAATCAGTTGCTCCTGCTGGCAGGGCGGACAGTGCCAGTCGCCCTCGGGGATGTAGAAGAGCACCGGCGAAAGGCAGGAACAGTGGTAGCCCTTGTTGCAGGCGGGCGTGTCGCACAGCAGTATCCACTCTGGATGATCGGACTTGCCGCACTTCTGGCACGCCTCCTCGGCATCGTCCTCCTCCTCATCGGCGTTCTCCTTGCGCACGGTACGCGCCCGCTTCATCGGAACCACCTGCGACTCGTCCTCCAGCTCGGATTCCGGCGAGAACTCGTGATCGGAGCGAAACAGCGGGGAGCCGGGGTCGGTTTCGTAGTGCGGCGGTTCCTCCTCTTCCTCCTCGCTCTCGGCCTGCTCCTCTGAGTCGGATGACCAGCCGTCCTTTCCGGGACACTTCTTCTTCTTCTTGCTGCGCGCCTCCTCCTCAGCCTCGCTGGCCTCCGATTCGGATTCCTCGCCCGACGGCTCCAGCACCGTGGGATCCGACTCCTTGGCGGCCTTCTTCTTTTTCTTCAGCTCCTGCTTCATGCTGCGCAGCGCAACCTCCTCCAGCTTGCGGCGCTCGGCCTCCTCTTTGATCTTCTGCTGGGCTATGCGGCGTGATTGACGCACCGGCGTCTCGGAATCGGTCGCCTCAATGATGTTGGTGGTGTCCACCTCACGCTTCTTGCGTGGCCCGCGACCGCGACCAACTTTTGGCTTGGGTTCCTCAACCTGCTTCTTCTCCTCCTCCTTAATATGCTCCGGCTTCGTCTCCTCCTCCTTAATAGGCTCCGGCTTCTTTTCCTCCTCCTTAATGGGCTCCGGCTCCTTCTCCTCCTTAATAGGCTCCACCTTTGGTCGAGGTTCCTCCTCTTCTTCCTTAATAGCGGGCGGCTTCTTAACGGACTCCTCGTTGGAAGACTTCCGTTTCACCTCCGCCTTTACCTTGGACTCACTTTTGGGTACGACCTCTTCTGCTTGCTCATCGTCCTCGGACTCCTGCTTCGTCTTCTTCTCTGTCTGGGGCTTCTCCCGGGATCCACCCCTGGTCCTCTTTGGTTGGAGTAGCTCGGAATGGACGACAGCGGCACCTCCGCGTCGACCAGACCGGCGGGCTGATCCCTCTGGAGGGGAAGAGACTTGCTCCTTGGCGGGAGGTGGGGAGGGTTCCTTTGCTGGGGCCTCTGGAGATTCCTTAATGTGCTCGTCACTGCGTTTGACCTTCTCGCTGGCGACAGGAGCGCTGGCTTCCGTTGGAGAGGGTTCCTTGGTATCTTCGCTGCTGCGGCGCTTGCGTTGGCTCTCCTCCGACTTAACCTGTGGATTGGCACTGGGATTCACAATCACAGGCACTGTGGTCTCGCTGTTGTTACGCTTTCGCGGCACTGGCTCCTCGTCGCTCTCGTCCTGACGCAGTTGCGTTAGCAGATTCTTTTTGAGGGGCTTGGTCACCGGAGATTTCTTGGGCGGTGTAAAGAATGTGGCGGGGGGAGGCGTGGCCTCCTTGGGTGGTGTTTTCTGTTTCTCCTCTGCGCCTGTCTTGTTTAAATCTTCCGCCACGGGCGCCTTTTCGGGCGTCTTTTTCAGTTTGTTTTCGATAATCTCAGCGAGCGTGGGTTTCTGCTTTGTGGGCGGCGTTTTTTCAGTGCTTCTTGTGGGCGCGATCGTCTTTTGTCTAGACCGTGCATCTTCCTCTCCGCTGGACGAATTGGTTTCTACGATTTGCGTCTTTTGGGCCTCCACCTTGCGCCGGGACTCCATATTAGCGAATTTCGGGCGCATCTTTATACGCTTGCCGCCCACGTCAATGTCGTCCTGAGTCGGCGTCTGATCCTCCTCCAGCACCTCGCTCTCGGAGGACGAGTTTCTGAGATTGCACTGAGAATCAGTCAAGCGGCGCTTGCGGTTTGCTTGCATCGTTGGCTGCTGGTTTTCGCTGCTCGCTGTGGCCGGTTGTGGAGTAGCCTCTGGCAAGATTTTTGGATTATCTTCCTGCACCTTCACCTTGTCGCTTCCATTCTCCATGGAAACAGGGGCGGCCGATTCTTTTTGTAACGGCTCCTCTACTTCTTCGCTGTCCGTGGTAGAATTGCAGGCTTCTTTGCTTCCGTCACCGATTTCCGAAACTTCTTCTCTAGGATTGGCTGTGGCGTAGGTGGTATCTGTGGGCTTGGTTTTATTTAAATTTAAAGCCGGAAGACTTTCAGTGGTTTCTTGCACCTTCTCGGCCTTTTCACTTGTCTCTTCGGCAGCAGTGTGATTTTTAGGTTCGCTTTCAGAAGTGACAGGACTGTCAGTTGCATTTACTTCAGGTGACACTAAATTCTCACATTTGGTCACACTTTCTGGTGTTGCTGACATGTCATTAGTACTCCCATTTTTAGGACTTTTACAATCTTCTTCTTCTTCTGGCTTTTTAATCTCACTTTCCTTACTCTTTTCGTCCGGAGTATTGTCTGTCTCGGATTCCTTCGGACTAGTAACGACCTCGCTGTGCTCTTTTTGTCCAGATTTGTCCACCTCTTCAATTTGTTGTGTCTGCTCAGTGACACTTTCTCGTACTGTTTCTTTGATCTCAGATGCTGGTGCAATTACTTTGGGAAGTTCCACTTCATTGACCTTGTTTTCTTCGGGCTTCTCGGGATTCTCAGGCTCCTCCTTATCTTCTGAATTTTCCGTTTCCTTTGCATCTTCGGCCTGCTCCATCTCCGGTTCACTTGGAGCCTTAGAGGGCGTTGAAGTTTCTGTAGAAGCCTCAACGGGGGTTTCAACAGCTCCGTCATTGTGCAGCGACGTCTCCCCGTTCGTTTTCTCCTCGCTCAGGCTGTCGAAAATGCTTCGCTTCGCTTCCGGTTTAGGTATTTGCTTCATAGGACTCAACTTCAGGCAACCAGGCTCGCCGAAAAAAAACGTTGCCTTGGGCTCCGTTTGACTGGTGGCAGTCTCCTCCTCAGCTGCATCGTTTTTTCCGTTCCCCACGAGGCAGTCTTGACCGCTTCCCTGGCCGAACACACGAACCACCGGATCCTCAATGATTTCGCCCAGCAAATGATCATCCTCTTCGAATTCGCTGAGGGAAAATGGAAATTCCTGAGTCGGGTTGGTGGGTAAAGCATCACAATCGCGGCCAGATCCTTGACCTCGCACCACCATTGTCGGTTCCTCGATGGCCTCGCCAATTTCTTCCTCATCCTCATCATCATCATCATCGTCCTCTTCGATGTCCGCCGCAGCGCTGTCGATGTCCACCTCATCCTCCTCCTCGGCCTCATCCAGTTCGGAATCCTCGTCGTCGTCCTCCTCCCCCTCTTCCTCGCCGGATTCGCCCTCGTTTTCCAGTTTACTGCTCTCATAACGACTTGGCTTCTTTATCCGCTTGGTGTCCAGCAGAGTGGGCCGGTGCTTCTTCACCTGCTGTTCCTGGGATCCAGTGGGACTGCTGTCCACGTCCTCGACGGGACGCTTCTTGACTTGGCTGGGGGAGGAAATTCCTCCCAGCTTTGCCTGACTGATAACCAAGGGCTGTGCAGATAAAAACAGAAAGTTACAGCAAGCTTTACGCGATTTTTATTCGCATTTCCTTACCTTGACCCGCTTGGTCTTTTGTTCGTCTTGTTCGGGGGACCTCAGTTTGATTTTCAGGTTGGGAACCAGTTTCACAGGCGGATCCGCCGGCTCCTCGGTATCCTTTTCCTTCTCATCCTCCTCCTCCTTTTCCACGGACAGAGGCTGCTTGGGGGGACAACTGTTGCTGCTGCTGGTGTCCTCGTCGGCCTCGCCAATGTCCTTCGAGGGCAGCACGACCTCGTTGCCCCGCAACCTGCTGATTAGATCCACGAATTCGTCCCTGTTGGTGGCCACGACCTGCCAGATCTCCTCGTCGAGGTGCTCCTGGTAGATGCGCAGGTTGCAGTCGGAGTCCTGGGTCAGCCAGTAGGCGTGTCCCAGCCGATCCCGCCCAATCGGTTCCGAGCGCAACGTGTCCGCGTTCAATGTGAGGATGTGAGCCCGAAATTTGGCATTGCGCTCAAACTGGCTCTCCAGGAGTTCCTAAGGGAGGATTGGTTAGTCTATACGCAGTTTGGGGACTAAAAAGCAGAGGGAGCTCACCCGCAGTATCCGCAGCTTGACCCTGAGGCTCGAGTTCTTGTATCCAAAGCGCTCCACCTCCCAGGCATCCTGCACCGAGTAGCCGAAGCAGAACTTGCTCACCGCCGTCTCCCAGTTCTTCTCGTGGACCGTCTTTCGCGTTTTCCGCAGAAGTTTTATATGCAGGTCCTTAAGTTCTGAAACTGAATGGGCAGTTGGATAACCTTTAACATTTGCTTCCACGCCAAACAACTGCATGCTATCACAGAACTTGAAAGCAATTGCATGTACCAATGAAATTATAGGCTCCGAAATAATATCCATATAGAGTCTATATTATAGATAATACAGCTCCATAATAATTCGAAAAATAGTGACGTTTTGTTGTTATTTCCGCTATGACAAACCTAGACATTGAATATATTTTAAATCTCTGTAAAACCTATCTTTCCTGGTTCACTTTTAGCTTTATTTAAAGTTCTGGATATGCGATTGGATGGTAAGCATCGTTCTGTTGTAATTGTGTATAACTCATGTTACACCTAGAAAGTACAAATAGTACTACATGATTTTGATTGCCAATCTATAAATACTTTTGTTTAACATTAGCTAGGTTATGACAATCTTCTTTGGGTTTACGTCTCTGATTGAATAGGTACTTAAAAACAATCTATGGACAAACATATCATATGGGTCGGAGGCTTCGGCAAGGCCTTTCTATTTAAGTCAAGTCAAGAAGCGTCCCGTCGAGATTTTGGTAGCTTCAATTTTTGTAGGTTATCACATTTTTCTGTTAACTTTTCTGGATACATTTAATGTCAATATTACAAATTGAATTAAATTTCAGGTAATATGGAATACAGGAAAATAAAATATTGAAATGGTACACATGTTATAGGCTTTGTGCAATTATAACTTTTGAGAGAAGCGTCAACAAATATGTATTTTGTATACCTCACTAGTTATAATAACTACTTTAATTCCCTTAAATTGTTCGCTTTTCTCTGTGCAAAAATGCAGTTTCTCGGCTTTCGGATAAAAAGAAACCCCATCAAATCATCCATTGTTTAAACATGCAATTTATTGCCCCCCGCTAGGGTAATCCCCGAGATATACAAATTACATATTTTTATATTATACATTTAAGAACATTACGGTTTGAAAATATCTGTGAAGAACATTTTTTCTTGTTAACTTTTGTGAATAGACTGAATACAAAGAATTACATTTTTAGAGATATGGTAATGGTAATCAAAGTGCTAGGTTTGGATTATTTTATCTTTTGAGAAGTCTGTCTACAAATGTTAAATACAAAATTAGTAATAAGAATAGCATAAGTAATTGATTTTTCTATTAGTTTATACAATTATGGATGCCATAGAACTTTTCGGCCAAACATGGCAAAGATTCTGCCATGTTCGGGTAAAAAGTAAGACGATCGAATCATTCAATTTATTGCCCTAAAACTTCGGTTATCCCCGAGACGTACGATTTGAATGCTTTTGATCAGTTATGAAATATAAGGAAATAAGGAAATGGTCGTAGAATATATTAGAATAATTTTAATACATTATATTTCTGTAATGACAATATTTCTACTTGAATTAAGTCTTTGAAAATGGGGAAAACATGTATCTAACATGAAATGGAACCCATAGAGGTTGGAAATTATCTGGTGGGATTATGTTTTTTTATTTACTTTTTTAGTTATTGTTTTTATATCTCTTGATATGAATATATATATATATCTTTGAATTTAATCTTGGAAAATATTGAATATAGGAGTATAACATAGGGAAATGGTACCCATAGAGGTTTTAGAATATATTCAAATATTTTTAATACCTTATATCTCTGTAATAACAATAGTTCTACTTGAATTAAATCTTTGAAAATAGGTAGGAAATTATATAGTAGATAAATCTTTTCCTTTTTACTTTTCTGAATATTTTAATATATTATATCTCTGTAATGACAGTATTTCTACTTGAATTAAATCAATGAAAATGCAGGAATCTAACATGGAATGGAACCCATAGAGGTTGGAAATAATTTGAGATGAAAATCTGTTCCTATTAACTTTTCTGAACTTATTTAATACAACAAATCTCTGTAATGACAACATGTCAGCTTGAATAACATTTTTGGAGACATATAATATAGGAATACAACCCACGGAAATGGTGTCCTAAGTGGTAGGGAGTTTTGATTCATTTTATTTTTTGAGAAAATCCCTAGAATCCCCAATCAATCCCTAAAAACCCTAATAGGAGGTATCTCGGTTGTCGGTTAAAAAGAAACCCGCTCGAAACAGATGATTGGTGCATTAATCTTGGAGACAAACGAATAGGTATTCGTGTATTCGAGGGTATGCGAAACTGTGAGTACCGGGTATCGGGTCGGGTATCGGGTCGGGTACCGGGTGTAAACACGGCCGCGATAGGTGGATAGCGGCGTCTCGCTCGCTCGCGCGCACGTACCTTCCTCGTTGTTGGTGAGCCAGTCCTGCAGATGCTTGAAGTTGGGCAGGCTGAGGCCGAGGTCCTGGGAGAATTTCTGCAAAAAGGCGCAGATCACGGCGAAGTCCGGGTCGTTGGCGCACGTGTGGTGGGTGGAGGTGAGGGCGTCGTCGTCCTTGCACTCCTCGGAGATCGCCTCCGCTTGGAGGGGAGTTGTGGCCCGTGCGGCAGCCGCCATTTTTCATGCGTCCCCGGGAACGGGGAAAATTTTCGTAGCGCACGAAGAAAAGTTGTTGTATACACTGCTCGGGACACTCTACGCACAGTTCGCGGCGAGGGGGGGCAGCATTTGAGCGAGTTTTAGGCCGACTCCACGCACAGTTCTGTCGCCGCGCGAAGGTGCATATTCGATTGCGCACAACCGACAGATTAGCATGAAAAATCTGTGTTTTTAATACAATACAAATGTTAATGTTCAAGCTAGAGGTGAGCTGGAGCGACTATCCCAGTTATCGATAGTCTTGATGGTGCGTGCTTATCGATAGCGAGGGTTAGTTTAAGTCCAAGCTGGGTGGCAGTAGTATTTTCAAGACAGTTAACATGTAGATTTAGTCAAAAACTACCAATTGCAAGGGATATTCCTTACCAATTCCAAGGGATATATATATCATTAAAATCGCAAAATAATGTAGATAGGGACTACGAATAAATGGTATTGTAATAACAAGCTGAATTCTGTAATAATTTCAAGGAACATTAACAACAATAAAACAACAAAGCAATGTACATAGATGAATAAGGCATTGTTAGAAAGGTTTTACGAAGTTCGAGCAAATACTACACCCTTTTGGTATTTAGCACCGTTAAGCCACCAGTTCGATTTCCGATAACCGATTCAAAAGTTCCACTTTTCGGATGTGTACATATGTGCCCGTGAGTTGGGGGAATTTGTTGATAGAACCGAGAAAACAAAGGCAAACAGCCATAGAACACAACAAAGACGACCCTTAAGTACGATCGAAAAAAGCAAAATTCCAATCGAACAGTTTCCGCTGCACCGTCGCCTGCATTGTGGTGAAATTGTAGTGAGCAGCTCTCAGCAAGTGAAAAGATACGCAGATACAAGATACAGAGCGAATAAAAACAAATCTCCACCCCCGAAAGCCAGTGAAAGTGACCCAAGGCATACGCGATTCAATAGGCGAAATTCGAAATTCGGCAGCCAAAACCACCAATCATGGACACCTATCAAATGAATTTTAACCAGGACTTTACGTAAGTACATCCTTGAATCTCGGCTGGGAAGGTCACAGACCAGGCAAAAAAAAAAAATAAAAAAACAAGGGGGGCCAAAGCAAGCCATATCAAACAAATGAGATACAAAAATCGACAAACGACACGGGTAAACAAGGCGAAAAGAAAACAGATGTTCCGGGGGGGTGGGTGGAGGGAGGGAAAATGTAACTATAACCGACTGACATGCATGTGCCTGTGCCTGTGCGTTTGCAGTTTATTAGAACATGCAAACAAGCAGTTCCACTAACAATAACAATTAACGAACACATACATTTGTACATATTATGAAATACAAGCGCGCAACAGCTGACGACGCTGGCTGCAGGTACATACATACGTATGTACGTATTATTTATCACTTACCATGACAAACACACAGCCCCAAAATCCCGAGCCCCGCAAAAACAAGTTTTACTTGTGCGCTTTTGTGCTTATTTTCGCTCAGCTGATGTCATGTGAATCTTGTGGGTACAAAGCGAGCGCCCAAGCGAATGTACCTTGAGTGCGATTCGGTACCAAATTAGGTAAATTTTTCATGCTTGGCCTGCTTTCTTCCAAACAGTGCACTCTCGTTTTTATGGCCATATAATATACCATGGCTATGCCTAAAGAGTGATGATGGAAAGGCCATCTGGGTGGGTCAAAATTAGGGTGGGTCGCTACTTTAGGCCTAAACTCATGGGGAAGGTTATTTTAGACGAGTTGTAAATGGGTCAAAACCCGCAGGAAGTCAAAAATAATGTTCCCCAGTTCCCATATAAATTATCACAAACAAAATACGGGTATATTTGATTTGAACTCAAAGGTGGCTGCCAGGTTTATGAACTTCCAAAATGCCTTTTTGTTTAGTTTAATTTTTGTTGATTGCGGGCCTTAGAACCGATAAGATGAGTGAGGCAAAAAGGCAGCGAATCAATTAATAAAAACACTGGGTGAATGGACGCAAAAGTGCAACCTCAACGAAATAAATCAGATCAATTCGACGGTTTCACTTGCGTGTGTGCAAGCAAACGATGAGACTGCTGTAATACCAAGGAAAACTCGTGAATTTCTTAGAGATTGAATTTGGGATGATACATTTCTCATCGAAACTTTAACCCCAAGGTTACAACAAAAGAAAGCAAATTTCATAATGATGATTCCAGCACTCTGATTCAGGTGCTTTTAGGGCCAGTCATCGTTGTTTATTTGTTGTTAGCTTTTGCTTTTGATAACTCGATCATCTGTGCGCATTTGTTTACTACAACGAAAACCACATCGCAATACAAGAGAGAAAAACAAAAAACAAATAACAGAGTCCGGCGAAGTCGCAGTGTAAATACTCTTACACGGCGCTTCAAATCAATGGAAATTGAAAGCTACTTTTTAAATCTAATCTGAAAGAAAAGGAATATTTACTCTTGGTATATTTACTCCTAAACTAACCCAGTTTGTGACCCACAAAACCTATTAAATATGTAGGCATGGTGTGTGCCTGAAGGAAACAATCAAAACACGCGCTCAAAATAATAACAAAACCAGACACTATCGCATAACCTTGGACCCCATTTTGCGACGACCACAAAACTGTGGTGAGAAACTAGTTTTGCGAGTCAAACGGCACAACAACAGCGCACTGTGTGAATTTATCAGCCTACAGCGACTTTGCCAAATTCAAATCCGCTGCGATAATTGGCCAAGGCCGGCTTGGTACGTTTCCACCATTCAAAAGAGGCGGCCAAGCGCGCTTCTTTTCCCCAGATCTGGCAATACCAGGTGCGGGAAATACTAGATGCAATACCAGATGCTAGAAAGATACCAAACGAGAAGCTGACAGAGGGAAGTTCTATTTATAATTTGCTTAGTTGCATTTTGTGCAGCCTCTTGCAACTGGCTATGCTTGAAAGGGAATCTCAATTATAGGGGGATTGCATCCAGTGACCCTGCAACAAGTGTGATAATTCAAGCTGGCTTGGCATACGACAATTTAAATGTGGCGGAAAAGGGGAAAATACCGACGCCAAGATCTGGCAATGGCGGATGCAGAAAATACTAAATGCAATACCAGGGGCATACCAGATGCCAGACTGGAATACCAAACTGGGAGCTGACATTGAAAGGAAGTTCTATTAATAATCTGCATAATTGGAGTTTGTGCAGCCGCTGCAGCTGACAATTAGCGAGTGCATGGGGAAAAATCGATCGGAGACGCGATGGAGCAGCGCGCCAACTTCCTGGCCCTCACGCTCCTGGACGCCCTGGAGGACGAGAACGAGTCGGACATAATGGCCATGCTGGAGAGGAACCCCATCAACGCGGGCATTGTGCCCTGCGACCGGGGCCTGTCCCCCCTGCACTACGTGTGCGGGATGCGGAACGAGGGCCTCGCGCGCCGCATCCTGGCCCGCTTCCTCGAGTGCCCGGACCTGGACGTGGACGCTTTGTGCGACGGCAGGACCACCGCCCTGCACATCGCCAGCATCTACGGACGCGCGGAGCTGGTGCGGATGCTGCTGGAGCGCGGGGCGCGCCCTGACCTCCCGGACGATGAGAAGAAGCTGCCCGTGCACTACGCCATCGAGGAGTGCCACTTCGAGGTGCTGCAGCTGCTGCGGGAGCACATTCTGCGCCAGAAGCAGATGCGCAAGCAGAAGGAGCAGCAGCTGCTGAGCACCCCCGGGCAGCTGAAGTACAACCACGACGTCACCTCGCCCTACTACATCAACATCACCCACAGGCGGCACAGGCCGCAGCCGCAGTTCCCGGACCTGCCGCTGCCCGACGAGGAGCAGGCGGTGAACCTCTTTGCCCTCACGGAGGCCCACCTCACGCAGCTCGTGCAGAGCCAGCGGGAGTCCGCCGGAGGGCGGCACCCCGAGGACCCGGACCATCCGCGGCAGCGCATGCTGATCGAGAGCTGGCGGGAGAAGGTGCACAGGTCGCGGGCGCGGCAGTCGCTGCTGCACCAGTACGACGGTCACGTGGAGGCGCTGGTGGAGGAGGCCCTCGGCCAGGAGGACTTCGACTACGAGCAGCACTTGAAGCAGCAGCTGCGCGGCGAGGCGCAGACGAGGGAGGCGCCCGCGGAGGAGGCGGCGGCGGGCAGACAGGTCTTCGAGCAACTGGTGGAGCAGGTCTCCCAGGCCCTCGTTGTGGCGCCCGAGACGGAGCACAGCTTCTTCACCGCCAACGGCGAGCCCGAGCAGGAGCAGCTGCAGATGCAGGAGGAGGAGCCCGAGACGGAGCCGGAGAAGGACTCCCCCAGGCGGCAGGAGGAGTACTTCCTACAAATCAAGGAGGCTTACGTGCACACGGACGACGAGAACGGCTTGGTTTTCTACGAAGCCAAGTACCTGCAGAACGGCGAGGGAAAGAAGCAAAAGCAGGAGGCTGCCCCACCGCCGGCGGCCTCCGATCTGGAGAGCTCGGCCAGCACGAACCTGACCCTTCCGCTAGACTACGAGACGGACGCCCTGCGGCGGGAGCTCACCCAGATGGGCGCTCCCGTGGGCCCCATCACAAAGACCACGAAGCGCCTGTACATCAAGCAGTTGGTCAAGTACAAGCGCAATACGGAGGCCCTGCTGGCCGCCCAAAAACACGCACAGGAGGCGCAAATTCGCTACTCGGTGGAGCTGCATCGCACCCTTCGCTCGCCGGAAGACTTCGCCAGAATCAGCAACTATTTGCCCCACGAGGCCCTGTCTGCCCAGCACTTTGCAACAAGCAACGGACCGAAGAAGAACCTGCGGGAGGGCCACCTCAAGCAGAGTTTCATTTACATGCTCATCGATCCGCGCATTTCGCGCAACTTGCCCGGCGAAAGCGCCTTCCTGGACAAGTTTGACGTATGGCAGCGCTTCCTAGACTCCATATTCTACGTGGGCAAGGGCAAGAGCTCGCGCCCATACGCGCACCTCTACGACGCCATGCGCCTGCACACGCGGCTGCACCAGAAGCACGAGAAGGCGAAGAACGGCGAGCGGGGCGGAGGATTCCGCACCCTGCAGCCTGAGGTCTTCCGGTCGCCGCCCCCGCGCACGGGCGATGGCAGCCAGAGCCAGAAGCTGGAGCGGATCCTGGGCATTTGGCAGCAGGGGAGCGGCGTCGTCTGCCTGCACGTCTTCCACAACATCATGCCCATCGATGCGTACACCCGGGAGGCGTCCATCATCGATGCCCTGGGACTGGTGCACCTCACCAACCTGAAGCGCGGCGACTACTACGGGCCCGCCCAGTCCTGGACCATGAAGCAGAAGAAGCACCTGGGCATCGCGCTGCTCTACAAGGCCATGCACATCTACCTGGCGGAGGGGGAGTCGCAGCTCTCTCCCAGCGATCTTCTCTAGGCGGAGGCTCATGAATTGAAACCCACGTACAAAGCTTGATCTCAAGACTGCTGTGTTAGCTTACAATGGCGTACGAAGAGCCCTCGGAAATTAGTTCAGAGATTTGATCAAAGCGTTCCTTTAGCACTCAGCTTTTTGCCCTCACCTTAAAATTAGATTTACCCTCACCAAGCTTTAAATTTACACATTTACACTTGGATTTAATCAATAAACGCAATGGCAATTTAAAACACCTAACAAGAGTGTTATTTTAAATTAAAATACTCTGCTAGATATCCTTCAACTTGGATTGATCAAGTTTGAAACTAAAAGTGGTTTGCGGGCGACGAACGCAGCTGAAATTTTTAAGGGAAAAGACAAAGATTTTATACGCATAAAATATAAGTTTGAATAATATCAATATCCTAGATTTTTCACAAATTTTATCGAGTTTTTAAAACTGTGCACAAATAGTTTTAAGATATACTCTATGGGTGCGATCTTTTTTTATTATGAAAAATTTCCCTTAAAAAAGGTTCAGAGGTGCAACATTTTCACTACACTGTTTCCCTCTGCATAGAAAATACTTCTTTTGTTTATGGAACAACGGCCAAACCACCTTTTGCATAAAAATCAATTTTGCAAATAATCTAAATGTGTTAATGTTATTGCACGTAAGGATGGATTTGTAAAATTATATAAACCATACTCACAAACTCAATATAATGTTGCTTCAAAAGGTTACTACAAAAAGGGAATATATAATACTTAAAATAATATATTTTTGCTGTTTTCATACTCGCACCCGAATGTTTACATGTCGCCTTGTGAGCTTTTTGCCACTTGGCTTTGGGAAAACAAGCAAATCATATAAAATTTCAATTACCTACGTCGGTGCAAAATCACATTTCCAGTGTGTTTGCAATTTGCAAATACAAAAGGTCACCCCTGCAAGGATGCATTTTATTCGCCTGCATTGTCCGGCATCTGTGTCTTAACCCCCGCGCCCAAAAGCATGCTGTAGTATTTGGCAGGCAGACTCGATTTTGCGCACGCCAGTGCGCATATAATTCTCAAGCAGTTCTGCCTCTGCCGGCATCCAGTCGGCTGGCATTCGGACCGACCGGTATCTTTGCGCAGTGGCAATACCGTAACCGATGAAGTTCTACTGAGGTGCGGTTATTGCTAGTTGAAAACTTTAACCAATACCCCGCCATGGGGACGTGAAATACCGTCCACTACGGCAATTTTTGGAAGCCCGAGAGGGCTGATTAAGCAATAAATACGAAACATAGGCTATGAGTTAATTCGAAAATTCTTGGCATACAAAAGTAATTGGCTGAGTGGTTGCTTTTATATGCTGTATTAGGTAATGTGTTCCAGGGAATTGCGCACTGGTCCCAATGACCAATATCTTTGCATAAACTAGAAAAATGAAGCTACAGACTTGAAACTTGGCACACTATATAGTTATTATATATGCAAAGTCTAGACAGAATTTTGTTCCGATAGGGCCACGCCTTCTTTTCCGCCCCATAGAAACCAATGCACCTTGGGTCAAAAATTTACAAAATATCCATGAAAATTGTGCTAATATATCCAATAAATTGTAAATATTTTAAAAATGACTTTGGTAAATATCCCCTTAATCCCCCACCCCCTCCCGCTCTACAATTATAATATATGTAAATAACACATTTTTAATCACTTTCAACATCTAAATCAAAGGAATAGGCAATTAGACATCTGCATGGGTGGCAAAAAACACACATTCAAATGCACAATCCTCAAAATGAGTTTCAACCAGAGCTTGCAAATAACAGTTGACCGTTTCTGGCAGTCACCACATAACAGTTTTTTAAGCACCACGTGCCCAAAAAGTCTGACCAGATCCGTTCACCGGGTCCCTTGAACGAACGGTCAGTGCTCAACCGAAAACAACTTTCGTGCTTTTTTTTTGCTCTGCTCCTTTGCTGAGCGGTTTGCAACGAGCGAAGAAAATAAAAGTCTTTTGCGTTTGTATGAGTGTGTATGAGAGTTCCTTGTAAAACACACTTGCTTTTGTGCGTTTGGAATGTTCTAATTATTGTGTCAAGATGGGTCGTGATCACAACAAAAAAATTAATTTTTTTTTTAATTTAATACATTGATATACGCGTTAAATGCATCTTAAGCGACCAGCAAAAATTCTTAGCAAAGCTAAATATAAAAAAAAAATCATACCGCATAAATATGCTAGATTTGTAGCTAAACGTTATTAAAAAAGGTACTAAAGACAAATGACCATTTACAATGACCTTTTTGTTTTTTCGCTCTTCTACTGACCATCAATGAGCGAGCGTTCAGTTAAATCGCTCTCTCTAAGTTGTTGTTGAGTGAGCATAACAAGAACCCTGGAACTGAGAACAGTTAACCGAAAACCAAAACAAAAGCAAGAAAAAGTTTTGTTCTGAACAACAGCACACGAGCTTTGCTTTTTTCGCTCCTGTTAGTGAGCAGACCTGAACACAAAAAACGGTCAACTGTTATTTGCAAGCTCTGGTTTCAACGTTTCTGATCAACGAACTACTGACTTTAAGGGCTTCTGAATTTAGCAGGACTGCAATTTTAGTAACGAAATTGAGATTTTTAAATGTTTCGTAACTTAATGTTAATGTTCCGTACTTAAAAAAAAAATGGGTTTTTGCAAAAGCAAAATTGGGACCAGTGTGGAATGGAACGATCTCATTGAGAGCTATGTAGGTATGTATTTAACTCCTAATTTGTGCCATTTGAGTCGTCAAATAGAAATTTAGCTTTTGTTGTGTGTCGCTTTTTATACAAAATTGAAATGCTCGCAACTGTATTAAATATACCTTAATAAAAACATTTGTGTATATGTATAATTAATGCAGTGATTATAAAACTTAACTAAGAACCTTTTTTTATTTGGAAGTTTCCTTATTTCCTTTAAAAAATAACTTTTTTTATGATTTTTGTTAAGGTGTAAAGCTTTAATTTAAAGCAATAAAAGTGGAAATTACATAAGAAATATTACATAAATGGTGACAAATAGTAAAGTTTTACAAGGGTGCGATTAATCAGGTCCGTTGGGTGACGTTCTGGTGGATGTGGTCTGATTTGGCTAGCTCCTTCACTTAAAAGTAAATTGATGAAAAAATAAAATTACTTCTTTTCAATTCAATAAATAAAAAAAAAATCTTGTATATTTCACAGCTCATTGTCCGTGCTTAGCCCGACGGGTCTCCGCTTGTACTCCATATCCGGACAGGATAAGGTGGAGGAGATCTTCGCCAAGGACAACACGGAGCAAATTCGGATTGTGGAACGGCTGTTCAACAGCTCCCTGGTCGTACTAGTCACCGCCCAGAAGCCCAACTGCCTTAAGATGCTGCACTTCAAGAAGAAACAGGACATTTGCAACTGCTTCTACCCGTCGGACATCCTGTGCGTGCGCATGAATCGCCAGCGGCTCATTGTTTGCCTGGCGGAGAGCATACACATCCATGACATTCGGGACATGAAGATCCTGCATTCCATCGACAACATTGCGCCCAACGAGCTGGGCCTCTGTGCGCTGTCCCTCAACTCGCACCTGGCCTTCCCCGTTTGCCAATCGAGCGGGGAGCTGCGTATCTTCAATGCCAGCAAGCTCCGCACCGGCACGACCATCAAGGCCCACGACACGCCCCTCTCGGCGCTAACGTTCTCCCCCAGCGGCACGCTCCTGGCCACCGCCTCCGAGCGAGGCACCGTCATCCGGGTCTTCTGCGTGAAGAACGGCCAGCGGGTCCAGGAGTTCCGGCGTGGAGTGAGCTGCGTTCGGATCGCCTCACTGGTCTTTTCCGCTAGCGGCGACTTCCTCTGCGCCTCCTCCAACACGGAGACGGTGCACATCTTCAAGATCGATGCCCAGGCCGTGGAGTCCGTCGAACTGAAGGCGATCGGTGAGTCTGCAATCTGAATCGGTGGACTTAGGGGTTGCATCTCCATTGAAGGATCAAAGAAGGGAACATGTTATTGTTATTGTTGTAATCCATTTAAGAAATATGAAATAGTGAAAGAAAAGACAACAAAAATATTCAATTATCGGCAATTGTATTATAATTGCACACGTATTGCCAAGGAAATGACTTAAAGATGTTGAATATTTGGATAAGGTAGCTTTGCATTAGGCAGTGATACAATTTGTAAGGATATTTATTGTACTACATTTTTTTCTAACATTCTTTTAATTTTTGTAGCGGAAGTGGCTGCCAAATCGGATGAGGTCAAGAAGGAAGTGCCGGTGGCGGCTGCCGCCGAAGAATCCAACAGCACAACCGGGCCAGCGTCCAGCTGGGGAGGAATGTTCTCGAAGGCGGTGTCCTCGCTGCTGCTGCCATCGCAGGTGACGGACGTGCTGGCTCAGGACCGGTCCTTCGCCACCGTGCAACTGGCGCAGGCTGGGCTGAAGCACATCTGCGCCCTGACCCGCGTCCAAAAGGAGCTGCGCCTTCTGATTGCCTGCGAGGACGGGTTTCTCTACGTACACGAATTTAACGCCGAGCGGGGGGGCTGCTGCAAGGTCCTGGCCGTCCATGACCTGCGCGGCGCCCTCGAGGATGTCATCGAGCTGCAGTTGAGCGAGAGTGTCCTGCGGTCACAGATTAAATCGCAGGCGGCCCCGACCATTCCCACGCAACAGCCAAGCCTCACCATGCTGAAGAGCTGTGCGGCCAGTGTGTTCATCGAGAATCCGGACCCAATCACGGACAATAGCTACGCGAGCATTCTGCGAGGCGAGCAGGGTGACGCCATGTCAGGTTAGCTCCAAGAAATCGGAGATAGCTTTCAGATTCTAAACGTGTCTTTCTTCCCCAGATTCTGACAAGTTTCGGAAGCTCTGCGACGCCATTGACACGCCAACGAAGCTCTACGACGAACGTCAATTTCCTCCTGTGGCTATTGCGGCCAAGGATTGACGTCACTGTCGTGGCCAACAACAAAAGATGGTTAGCAACATTAGCAAAATCCCCAAGAATGTGAAATAATTTTAAAACGAAAAAAAAACGCTTAAAAAAGTACGAAAAAGTATCTCTTTGATTCTAAATACAAAGAAAAAAACATAAAATACTCTTAAAATCTGTCGAGGAAGTATTTTAATTTATTCTTAATCTAAGCTTTCTGTAAACATTCTTTTTCTGTATATATGTATGTATAACATTTATAAGTTTTTGGTCTCTCTTTGCTGATTTATCTTGTAACATACCAACTAGACTCTATTGAATGCACGTATTCAAATGGTTTAACGTAAGTTAAACGATCTTAGTTAACTACTTATACACTGTGTGAAAGACGCTCAAGAAAAACCCAAAAAAATAATTAAAGTAGCTTAAGTAACCAATGATGTACCTTATAAGAGATCAGCAACAATTAAATGCGTAGTCTAATGCGGCGAAATGTAATTTGGACATCTAAATAAGAAACACAAGCAAGCAAATATTTGAAATAAAAAACAATTCCACGAGTACTTCCCCTCTATTCCTTATTGTTTGTGACCCTGGATATTTTTCGCCATAGACTCTGCCCTAGCGAAACAATAACGTTTTAGGTTCTAACATTTAATTGCATTTTCGGCGTATTCGATGATCGTAAATGGCAGCAGAGCCGTGCTTAGGGGATTCTATGAACTCGCAGCGCGGGTGCTCCTCGGTTATATACCTCTCAATGGTGAGCACCGAACCATCGCCTTTGTGTCGGAAGCACAAACCCCTGCCAGCGTCCGGAATGACTTTGTAGTTTTCGGTTTCGTTGTAGAACACCTTGCCATTATACCATGCCACAAAACTCATGTCATGTTGGTTAGGCTCAAGCCGACGGCGTCCTAAGAATATATCCATCCACGGATGGGATTTCGACGCTCCTTCCTTGTATTTGCGGGCACTCTGCTCGAAGTCAATGTAACCGGACACACTGAAGCCTTTCGAGTCGCGGGTGTCCACAAATATAATGGTCTAAACAAATAAAAGGGTTTATTTTAACATAAAGTATATATATTTTAAAGGGCTTTATTTAACTCATCTAATATTGACCCCACGAGTATATTTGTTAGTACTGGAGAATATTGAGTTAATCAAAACTTTAAAAGTTTCTAGTCTGTTTTTCGCATGCAAAGCGAATTCATCAAAACTTCCCTTTACCCGTGGAACCGAGGTCCTAAATGTACAAAACTAAAATGGATACAGTTCGGGATCACTATACAATATTGGCATGACACTGGGTAACATTTCTAAACGTTGTGATGTCATCGTTTAGGCAAAATGGGAATAAGCAATTGGTGTCCCTCGGTCAAAGGGATATTTCCCTACAAGACGTATGCCCAAAAAATTGGACAGGTAAAAATATAATTTTTTTTCACAAAACTAAACAATGACGAATTTAAAATACATTGACGGGAATTGATAGTTGTCCATATTTGTTTTGTTAACAGCTTTCGTACCTCGATGACACGGTTATTTTCCCATACTAATGCAATGCATTGGACATATAGGCGGTGATAAAGATATTATGTCCGGTGAAATTCACTTTTCCTCGTAGACTTAGTAGTTAATTCGTTAAACTTGAAATAAATTAAACCTTTTAGATTGGATAAACATGTCTAAATCAAACCCAATTATTTTACTCATACAGATAAGCAATATATTGCAAAAATTGAATTGAACTATGCAAAAAAATTAGTTTTCGGATTTTGTAGGATATTCGTTTTGGCTCTCACCGATATGTCTTTGCCCAAGTTTTGTTTTTCCCGGCTCAATATAGCATTGATCAGTGGATCGTTGGCAAAGTTGTGTTCACTAAAGAAGAAATTCGGTCCCAAGGGATTCATGTGCTTCTGCTCAAATTGCGAGGGCGACAACACCACTGTTCCCACAGCCGCCCTCAAGGGCACCAGGCTGCGCATTATGTTCTCATTCGGCAGATATCGCTTATCCTCTATTTTGACAAAGGAGCTCAAGTAATTTTCGTAGGCAATGCGCGCGGCCTGGTTTGCCTTCAACTTTCGACTGTGTCTCTTGATCGTTCCGTGGGTTTCATTTTCATGACGATCAAAATGCAAACGCGTTTCGTGAACATCATTCACTCCCTCGTCGCTGTCCAAACTGGAAGAGCTGCTTTTGATTTTAGCGGACTTTAAGGACATTAGGGTATAATTTATAAAGAATCAAATATCATCCAATCAACCAACCTTCAACATGTTCTCTATGAAACCGTATGCTTTTGTAAGAAAACGAAAACAAACGAGTGTATTTATTATGTGGGAGGTGAAAGTGGAAATTAGTTTTGACAAGCAAATAAAATCATGCATTCTGACACTATCACACATGACACAACAAATATTATTTTATAGCAAACCGTAAAAAAAAAAACAAAAAAAGTTATACTAGGCTGAAGAACTCGCTACCGCCAAATAAACAAGAATGAGTAATCAAGGCAAGAGTGTGGACTTTAGCGTTTTGGAATTTGAAAACTACGATGACTACATTAACTCGTTTGCCACCGTGATGGACCACCGGTACATGAACAGTCACAGCACCATCAAGACCATCGTCCAGCTGGGATATCGAACCACCAAGATTCCCTATACCATCAATGAGTTTAAGAAGCGGGTGGAGCTTGCCCTGGAGGCCATTCGGCCCAAGACTTCGCACCACGGCTATTTCAGCGATGTCATGTCACTCAAGAATAAGGATCCAGTGCTTTTGGAGTTCAAATCCCGCGAGTCCCCTAATTTAAACAAGATTCTTTCGGTGACTATCGGATGTAGCAACGAATCTTAATAATTTTCGGCATCCGAAAAATATTGAGGCTTCAATGCATTTAATAAGAATTTTGATACGTATGTTAACGTTACATACCCTGTATTCGTTTTATTATACCATGAACCTTAAGGTACAAATGGTATGTATATTACGTATGTGCGAATATATATAACAGGCAGAAGGAGGCATCGGCCCCAGAAAGTATTCAGTGGCGAACTAAATTTTTAGTACAGTGGGCTTGGTGAACTTTCGGGTTCGACATATCCTGTTTTAATTATTATATTTTAATGAAACAATGGTATTTATATAATATTATTAACAAACACAATTTAATTTATACCATTATTGTATATTTTGAAGTTTATTTTTAAACTTAGATTGAGTAAAAAACTACTGAAACGTCCCGAACAGAATTAAATTTTTGTCGATTGGCAACTTGTTCTTAAAATGCACAGTTATTATTCTCCGCCTAGTGGTGTTGCCAATAAATTTCAATTAAAATGCGAGTTGTTTACATATTTTTAGACATATTTTTGCAAAATGAGCTGGAGGTTAACGGAAATCAACGAATCTTAAAAGAAAATAATCCTGTATTTTCAGAATCCCTTGCCGAGATTGGTAAAATATGGGAAGGAGCCGTTACACTGTTAGAAGTATAAAACAGCGTTTCAAAGTCGATTCATTGTCTCAAAGTGCTAAGCACAAAAGTCGTCCCAAAGTTTTGACCGTCCATGAGAAACTGCGAACCCGATAGCAGAATCAATTCGACACAGAGGTTCATCGTAGGACGTAGCACTAAACAAATTACAAGGCAAGGCGCAAGCCGCTCATCTTAAAAGATACCCAGGAGATGCGATTAAATTATGCCAAACGGTATTTGGAAATTTTTCAATCGGATTGTCGGCAAAAGGTTTGAAGAAAATATAACACGTAACTCCAAAAAATAACATATCCGCGACAAGAAAACATGGCTGCAGGTGCCGGTGAGCTCGAGTTCATAAAAGGAAATATTGATATTTTAAGTGGTATATAAAATAAGTGCCAACAAGCTAAAATTTAGTTCGCCACTGTATATTTTCTTGATTAGCATCAAAAGGAATGCTTAGCAACGTCCGCATGTCCGTATGTCCGTCTATATATATGAACACGTCGTTCTCCGAGATGCTTTAGGTCCGTAATGTACTAGTACACTGCAAGCTATAAGGTTAGCACGCCTTCATAAGCCTAATATGAATTCTGATTTTGTAATTCTCAACTAACAGCTAGTTACTTATATTCCTTTCACTCGTATTTCTTTGAACTGTATATGGCAGAAATACCATGCCCTAAAAATAGACCGCTATTTTTTGGGTCATCAGGTTAGCACACTTGACTTGTTTTTCATTCAACTTTGGAATTTAAAGACGTACTGACTCAATATTTGTTGTGCTGTTCGAATGATTTATCATATGCGAATATGATAAAAACAAATTATAGCGCGAGTCGCCGCTGCAAAGAGAGAAATATTAAGAGAAGCATCCAAATCCATAATGGTCAAATTCATATGTCTCGATGGATTGATTGATGCTCAAAATGTCAATTTATTGTCATGGTCGCCTTACTCCTCGGACATTCAAATCATTAAAAACGTGGTTCCAAGGTGTAAAAATCTGGCAAGCATATAACTACAAAACAGGAGTTAGTTGAAGTTAAAAACTAGCTTGGACATTAATTTCAATAAATTATTAAGTCCAATTGTATGAAGCGCTTCCAATTCAAATCTGTGACATCAATAGGATCATCATTGAATTTATAGGTTTAACAAGAGGTTTAGTTTTAGATAAGCTTAAAAAATCGTAGTGTTCTAACCCTATAAAGGAAAATAAATTGTCATTTTTTCTACAATATTTATTTTTAAATAACATAAAAAAAATTGTCGTAACTTAGAGTTTAATTATTGGTGTATAACAAAAAAGGTACATGATAAATCATGATTTGTTAGATTTGTTAGTTTAACTGTACCCTACTTGTCTCCCCGACAGACAATTGTCTTCACCTCCTACATTCACTCTAATGGGTCCGAGATTTCCGGCTACATCGACCTGGAGATGAGTTGGCGCAACTGCACCCGGGAGGCGCTCAAGCACACGGACTGGCGGGGCGTGTTTGCGGGTCGCTCGCGGCTGAAGCCCATGCCCCACCATCTTAGCTACTCGAATCCACGATTCAATATGATCAAGTACACCGATAGCGACAACTACCTGGTGATGCACGACCACCATTACGGGCTGATGTTCATGCACAGGGGTGACCACAAAATGATCACAGTGGGCGCCCAGACGAACACCAAGAATGCCAAACGGTCGATGGTATACTCCCCCAAGTACGGATACGTTGTGTTTTACGATCATTTTGTGCGAAAGAAGGTCTAGTCCGAGGTGGTACTGGGTGGCAACGAAATTAAATCTAATCAGTGTTGAAATAAATAAAAATGCTAAAATATTTCATAGAAATTTTTTTTAAATTGTTGCAAAATTTAACAATCTTGGTCGTTGTTTTTTACAATGGCCTTTCAAGTGATGTTCTTTAGGCCCGTTCGACAGTGGTAAAACTTACTTTGCCTGGTTTGTTGTATAAACGGCAATACAAATTTATCAGAACGTTTTTGCTTTCATGAAACTAGTTATACATATAACAATTTCTTAAATTAAATGTACTTACTCCTAATATATCTTTATGTTTCATTGCGATGTTTTTAAACAAGTTATGGATCAGGCCTTTTTGTGATTCTTATGTAATTAAATTTTCAATCTAATTTGTATTTACCTAAACGCCAAGTTACAATCCAAAATCTTTAATGGTTGCTCACATAGGACAGCTTAAAATTTGTATACCATGTACCTTAAAGTACAAATGGCCTATTAACTTTCTGCAAATGTATGTAACAGGCAAAAGGAGACGTGTAGGCCCCGCAAACATATGTTTATATTCTTGAACCGCATCAACAGCCGAGTCGATATAGCTATATCCGCCTGTCCATCTGCCTGTCTGTATGTAAGAGTATAAGAAAAAGAGCTAAAAGGGTAGTTCTGATTGCTTTTGGTTATTATTGCAGACAGATCAAGTTTATTTCAAAATTACGCTTCTTTACCGCCTTTGCAAGTAGCATAAAACTGTCTTTGCTTCGACATATTTAACAATAACTTGGACATCCGTTTAACTATTACGCAGATAATGTTACTCTCGGTACATGGTATCTCGTTGTCGACAGATCTCGACTACAGCGTTTCCACTTGTTCAATAATAACTTTATGATTGAAAATGTTTTCAAAACGCATTCAACGATTCAAAGAGTGCTAAAAAATTTTGATGCAACCGGTACAGTTCGGTCAAAGCCACGTTCTAGTAGACCGCCACAAACCGACCGATCGAGAAAAGCGGGAGTCTATAGCCTTCAGGAACAAGGTTATTTTTAATGATGAGAGCAAATTCTGTATATTTGGTATAAAAGGGCGAAAACTTGTGTGGCGCAAACCTGGCACAGCCCTTGATGTGCCAACAGTCAAGCACGGAAGTGGCGGTGTGATGGAGTGGGGCTGTATAGCGGCAAGTTGAGTTGGCAACCTGGTCTTTATTGACCCCACAATGGACCACAAGGCTTACATGAATATTCTTAAGGACAACTTGCACCAAAGCGCATCAAAATTGGGTCTGTCAAAGTTTTTTTGGTTCCAACAGAATAATGACCCCAAACATACTGCGTTCAATGTGAAGCTATCTCCCAATCCATTTTTAACAGCATTAAAGAACTTCATTCCGACTCCCACTTTATTTATACCGACGGATGAGCAACGAACAGCTGAAATAATTTCTCTGCATGAAGCAATCACCTTAAAATCCAAGTTAACTGTAAAAAATATCATCTGCTCAGACTCCTTGTCGTCATTAAAATTATAAACGTCAACAACAACGACTTCTACCCAACTGTTATTAGAAACATCCTACATTAACAAAAGGGTAAAATAAAGTTCATGTGGGTCCCTGGCCACACAAAAATAGAAGCTAATGAATCTGCCGATAGAGCTGAAAAATACGCACATAAGCTTCCACTCATTACCACACTCATTACCTGAAGAAATTCCATAATCCCAATCACCCTGACACTCTACTTGGTACGGCAAAGTGACTGTTTTCCTCTTAAAATTTCTAAGTAACACCAACCTTTTAGGCCTAGAAAAAAACTAAAAAAACAAGACTTAGACTCGTAAATACAAAATTAATGCACGAACGCTACTTCGACAGAAATAAAGCCAACTAATGCAAACTCTGCCATACCCAACAATCACCAAACATTGAACACACCTTGGTTCTTTGGCCCGCTATCAATTCTGCAAGCCAAACTGTGTTAAAGAACACAAACCCAATAAACCTACTATACCAGTAGAGCCAGTAGAGTTTAGAAGTCTCACACCAGAGACTTTCACCACGTGGATTAATCACAAGACACATATTAATGCTACTCCTTTTTTTTATTGTAGTGTCACAATCGACCGCTTATTAGAGACTGACTAAAAACTAGCTTTTGTACCCTAAACCGCGTGTTTTTTCTATCTTTTTCTATGGTTTTTCTTAAACCTCATCCCGAGTACCGCTGCAGCTTATCAGTCTCAAACAGAACTACCTGTGAGCCATCAAACGTTGGAGTCGTAGCGCTGATACTCCTTTAGTAAGAGTAACCCCTACGAAAACCGACCGATTTGCATTGCTTCAGTATAGGGAGTTGGAGAATGCAATAGCTGGTTAACCTTGTACATCGCCCGCTGATAAGGCACCCGGATCATCCCTATATAGTAACTCATAAAAGAAACCAATGACAATTGGTAAAAATATCAAAAATTCGACATCTCAAAGAACACCAACACCAACACATTGCTCAAGAAAACATGGAAACAGACAGCAATCTCTTCGACCCTGAAAACACGCAGTACAGCCGACCTAGGATCTAAAATTAAGAATAGAGATAAATAAAGATAAATCCACACTAGCTACCTACTAGATCCCTTCGCACAGACCAATTCACCAACAACAACGGCAGCGTATCTATCCAAATCAAATACCCTATATTGTAACTTATAACCCAATATTCTTTAACTCAACTTAAAACCAATGATTTATCTGGAAACTGAAATCTTAAACATATATGCTTCGAATACACAATAAAATATAAAAGGGTACATAACTACAATGAACTCCTACTAATAATTAAACTCTATCAATGCAGCCCACAATCGTTTTAGAGGCGTAGCCATACTAGTCCTCAAATCCTTGCAACATTCCTTGTAACAACACAATCACATGGAAACTCTCGAAATCGACATATTTGTTTAGAAATGTTGCAAGGATTTGTGGACTAATCACATAGGAACTCTCGCAATCGACATTACATTATAAATAAAATTACCCTTCTTTCAACTTACATACCCCCAAACAAAACACTTTTACCCAAATCTCTAAATGATGACCTTGAAACATACAGCACCAACAACAGAAAAATTATACTAGGTGACACCACACCTGGGGATCACCCCAATCCAATAGTAGAGGCAAAATGATAGCTAAATTTATCCAAAACTTCAACCTAACATTACTCAACGGCTGCCCAACCATAGAAATTTGCGGTTTTCGGGGAAGCGGGGGTGGTAGTAAATTTTTATAACAAACTTGTGCTGAACTGGTATCACAAAAATTTGAATATGAAATTAATTTTTCTCTATCTATAGTGTCCAAAATCTAAATCTAGGCTATAACGACTCGACTATTGATGATGATCAAGAATTTATATACTTGATAGGGTCGGAAAGCTTCCGTTTTGACAATTAATTACTTGCGCTTTGTATCATTGCTCGATGGCGTCAATGCATCCATTTTTAAAAACTTTATAGGTATGTAATTTGAGTCCTTAAATCTTTAAATTATTTAATCAACAAAATTTTTTTGTAATGAAAATGTGTATTGTACGTAGTACATCGTTAACGACAAGTCTCGACTACAGCAATCCAACTTGTATTTTTCTAAAATAAGAAAAGTAGGAGCGACTTTTACCAAGTCCATTAACCAGAAATACCGGGTGTTTAGATAAAACTTAAATATTTCAAAATATACCGACATATTATTCTGTATGTATGCGATTAGTCCTTAACTTAAAACATAACAATGTAAAATACACTTTTCATTTTAAACAATATTTTTGTTATTTAACTAGTAGTACTTAGAATTATTTTGCATTTTTCATATTGACACAAAATTTTCCTTATAAATTTATTTGATTTTAAATTTTTGCGTTTTTATCTATACAAACAACAACTTTGTGGCATCACTGGTCAAACTTTGTGCTGCCAACTTTGTGGCAACAGGCAAATATCAATACATCGGACTATCGATGTCATCGATAGTCTTGCATAGTTTTGCAGCTCAATCGGATGTATCCTCACAACAGTTTTGGGTGCCAACCCAGACGGTCGTCGTTGGCATCTTTATTTTTTTTTTAATTTATATATGTTTTTAAATGTTATTACTGGTGGACAGCATTGTCAAAGTATTTATAAATTTGAAATTTTTTTTTTTTAATAATAATCATAGCATTTAAACCGAAACGGTTAGAAGGAGGTTGTTTGTTGCTCCCAAGCAGAACGACTTCCCGATCTCCAGGGCGAAATACTAGTAGTTCCAATGATGTGGTTTAACGGCAGCTGTTCGTCTATCTTCGCTCCTTCCACATCCTTATCATTCTTGCTGGACATAACTTCGCGCTTCTTTTCTTGCCTGTTGAAGTCACGGGTAGTCTTGCGTTTAGATTTTGTCCTCTTAGGTCCATGCCTGTTGGGAGCTGCCTCATCGCTATATGCACCAGAGTTTGGAGGTACAGGATTGTTCCGTCTTGATTCATATTTAGAGATAGCTATGAATGTTCTGACGGAATTTTTTTCTTGACGGTATTGGAAAACCAATGTGTCTTAAAAAACGAAGGCTCCAGGCTCCTGCCTGGTTCAATTTGATTTCTCTTATATTTATCGGTGTTAATGGTTTTTTTTTAAGCCAAAATGTTACTATTCCCGCATTTCAGTTTCAGTTCCATCCACACTTCAAAGAACTCACTATAAACTTAATTTTGTCATGTAGCTTTAGGGTTGCCTGGTATGTGTCACTGAAAGCGTCAATGTACGTCTCGATCCAATCCCAATCGGCATCCACATAAATAAAACTTCGTAGCTACAAAATCCTTTAAGTCCAATATTTTTTTTACCATAAAGTGCGACAGGAACTTATTTTATCGGCGGTCTTCTTTGTCTTGTTCACATCGTATGCGCAAAGTTGTAGAGTGTGTGCTTCACATCTCACAAGGTGTATATTTGCAAGTTCAATGGTACTCAGTTCATTCAGAAGAATTTCACTTGCTGGGATTCCTCTGTGGCATCATTTAACTCTTGGGCAGCTTTCATCATGTTTGCCCATTATCAGACGTACACAGCGTTACGTCTTAACGCTGAATATAAAAATTCTTAAAAAAAAGGTTTTTAATATTTCAAAAATTATATGTAGTTCAATTTTTACTTGTAGCTTTGACCAAGTGATATTCCAAAATCATCTAAGATATCTATAACTTTATTCTTCATGTATATTTCAGTATAGAATACCCCGAGTTCAATTATGCCTAAAGTCTTGACAATATTCTCGGTTTTGGCCAGGCTTGCGTGGATCATTTGCAAATTTATTCCTAGAATGGATTTATTCAATCTGGTGGCAACATCTATTTTCAGCGACACCAGCTTTCCCGTTGAAAGAGCTTTTATGTTCTTTTGATAAACTTCTCTCTGACTGACGAAAAATTAATAATATTTCGAGACGTTACAGGGTTCATGCCAATGCCATTTTATATTGGATCGATTATTTCTCTAAACCCTTCACTGTCTAAAAATTTAAATGGTTTTCCGTCCGTAGTTACTCTTTTTTTTTTTAGGAAGAAACAATTGCTTCTTCGCTCGTATAATACGATAGTGTTTCTTGTTCTTCCAATTGGGTTGATTTTGTATTTGCAGAATTTTTCCATTCATTAGAAAAGCAAACATTGTCCGGCAAACAAACCTAAGACGGCACCCAAAAACGAAACAATTTTTTTTTTTCTCTCTCATAGCATGTATTTTAAATCTATCCTCCTATGGGACAATCATAAAATTGTGTGTTGTAAATTCCTTCGTGGTTGAATTTTGCAGTTTGGTCTAACTTACAAAGAAAACAAAAACATAAAAAAAAAAAAAAAAAAAAAAAAAAAAACATAAAAAAAAAAATTCAAAAAAAAATCATTCAGGTATCGTAATTAAACGATTGTCCAGAGGGTGGGTGCGTTTAAGGCGACGAATTGTGGAACTGTTGTCCAGCAGGTTGATGGCTAGATTGTTTGGGTGTTCGTGCAGCCTTCTTTTGTAACGAACACTGAATCTCGCTATCTCCTCCTTGACCCACGGGATGCCGAGTTTTTTGTGGATGGTGGAATTGTCGTGCAGCAGGTGAGCGTTAGAGACCATGCGTAGCACCTTGTTTTGGAATTTTTGAATTATATGCCGGTTGCTCAAGCTGGCGGTGCTCCAAATTTGGATGCCATAGGTCCAAATCGGCTTTATCATTGCCTTGTATAAGAGTAACTTGGAACGCAAGCGCAATTTGGAACGTCTTCCGATCAGCCAGAACAACTGTTTAAGTCTGCTTTCGGAGTGGCAGCGCTTTAGTTTCAGGTTAGTTTCAGGTGGGCCTTCCAAGTCAACCTGCGGTCCAATGTCAGTCCAAGGTATTTCGGTGTGGCAACATAAGGGATGGCTACTCCATTCAGTGAGACTGGAGGGCAGTCGCCCTTACACAGTGAGAACGTACTCAGTGTGGATTTTTCTGGGTTGACGGCGATGTTCCACCTCTTTAGCCAGGAGCCTAGGGCGTCCAACTGCGTCTGCATCAGCTCAGAAGCTGTTGTTCTCGAACTCGAGTTGACCAGGAAGGCCGTGTCGTCAGCATAGCTGGCAACTAGTAAGTTGGGATCCTCGATCACTGGCAAATCTGCAGTGTACAGGGTGTACAAAGGGCCCAGTACGCTGCCCTGTGGAACACCAGCTCCTATTGCCTTGATGCCAGATTTTGCTTCACCACATCTCACATGGAAAACTCTTCTCTCGAGATACGACCTGAGCACGATGTAGTATGCGTTGGGCAGGATACGGTCGAAAGCCTGTTTTACATCGAGCATGACTGCACAGCAATATTGCTTCTCCTCGAATGCCTTAAGGATGCGCTCTACAATCCGGTGGCATTGCTCAGGTGTTCCGTGTAAACGCCTGAAGCCAAACTGGTTATCGGGGATCAAACCCACCTCGTCCAGGATTGGCAGAACTCTGCGTAAAAATACTCTTTCGAGAATTTTGGAGAGTATCGCCAGTAAGCTGATCGGACGGTAAGAGGCAAGATTGGCCTCAGGTTTTCCAGGCTTCGGGATGACAATGATCTCCACTGGGTGGAAAAGTGGCCGATTTCAAAACATCTGCTAAATATAGTCCTTGTGGTGTCAAAATGTGCAAAATGATAACCATATACATACGTCTACCTCTTAGGTCTGTTGCACTTTTTAGGTGTCAGTCAGAAAGTGCTTGCTTTTTTCCATGGGGCTTGGCCAAAATGCATCAAAAAATTTTTTGATATTAAATGAATATGTTTTTTGAACCATTTTGAAGAACAGAAACTTAGCAGAAATTGAAATTAAAGATGTAACAAAAAAATTGGATCACTTTGTAAACAGGGTCACTGAGAAATGGAAGGCTTGCCATTATAATGCCAGAAATTTTGAGATAAAAAGTCAGAAATGGCTTGACATGCCGCTAATTTTATACAAAATTACGTCATCGTCAGATATTAGTCGACCTAAGAAGGATTTTTTATACCATGTACCTTAAGGTACAAATGGTATATTAACTTTGTGCAAATGTATGTAACAGCCAGAAGGAGACATCTCCGACCCCATAAAGTATATATATTCTTGATCAGCATCAACAGCCGAGTCGATATAGCCATGTCCGTCTGTATGTATGAACACCTCGTTCTCGGAGATGGTAAGAGATAGAGGTCTAATTCTTTTTGCTTTTGGTGTGTTTATTTCAAATTTTTGCCACGCCCCTTTCCGGCTTCGTAATTTGCATAAAGCTGTATTTGAATTTTCTTCGATAACTTGGACAAAATAAGAGCTAGAGACCTATTTCTTTTTGCAATATATCCGTTTAACCATTGCGCAGATAATGTCATTCTTGGATTTTTGCCACGCCCTTTTCCGCCCTCGTATTTGCAAAACAATCGATATCTTCGAAATGGTAAAAGCTAGAGGCATAATTTTCAGTCCAATAAGTCCACTGATCGTCAGACACGTACGGATCGGACAATAAATATAGAAGATATGGCCAATTAAAGTTTTACCCACCCCTTCCCTAGGCAACGGCATGCCGCACACGCTGGGGTGACGTCATCCGTCTCTTTGACTTCAATTCGTTCGCATGTGTATACATACAGTAGTGTGTGTATGTGTGCACCTGCTGATTTTTTTGATGTCAACAAACGAAAATATGGTGAATTATTTGAAAAAAATAAATAAAATCAAAGAAATGGTTCATAAAGAAAAAAAAGGTGCATGGTATCTCGTTGTCGAGAAATCTCGACTACAGCGTTCCTACTGTTTCGTTTTTGTTTTGCTTTTCAATACAAGACATAGAAAAATAAAAAGACATGGATTAGTTATTATATATATGTATGTACTTTATTTACCAATAACTGTATGTAAAAACATTTTTTTGTTTATTGTATCTGCATTGTTAGCTATATTACATATAGATGTAGATGTAGATCTAATAAAAAAAATAGAGACAGCCGCTTAAAGTTCGCAAAGGAGCACATTAAGAAGGATATTGGATTCTGGAACGACGTTATTTTTGCGGATGAGTCCAAATTTAACATTTTTGGCTCGGATGGACGAAATTACGTGTGGAGGAAGCCCAATACAGAGCTTGAAGACAAACACCTGAAGGCGACGGTGAAGCATGGCGGCGGCCATGTAATGGTTTGGGCCTGTATGTCGGCTGCAGGTGTTGGAAGGCTTCAATTCATTAAGTCAACAATGGACAAAATGCCCTATCTTAACATCCTGAAGGATAACTTGATACAAAGCGCCGAGGACTTGGGAATAGGGGAGACATTTCGGTATTACCAAGACAACGATCCCAAGCATACCTCGGGGATTGTTCAAACATGGCTCATTTACAAATGCCCCCACGTGATCAAACCACCGGCACAATCACCAGACTTAAACGTGATTGAAAACCTATGGGCTATATTAGAAACTAATATCCGCAAAAGGCAGATTTGTACCAAAAATGATTTAAAAGTTGCCTTGACGGAGGAGTGGGCCAAGATACCTCCAGAAACCACCAAAAAATTGGTGGAATCGATGCAGAAACGCCTCAAAATGGTCATAGACCAGAAGGGGGGCAATACCAAATATTAAAATATTTATAATCTTTTGTTATTTTTTTAGTTTCATTTATTTTAAGAACTGGGTCAAATAAGCTGTGACATAGAAAACTGCAGTATTTTTCTTCTAAGTTAAATAATAATAAAACCTTTTTTTATTTTAATAAAGTTAAAGCTTTTTGTAATTCCTAAAATACCCACCAAAAAACCTGCGTTTTTATTTTTTAAATATCGGCTTTAGTTTACTAGTTATTCTCGTTTAAATTCGAGAATGCGAGGTGGGTCAAATAAGCTGTGAGCCACTGTATTTACTTAATGGAAAAATTCTGCAAATACAAAATTACCCCAATTAGAAGAACAAAAAAGAGTAACTAAGGACGGAAAACCATTTAAATTTTTAGACAGTGAAGGGTTTAGAGAAATAATCGATCCAATATAAAATGGCATTGGCATGAACCCTGTAACGTCTCGAAATATTATTAATTTTTCGTCAGTCAGAGAGAAGTTTATCAAAAGAACATAAAAGCTCTTTCAACGGGAAAGCTGGTGTCGCTGAAAATAGATGTTGCCACCAGATTGAATAAATCCATTCTAGGAATAAATTTGCAAATGATCCACGCAAGCCTGGCCAAAACCGAGAATATTGTCAAGACTTTAGGCATAATTGAACTCGGGGTATTCTATACTGAAATATACATGAAGAATAAAGTTATAGATATCTTAGATGATTTTGGAATATCACTTGGTCAAAGCTACAAGTAAAAATTGAACTACATATAATTTTTGAAATATTAAAAACCTTTTTTTTAAGAATTTTTATATTCAGCGTTAAGACGTAACGCTGTGTACGTCTGATAATGGGCAAACATGATGAAAGCTGCCCAAGAGTTAAATGATGCCACAGAGGAATCCCAGCAAGTGAAATTCTTCTGAATGAACTGAGTACCATTGAACTTGCAAATATACACTTTGTGAGATGTGAAGCACACACTCTACAACTTTGCGCATACGATGTGAACAAGACAAAGAAGACCGCCGATAAAATAAGTTCCTGTCGCACTTTATGGTAAAAAAAATATTGGACTTAAAGGATTTTGTAGCTACGAAGTTTTATTTATGTGGATGCCGATTGGGATTGGATCGAGACGTACATTGACGCTTTCAGTGACACATACCAGGCAACCCTAAAGCTACATGACAAAATTAAGTTTATAGTGAGTTCTTTGAAGTGTGGATGGAACTGAAACTGAAATGCGGGAATAGTAACATTTTGGCTTAAAAAAAAACCATTAACACCGATAAATATAAGAGAAATCAAATTGAACCAGGCAGGAGCCTGGAGCCTTCGTTTTTTAAGACACATTGGTTTTCCAATACCGTCAAGAAAAAAATTCCGTCAGAACATTCATAGCTATCTCTAAATATGAATCAAGACGGAACAATCCTGTACCTCCAAACTCTGGTGCATATAGCGATGAGGCAGCTCCCAACAGGCATGGACCTAAGAGGACAAAATCTAAACGCAAGACTACCCGTGACTTCAACAGGCAAGAAAAGAAGCGCGAAGTTATGTCCAGCAAGAATGATAAGGATGTGGAAGGAGCGAAGATAGACGAACAGCTGCCGTTAAACCACATCATTGGAACTACTAGTATTTCGCCCTGGAGATCGGGAAGTCGTTCTGCTTGGGAGCAACAAACAACCTCCTTCTAACCGTTTCGGTTTAAATGCTATGATTATTATTAAAAAAAAAAAATTTCAAATTTATAAATACTTTGACAATGCTGTCCACCAGTAATAACATTTAAAAACATATATAAATTAAAAAGAAAAAAAAGATGCCAACGACGACCGTCTGGGTTGGCACCCAAAACTGTTGTGAGGATACATCCGATTGAGCTGCAAAACTATGCAAGACTATCGATGACATCGATAGTCCGATGTATTGATATTTGCCTGTTGCCACAAAGTTGGCAGCACAAAGTTTGACCAGTGATGCCACAAAGTTGTTGTTTGTATAGATAAAAACGCAAAAATTTAAAATCAAATAAATTTATAAGGAAAATTTTGTGTCAATATGAAAAATGCAAAATAATTCTAAGTACTACTAGTTAAATAACAAAAATATTGTTTAAAATGAAAAGTGTATTTTACATTGTTATGTTTTAAGTTAAGGACTAATCGCATACATACAGAATAATATGTCGGTATATTTTGAAATATTTAAGTTTTATCTAAACACCCGGTATTTCTGGTTAATGGACTTGGTAAAAGTGGCTCCTACTTTTCTTGTTTTAGAATAAAACAAGTTGAATTGCTGTAGTCGAGACTTGTCGTCAACGATGTACTACGTACAATACACACTTTCATTATTAAATTATTATTTTGAGTTAATAATTTATGCGATGACGCTATCGAGCGCGAGTAATTGATTGTCAAATTCTCCACATACTCGTACATATGTAGGCAGATAGAATAATTATACCATGTGCCTTAACTTAAGGTACAAATGGTATATTAAGTTTGTCCAATGTATGTCACTGGGACAAAGAAACGTTTTCGACCCTATAAAGCAGCGGTGGGCACTCCATAGCTTTTTTAGCTCCATTGACGGTGAAAAGGGAATGTGTGAAATTACACAAACATAATATGTAGAACCAAAAAATTGGACGGGACCCTATTTTTTGCATTTTCCTCAGGCTTTGAAGTTGAAAATCTGTGCCCACCGCTGCTATAAAGCATATAAGTTCTTGATCAGCATCAACAGCCAAATCGTAAAAATTTTGCTGCAACTTTTTTTTTTATTCATCAACATAATAAACTTTAAGGGTGATACAATGGTTCTGCATCATTGATTCTTTAAAACTCAGAAGTGCTTCTGTATCACTTATGTTCTGAATCGTTGCTGTTTTTGCTCCATTGAAAGTAATCGCGGCACCCATTTGGAAAAATCCTTTTTCATGCTAAATTTTTCATGAAGGATATTAAATACATTTCCATATGATATCTGTGTCATCTCAGCAATCTCACGGATCTTCAATTTACGATCTTTCAATATTATTTTTGTCCCTTTGTCCCTTCACTCACATTTTTCGGTGTAACGGCTTCCACAGGAATACCCGAGAGTTTCGCGTCATTTGTGTGGGTACGACCGTGTTTAAACTAGGAAAACCACCGACAAATCGTTGATTTTGATGGACAAGAGTCCGGGTAACATTTTTCAATCCATTGTTTCGCTTCAACGGTGTTTTTAGCCATGAAAAACAATGTTTTATCAGAACACGGAACTCTGTTTTCCCCATTTTGTTAACAAACTGCAAAATGACTTTAATCCAACCCCGATAACCCAGCTCTTTTGGTCCGATTGACTTAAAATTTTGAGAGGTTTATAGCAAAGGATCGTACTCTAAAAAACCGTGGATGCTGTTTACTACGAGAGTCATTTTTGGGTTATTCCCGGGACTTTTTGATCCATGTGTTATTGCCATGTCCGTCTGTCTGTCTGTATGTACAAACACCTAGTTCTCAGAGATGGTGGGAGCTAGTGGTGTAAATCTTTTTGATTTTGGTGTGTTATTATTAAAAGCAGATCAAGTTTATTGTAAATTTTTGCCACGCCCCTTTCCGCCTTTGTAATTTGTATAAAACTGGATTTTCCTCGACATATTTGCTCATAACTTGGACAAAGTAAGAGCCAGAGACCTATTTATTTTTCAGTAGGTCCGTTTAACTATTACGCAGATAATGTCATTCCTAGATTTTTACCACGCCCCTTTCCGCCCTCGCATTACATATATAGGAACGCTATTTATAAAAAAAAGCTATATATCCAAAATGGTAAAAGCTAGAGACATAATTTTGAATTCGCTAAGTCCAGTGATCACCAAAATTACGGCTAGATCGGACAATAATATGACCAATTAAAGTTTTACCCACCCCGTCCCTAGGCACCGCATGCCGCACATGCTGGGGTGACGTCATCTGCCTCTTCTTTAACTTCAATTCGTTCGCACCAGTATACATACAGATGTGCATGTATGTGTGCACGTTCTGACAAAAATTGGTGAATTTAAAAAAAAAAAAAACAAAGAAATCGTTGATAAAGAGGTACATGGTTTCTCGTTGTCGATAAATCTCGACTACAGCGTTCCTACTTGTTCTTAGTAAGGCTGGGAAAATTCTTAAGCTGTATACATACATATATTCATAAGCTTTTGACGAACCAATCGTGAAGGTGGCGAATTTACGTATGCATTCTCATGTAAGTTTTGGCAAATTATTTTTCTTATCGGAATATACTTTGTTGACATCGTTCCTATATACGTACGCTCTCGAAAAATGCAATTATTTTAGAATACGCTGAGCAAAACAAACATCGGAGACACTCTCTCCGATGGCTTTACACTCGCGTGCTTTTAATTTTAGCATAACTTTGCATCTAATCCGATTTCTTATGCTAATGAGCCCATTGCACCGCAGACCTCCGATCATCACAGTTGCAGTTTGGTACAATTTTCTTGCTCCGTAGGTTTTACATCATCGGAAGAACACGCCAAACTCAGGCCAAACTCATTCAATGTAAGCACCATAGCTCCAAGTATACAATATGTATACTGTACTGCTTGTGCTCATCCCGCTGAGCGCCGTGGTAGCGGCTAGAGATCAGTTTTTTGTGGGTAAGTTTTCTGATCAAGTAGGTCACTGTGCCATGCCCAAGTACCAAGTGCTCGCATATTTTCTAGGCAGCGTTTTTACGTCGGACAAAGATGAATCGGAAATCGCATTTCGCACAGCAATACACCGCGCAAACATTTTGGAGCGAAACATAGAGCTTGTGCCCATTGTGATGTACGCCAACACAGATGACAGTTTCCTGATGGAGAAAATTGGTGAGTGCCAGTTCTTTCAGCTATATATACATATTTGCCTAATTGCAAAGAGGAGCAATTTTAGACTCCTACGCCCGCTCACTCAAACATTCGTCGAATGATACCATAATTGTCTATATTTTTAAACGACAGAAGAATGATTGTATGTAGTTCAAATTAGATTCCGCAAAGCTCAGCCATTACGAAAACTTACAAGTCTTCCGTAGCATGACGATTGGACCCTTTTTTGTGAGAAATATTTTAACTTATTGTGCAATTGTAAACCAACAAATAGCATACTTACCTTTGCATTTACACATTTTTAATTGTATATAATTGTATATTATATATTTTAAGTTACAATACCTATTTAGCTTTTTAGAATGTCCGAACATTTAAAATTATCGAATTAATGTACAATTTCTTGTTTCAGTTTGCAATCTGATTTCGCAAGGCGTAATAGCAATTTTTGGACCCAGTACTGGAAGCAGTTCAGGTAAGTATTCGAAAATACTGTGGCAAAGCTCAATGCAACGGTTTCCGTTCGCGAAACAGATATAATTGCATCGATTTGCGATACTTTGGACATACCACATATTGTATACGATTGGATTCCGAATGAATCGATACCAGATCGAGAACACTCAACAATGACGCTCAATATTCATCCTGACAACTTGCTGCTGTCCCGGGGACTTGCTGAAATTGTGCAGAGTTTTGGGTGGCGTAGTTTTACCGTCGTATACGAGTCGGACAGAGGTAGATATGTATTTGTAATAATATTAATTTAATAACCTGCATCGATTCTTGCCCATAGAGCTGCAACAACTGCAGGATATATTGCAAATTGGGGAGCCGAGCAGCAACCCAACCACGGTCAAACAACTGGGACCTGACGAGGACCACAGGCCGTTCCTGAAGGAAATCAAATTATCCACAGACAACTGCCTTATTCTGCACTGCTCGCCAGAAAACCTACTCAACATATTGCAGCAAGCCAATGAGCTGAAAATGCTCGGGGAGTATCAGGTTAGAAGCTAGAAGCATTTCGGCAGAGTCTACAAAAATCTACATTTCAGAGCATTTTCATCCCCCTACTCGATACCCACACCATTGACTTTGGGGACCTGTCTGGCGTTGAGGCCAACATAACCACCGTCCGACTCATGGACCCCACGGACTTTCACATCCAGAACGTTGTGCACGACTGGGAGGAGCGCGAAAAACAGGAGGGACGGTATTATAAGATCCAGCCCGAACGGGTCAAGTCTCAAATGATACTGCTGAATGATGCGGTCTGGCTCTTCTCAAAGGGTCTGACCGAGTTGGGGATTCTGGAGGAGCTGGCAGCTCCCGAGTTGGAATGCAAACGCAAGAAAGCCTGGCCCTTTGGCAGGCGCATCATCGAGTTCATGAAAGCAGTAAGTTATACATGTAGATACCAAATGTATACTCGTATCGCACATAAACTGAAAATTAAGCAATTTAAATAGAAATGTATCAACGCATTTGCTGAATTTGTATTTCAATTATAAAATGCTAACAGAATTATTTTATTGATTTGATTTAGCGATCCGACGAAACGTCCACGGGGCGGGTTGACTTCAATGGAAACGGCCAAAGGAGCTTTTTTACCTTGCGCTTCATGGAATTGAATACAGCCGGATTTTTGAATCTCGCCACTTGGGATCCAGTCAATGGATTGGATGTCCTAAATGACGACGAGGAGAGTGAGAAGCGAGTGGGCCAAAAACTCTCAAACAAAACTTTTATCGTATCCTCGCGAATCGGTGCTCCGTTCCTCACGCTCCGCGAACCTAACGAGGGAGAGATACTATCGGGGAATTCGCGGTACGAGGGATACTCCATAGATCTTATCGACGCCATTGCAAAAATGTTGAACTTCAAGTACGAATTCCGGATGTCGCCCGACGGCAAGTACGGGGCTCTCAATAAGGTGACCCAAACATGGGATGGCATCGTCAAGCAGCTGATCGATGGGGTGAGCACGAATACATCCCATTAATATATACAATTTTCAATTAGATACATTCAAATGGGGCAATGTAGTTCTATTTAAACACAAAATAGTTCCAAACTTTTGCAACTAAGTTTCTCAATTCAAAAGTAGTTCTTTAAAATTTTCAATACCTCTGAATAATGAAACACAAAATGTGTAGTATCTTCTATTCATCGACGAGTATTTGTATGTTACATACATAGTTGTATTTTCACATGTTTTCACGGCATTAAATATTTCTTTCCGTCTTAGAATGCTGACCTCGGAATATGTGACCTTACTATGACCTCTTCCCGGCGCCAGGCCGTAGACTTTACGCCTCCCTTCATGACCCTGGGCATCAGCATTCTATTCTCCAAGCCACCGACTCCACCAACTGACCTGTTCTCCTTCCTGTCGCCCTTCTCGCTGGACGTTTGGATCTACATGGGATCTGCATACTTGTTTATATCCCTGCTGCTCTTTGCTCTTGCCAGAATGGCGCCGGATGACTGGGAGAATCCGCATCCGTGCAAGGAGCCGGAGGAAGTGGAAAATATATGGTCGATAATGAACACCACATGGCTATCGATTGGATCGCTGATGGGTCAGGGCTGCGACATTCTTCCCAAGTAAGTGAAATCATAGGAGTACCGAAGTACCAGGATCAATATACACTTTAAAAATGTTTTTTGTAGGGCAGCGTCCACGAGATTGGTGACTGGGATGTGGTGGTTCTTCGCTCTGATGATGCTTAACTCGTACACGGCCAACCTGGCTGCGTTTCTAACCAACTCCCGTCAGGCCAACTCCATCAACAACGCCGAGGATCTGGCTGCGCAAAACAAAATTAAATACGGGGTCATGAACGGGGGTTCCACCATGGGATTTTTCCGCGACTCCAACTTCAGCACGTACCAGAAAATGTGGACGGCCATGGAGAGTGCCAGCCCCTCGGTGTTCACAAAGACCAACGACGAGGGAGTGGAGAGGGTGCAGAAGGGCAAGAATCTGTACGCCTTCCTCATGGAATCCACCACCTTGGAGTACAATGTGGAGCGCAAGTGTGATCTGGTGCAAATAGGCGGTTGGCTGGATTACAAAAGTTATGGGATTGCAATGCCATTCAGTGAGTCTTAGTTGATACGGTTGGTGCATCAGGTTGTTTAAGATTGTATTCATTTGCTGAGTTTCGTTGGTATCAGAAATGGTGAATAGGTGTTATTTATTTAGAATATATTAGAGCCCATCAGTTTCCCTAGATAGTATACAGTGGCGGCATATATGATAAATTTTTGTATTTTTAGAAGTCGAATAGGATTTATAGGAGAAATAATGATGCAGTCTGCTTTAAATTCAATAACAAAACATGTGCATTTTACATTTAAGATGTTTATACCATGTACCTTAAGGTACAAATGGTATATTAAGTTTGTGCAAAGTATGTAACAGGGAGAAGGAAGCGTTTCCGACCCTATAAAGTATATATATTCTTGATCAGCATCAACAGCCGAGTCGATCTAGCTATGTCCGTCTGTCCGTCCGTCTGTCTGTCCGTCCGTCTGTCTGTCTGTCCGTCTGTCCGTCTGTATGTATGAACACGTCGTTCTCGGAGATGGTAAGAGCTAGAAGTGTAATTTTTTTTGCTTTAGGTCCGTTATATGTGTACGCAGGTCGAGTTTATTTCAAATTTTTGCCACGCCCCTTTCCGCCTTCGTAATTTGCATAAAACTGTATTTTCTTCGATAACTTGGACAAAATAAGAGCTAAAGACCTGTTTCTTTTTGCATTAGGATCGTTTAACTATTATGCAGATAATGTCATTTCCAGATTTTTTCCACGCCCCTTTCCGCCCTCGTATTCGCAAAAAAATCGATATCTCCAAAATGATAAAAGCTAGAGACGTAATTTTAAGTTTGTTAAGTCTGCTGATCGTTTAAGACGTGCATGCACAATTAGGTTCAGATCGGACAATAAATATAGAAGATATGACCAATTAAAATTTTACCCACCCCTTCCCACGGCAACGGCAAGAGAGGTACATGGTATCTCGTTGTCGAGGAATCTCGACTACAGCGTTTCTACTTGTTTTTTTTTCACGTATACTATTAAAAAGTTTGTATACTATTAAAAAGTTTTGGTATATGTTATATATATAGGTATGTTCGGGTTTTATTAGATGATATTTTTCTTTGGTTCTTCATTGAGTCATTATAAGTTTCAAGTATGTACATGTTTAAATTAAAATTATATAGTATAGTTACTACACTAGCATGAAAATTTTGGAATTCACGGCTGGCGAATCCAAACTAATCCTCCATATCCAAGCGTTTTACGGACATTAGGACAGGCGGACAAACTGACGGACGTACAGGATCAATATGATTTTAAATGATTATGTTTGGGAATGGAAATGCTTCTATTTTTCAGTTACATAGTTACATTCGCATGAGTTTAATATGTATACTATATGTACCGGGGTACTTGGAACATTGATGACTCCTTGTCTTTTAACTTGTGTTTTTTCAGATTCTCCGTACCGTAAGCAGATTAGCGGTGCCGTTTTAAAGCTGGGAGAACTGGGGCAACTGGCGGAGCTGAAGCGCAAGTGGTGGAAGGAAATGCACGGCGGAGGCAGCTGCGAAAAAGGCGACGAGGAGGGAGGAGATACACCCGAGCTGGGATTGGAGAATGTGGGAGGTGTATTTCTGGTCTTGGGCCTCGGCCTTTTTGCTGCCATGGTTCTTGGGTGTACAGAGTTTCTGTGGAACGTCAAGTCTGTGGCCATTGAAGAGAAGGTACGACATAAAAAAATGCACTTTGATATAATTTATATCTGCCCAAATATGATAAAGCATGCTCTTAATGGTTTCTGAATCAATATTCCAAGTAAATGTATATAACTTCAAAGGAAAGGAAAAGGATAATTACATATACCTCACCATATGCTTAGTATTTTGAACGTTTAAGAACTGTTCCTCAGATACCTGATTCGTATTATACTTTATTACTTGTATTTCTTATGAATCTCGTGGTATTCCTGCTTACAGATCTCACTCAAAGATGCCTTTAAAGCCGAGGCGTTGTTTGCGGCTAGAATATGGATCGTTACCAAGCCTGTGCACACTAGCTCTAGCTCAGGAAATTCATCCTCGTCGAGCTCGGGTTCTTCGTCGAAGTCCGGAAAGTCTCGGTCCAGCAGGTCAAAGCACTCATCAAAGTCCCCAGGCATCTCCATGAAGAGCAGCAAAAGCTTGGGCGATCCCGATGTGGAGGCATCGGTCCATGAAAAGCTGAAAAAAATAGATTCGTTGTTTTCCCTGAAGGCGAAGAAGGCATCTACACCCCAGTTGGAGATTGGCTGGAAACTAGACAAGGCCACCGAGACAGACGGAACGCTGCTTGAGGACGATCCTCAGTTGCATCCCGAACCAGACCAGCCAAAGCACAGGCATCATCACCGTTGAAGTATAACTTAGACTAAAAAACTGTAACTAATCAAAAATAATTTTCCTTTTTAAATTATCTATATATTAAATGTTCAAATTTTTAAATTATCTATATATAAAATGTTCAAAAAGGTTCGGTGTTTTTGTTAGCCAATCTGAAGGCAATAGAGTTTAGAGAAAGGGGAGTTCAGATTATTGTTGGTAATTACAAAAATATTTTTGCGTAGATAAACAATGGTAATACATTTTTTGCAATGCTTTTAATTATAAATATTGAGTAGTAAAACATTACAGACGTTATTGAAATATAGGCAAACTTATCAGAAACAAGTAGGAACGCTGTAGTCGAGATTTCTCGACAACGAGATACCATGTACCTCTTTTCTTTATGAACCATTTCTTTGATTTAATATTTTTTTTTTTAAATAATTCACCATATTTTCGTTTGTTGACATAAAAAAAAGCAGGTGCACACATACACACAACACTGTATAAATACACGTGCAAAGGAATTGAAGTCAAAGATGAGACGGATGACGTCACCCCAGGTGGGAAAAACTTTAATTGGCCATATCTTCTATATTTATTGTCCGATCCGTACGTTATTTTGCACGTACGTGTTTGACGATCAGTGGACTTATTGTACTGAAAATTATGCCTCTAGCTTTTACCATTTCGAAGATATCGTAGATCAAGTTTATTTCAAATTTTTGCCACGCCCCTTTCCGCCTTCGTAATTTGCATAAAACTGTATTTGAATTTTCTTCGATAACTTGGACAAAATAAGAGCTAGAGACCTATTTCTTTATGCAATATGTCCGTTTAACTATTGCGCAGATAATGCCATTCTTGGACTTTTGCCACGCCCCTTTCTGCCTTCGTAATTTGCATAAAACTGTATTTGAATTTTCTTCGATAACTTGGCTACCGACCTATTTCTTTTTGCAATATGTTCGTTTAACTATTGCGCAGATAATGTCATTCTTGGATTTTTGGCACGCCGCTTTCCGCCCTCGTATTTGCAAAAAAATCGATATATTCGAAATGGTAAAGGCTAGAGGCATAATTTTTAGTCCAATAAGTCCTACTGATCGTCAAACACGTACGTGCAAAAATACGTACGGATCGGACAATAAATATAGAAGATATGGCCAATTAAAGTTTTACCCACCCCTTCCCTAGGCAACGGCATGCCGCACACGCTGGGGTGACGTCATCCGTCTCTTCTTTGACTTCAATTCGTTCGCACGTTTATACATACAGTAGTGTGTGTATGTGTGCACCTGCTGATTTTTTGGATGTCAACAAACGAAAATTTGGTGAATTATTTGAAAAAAAAAAATTAAATCAAAGAAATGGTTCATAAAGAAAAAAGAGGTACATGGTATCTCGTTGTCGAGAAATCTCGACTACAGCGTTCATACTTGTTCTAAATACTCTTCGTATGAAAGACAAAATCTAGCGCATAGATAGCAATGTGCACACACCTTCTATTAGGGTATTCAAATGATATATTTTTACTGATTACTTGTGCGATCTACTTTGTGGTATGAAAGAGCGTCTGCTCGGCAGACTCGCCGAAGCCGCCTACGTCATTGAGGAAACGCACTGGTACGTCACAAAGTATTCCCCGAGAGCACATTGCGTATACGAGCTGTGGGCCGGCAGAGGAGGCTCTTCCGAGAACTGCGGAGAATCGAGATTTCCGCCGGAGAATCAGGCAGTCAGTAGGCGCGCGAGGCGCTGTAAGACCGGACGCTGTGCCGCGTGAAAATAAACTCGGGAACTTGTTCGCTTCTCGGTGCTTGCCCCAGTGCTTCAATGGTATATATGTATATTTGTAAATTCGTATATGTAGCTGGAAAGTGAATACCGAAATGGCCGCTGCATTTAGAAAATTCAATTAGATTTGAGTGGTTTGTGAGGTAAACAATCGTTGGAAGCGGAACCACAAGGAAAATGCATCTAAGTTCGGGGCACATCTATGCCTTTTTAATCGTGTTTGCCAAGACGATTTTCGCCCTCGGCGGAGATGGTCGCAATGAAATCACTGTGGGTAGGTCCTTTCCAACTTTCGGTGGATAATAGTTTCCATAACTTGTTCTTACCTCAACAAGGAGCCATATTCTTCGAGAATGAGGAGGAAATCGAACTTAGTTTCGATCAGGCCGTTCGGGATGTGAACAATCTCAAATTCGGCGATCTGCGCTTTCTAACCATCAAACGATATATGCCCACCAACGACAGTTTTCTGTTGCAGCAGATGAGTAAGTAAAACGTAAACCACCTGCATGCCAGGCCTTTTGGACAACCAATTTACGACGAATCTTCGTACCGTATCTTCCGTGTGTAGCTTGTGAACTGATTTCCGCTGGCGTTGCGGCTATTTTTGGACCAAGTTCAAAGGCAGCCAGTGGTAGGTTTGCTTATAGAGTGTAAGGCTTTTGGCCACATGTTCGCCGCGGTGACGCTCCCCCGGTTTGTTGTTTTCCCCCGCAGATATCGTTGCTCAAATAGCAAATACGACGGGCATTCCACACATAGAGTACGATTTAAAGCTGGAGGCGCCTCAGCAGGTGCATCTGAACCATCAGATGTCGGTCAATGTGGCACCTTCCATGACTGTGTTGTCGCGCGCTTACTTCGAGATCATCAAAACCAACTACGGGTGGCGCACTTTCACACTAATCTATGAGACCCCAGAAGGTGAGCTTATCTAATCAGGGGGTAAATTCACTAGGCCATGGGAAGTGGTCATTGGAGTAGGTTTTATCCTTCAAATGAATCTGCGCTCCAATGGAAACCATTAAATATTTGTATACATAGATGTTTTTATCCATTAATTTAGGTCTGGCTCGACTGCAAGATCTAATGAACATTCAGGCCCTCAACAGCGATTTTGTTAAGCTCAGGAATTTGGCAGACTATGCAGGAGACTATCGAGTGCTGTGGAAAGAGGCGGACGAAACCTTTCACGAGCACCGAATTATTTTGGATTGCGAACCGAAAACGCTTAAGAATCTGCTAAAGGTTTCGGTGGATTTTAAGCTTCAGGGACCTTTTAGGGTGAATTGACTTCTAAAACTAAATCCCATTAAAAATAACCCCGTTTATTATATTTAAGAACTGGTTTCTCACGCATCTGGACACACACAGCTCGGGGCTAAAGGACATTTACAACGAGGACTTTAAAGCAAACATTACCTCGGTGCGCTTGAAAATAGTAGACCCAAATCCCTTTGAGCGGAAGAAGACTCGCATTACCAAGGTTGATGTATGTTTATATCGGGGAAACCTGAGACAATTGCCGATACATTTTGTCTATTGTGCAGCAAATACTTGGAAATCAAACCATGCTGCCGATTCTCATCTACGATGCGGTCGTACTCTTTGCAAACTCAGCCCGAAGGGTCATAGAGGCCATGCAGAATTACCATCCGCCAAACAGGTATTGCGGTAGTTCCAATCCCTGGATGCTGGGACCGTTTATAGTCAATGAGATGAAGACCATCTCCGAGGACGACGTGGAGCCGCACTTTAAGACCGAGAACCTCAAACTGGACGAGAACGGACAGCGAACGCATTTTAACCTGGAGATCTACAAGCCCACCGTAAACGAGCCCATGATGGTCTGGACCCCCGACAATGGAATGAAGGTGCGTCGCATTAGCCTGGAGCTGGAGAGCTCTGGGACTACTCAGGACTTTTCAGAGCAACGCCGTGTTTACACTGTAGTCACTCACTACGAGGAGCCGTACTTTATGATGAAGTAGGTTTCGATTTTCTTTTTCATTAGAATCCAAAGACTCATCTATATTGATAGGGAGGATCACGAGAACTTCAGAGGCCGAGAGAAATACGAGGGCTACGCTGTGGATCTAATCAGCAAACTTTCCGAGCTCATGGAGTTCGATTACGAGTTTATGATTGTCAATGGAAACGGGAAGTACAACCCGGAGACAAAGCAATGGGACGGAATTATCCGGAAGCTGATAGATCATGTGGGCACCCTGGCACTACTGACTTGTCTTGTATCTTAAGGTTAATTTTGCTTACAGCATGCCCAGATAGGTGTTTGTGACCTGACCATTACCCAACTGCGGCGATCAGTGGTTGACTTTACGGTGCCATTCATGCAGCTCGGCATTAGCATTTTGCATTACAAGAGTCCCCCGGAGCCAAAGAACCAATTCGCCTTTCTGGAGCCTTTTGCGGTGGAGGTCTGGATCTACATGATTTTTGCCCAACTGGTGATGACACTGGCATTTGTTTTCATTGCCAGGTAGCCTTTCACATGAGTCGTCGTTTTATGTACCCAAGAGTTTCCGTATTTGTAGGCTCTCCTACCGTGAGTGGTTGCCTCCGAACCCGGCGATTCAGGATCCGGATGAGCTAGAGAACATTTGGAATGTCAATAACTCGACGTGGTTAATGGTGGGATCAATTATGCAACAGGGCTGCGATATACTCCCCAGGTGCGAAGTTATTTCATATTTACATAAGCGGTCACGTCTCACCAAGTCATCATAATCCATAATGCACTTAAACCAATTCGAGCTACTCCTAACTATTACATTTTGTAGGGGACCGCACATGCGCATCCTAACGGGAATGTGGTGGTTCTTTGCCCTGATGATGCTCAGTACCTACACAGCCAACTTGGCCGCCTTTTTGACCAGCAACAAGTGGCAGAGCAGCATCAAGAGCCTGCAGGACCTGATCGAGCAGGACGAGGTGAGCTTTGGCAGCATGCGTGGCGGCAGTACATCCCTTTTCTTCTCCGAGTCCAATGACACCGACTACCAGCGAGCCTGGAACCAAATGAAGGACTTCAATCCCTCGGCCTTCACCAGCACAAACAAGGAGGGCGTGGCTCGGGTGCGCAAGGAGAAGGGCGACTACGCCTTTCTGATGGAGACCACGAGTCTGACATATAACGTGGAGCGTAACTGCGACCTCACCCAGATAGGCGGCCAGATCGGAGAAAAGCACTATGGCCTGGCGGTGCCGTTGGGTAAGCGCATCCGAAGGATACCAAATATTCCGGTAATAAATGATGTCCCGAAACAGGCGCCGACTATCGCACCAATCTCAGCGTTTCCATTCTCCAGCTGAGCGAGAAGGGCGAGCTGTACAAGATGAAGAACAAGTGGTGGAAGAACCACAACGTCACCTGCGACTCCTTCCACGAGGTCGACGGCGACGAGCTGTCCATCATCGAGCTGGGAGGCGTGTTTCTGGTCCTGGCGGGCGGCGTGCTCACCGGCGTGATCCTCGGCATCTTTGAGTTTCTCTGGAATGTGCAACATGTGGCGGTCGAGGAGCGCGTGACTCCCTGGCAGGCACTGAAAGCGGAGCTCGTCTTTGCCCTGAAGTTCTGGGTGCGCAAGAAGCCGATGAGGATCTCCAGCAGCAGCGACAAGTCCACGTCCAGGCGGTCTTCGGGATCGAGGCACAGTTCCAAGGAGAAGAGCCGCAGCAAGACGGTCAGCTAGGGAAGCGTCAAAAAATTCAAATAAAATAATTAAATAGAAACGTTCAGTTAAATCCTCAGATGCGTTTGGATATATTAAGTTTGATATATTTGATATATTAAGTTGTAGAGTGCAGTTTCCGTTGGTTTTCCATTTGGCTAAATTCGAAGAATAAAGCAGGCGACCGAAGCCATTTAAGATGTGTTGCATCCCACTTAACCCAGCCGTCTAGCCTAATTTTAGAGCACCTACTTATACGTCTCTGCATACATATTTATTAGTCCATTTCCAGCTGGCTCTCGACAGAGAGGACTGCCGTGCGTGTTTGCCGTATAAAAAATGGGATTCCGCCACTCGTCAGTGGCACTTGCTGACGCAGGCAACGAAAACAGTTCTCTCGCAGATCTCCGCCGATGGCAGTGGTTCCAAACAATTCATTTTTTTGTGAGGTCTCCCAGTGCCGCGCCAGCATTTCTCCGGTTCGGAACGAGTTGATTTTGCTCGGAAACCCATTTTAGCAGTATACTCGTAGTATGCCCAAGACGGATCACGTGTTTTGCTGAGTGGACGAAACTGTGACTACACTTTCCGCGAACTATGACATCGCACAGATGACACGATGGTTCTCTTGCAACTCGTACTACTTGCCATCTTGGCAACTGGCAGTCAAGCCAATGGAAACGCCAATGTTGCAGTGATAAAGATTGGTCTGTTCGTATTTTGGGACTTGAATTAAGTGTATTTACGGAAAATGCTTTCGTTTAGGGGGCATTTTCTTCGACACGGAGATGAAGCTGGCGGAAGCCTTCGACTCGGCCATCGAGGAAGTGAACGCCGGGAGTCTAGACCTTCGACTGGAGCCCATCAAGCACTACCTATCCGTTGACGACAGCATTGTCCTGCAGGAGATTTGTGAGTTGGTCAGGGGATTACAGTTGATGGCTTATCCAGAGTTTGTATTTCTATTTCCCGCCCCCAGCATGTGACCTAATTGGAAATGGTGTAGCGGCTATTTTCGGACCAAGTTCAAAGACAATCGGCGGTTTGTAGTTGTCTGCTTCTTTGTCTGCTTATCATTTAAATATTTTAAAATAAACTTTTATGCTTGGCGTGAGTCTGCAAATAAATATAGGGGGCGAGGTGTGTAGATCTTCGCCGATTCTCCGAGAGTCTGGGCTGCATGCTCATCAACCTCGGTAATGATTCTTCAAATTGCCCAAACACACGCTCCCACACATGTTTGTCATAAAATTCGCCGGAGCTGAATATTTTGAATTAGGAAGACAATTTGAATGCCTGCCAAGAAAAACGCCATCCCATCAGATTTTTCTGTTGTTGCGCGCTTTGTGTTTTGCTCGGAACGTTTATTGTGTGTTTTGTTAGTTCCCACATATTTCTAAACAAAATACCCAAGGCAATTGATTTATCTCTTCGATATTTTCTCTCTTGTTTGGCTTGACCACAGACATTGTGGAGGTTCTGTGTAATATTACGGGTATACCGCATCTGCAGTTCGATTGGCACCCCCAAAAGTCGGCTAGAGAGCGTTTAAACCATCAAATGACTGTTAACGTGGCCCCCATGGAGCTAGTTCTCTCCAGCGCCCTCTCGGACATCTTGGGCAGCAAAAGCTTCGATTGGAAGTCCTTCACAATTGCATACGAGAAAAGCTCCCGTAAGTTTTGACATACAAATTGTTTCAAATTAAGCTCAATCGAAAAACCAAATTAATACGGGGAAGTAAAAATTAAGAAGTTAGGCCAGGGATCGTGCTCGTGCTTGGTTATATATGTATTAAAACCGAAGTTAAATTGATTTTAATGTTAAAATCTATTGTTATCATGGCTTTTCTTCGGTGTTATCGAGATGTCTCCGGAGACTTATCGAAATAATAGTTAGAAGCCAGGCTTTCAAAACAGTAAAACTAATTATTGGTGGTTATATTTTTGTGGGGAACCTCTTTCCACATTATAATTTATTCAATGTTATCTAAAGAAAATTTCTGATTCCAACTATTTTCGATTTTATTTCACAATCCATCTATTAGATCTGACTCGCCTCCAGCACATTTTAGCTTGGAAACAACTACACAAAACTGGCATTAAAATGCAGGAGTTTGAACGTGGGGACGACTATCGAATTCTTTGGAAGCGAATCAGCAACACACGCGAAAAGTTTGTTCTCCTCGATTGCCCCTCGGATATCTTGGTTGATGTGATCAACGCTTCCATTGGCTTCAACATGACGGGTTCCTTTAATGTGAGTTTGGTAGATTCTTTTTGAGAATTCCAACCTTATTTCATATTTTTTATTCCTATGTATAGAACCTGTTTCTTACGAATCTCGATACCCATGTGAGTGGCATCGATCGTTTCTACTCGCGGGAATTCACTGTAGCCGTGGCAGCTGTCAGGATACGATCCTACATTCCTCCGCCAGTTCACGATGAGATCGACGTATTTGACAACGAGGTAGACACTATGGTAAGTGCACATAAGATACATTTAGCTTTTTAATTACTGCAATAATTTATCTTTTCCAGTTTGACTCGTTGAAAACGCAGCTTGTTTATGACACCGTTGTGTTATTTTTCAATGCTCTGCTCGAGTTAACTAAGCTATCTGGATTTTATCCGCCTCAGCTAAGTTGTGGTCAAGGCTTTTGGCAGCCAGGACCGCGTTTGATTCAACAAATGAAATCGGTAAGCTAAGGTCTTCGATCCTAATGGCAATGATTACATTTTTTATGTAAATACTATTCCATACTGTTGATTTAAGCTTTCCCCGAAGCAAGTCAAGCCGCCCTTTAAGACGCAAAGACTTAGGATAAATGCCGATGGTCAGCGCGAGGATTTCAATCTGGAGGTGTACAATCCACTCATTGATCGAGTGACTCACATATGGAACAAGGAGTTTCAACTAGTGAGCTTCGACACGATACGGGAGAACTCCACCCAGGCGGTGAAGCAAAAACGACTGGAGAACAAAGAGGATTTCTCCCAGAAACCAGTCCGCTATACAGTAGCCACTCGGGTGGGAAAGCCGTACTTTAGCTGGCGGTGAGGTTGCCACCCTTGGTTCACTTTTGAAACTTTTACTCAACTGGGATTGGGATTTTCCTTTCAGTGAGGAGCCCGAGGGGGTTCACTACGAGGGAAATGAACGCTTTGAGGGCTATGCAGTGGACCTAATTTACAAATTGGCCGAGGAGTGCAATTTTGATTTCAATTTCGAACCTGTGAGGGACAACAAATACGGGAGCTACGATGCAGCCACCGATGAGTGGGATGGAATCATCCGACAGTTGATTGATAATGTAAGTGCAGCAGCCGCCCATTAGCTTGTAGAAGTACTAACATTTGGTTCTTTACTCTCGTAGAATGCTCAAATCGGTATCTGTGACTTGACGATCACCCAGGCCCGTCGATCTGTCGTCGATTTCACGGTTCCGTTCATGCAATTGGGCATCAGCATTCTTTCCTACAAGGAACCGCCTCCCAAGGCAGACATCTACGCCTTCCTCAATCCCTACGGCGTGGAGGTGTGGCTCTACGTAATGATCGCCATGATGATCACCGCAATGGCCCTAATCCTCACCGGTCGCCTGGACTCGTACGAGTGGGAGCATCCCGTGCAGAATGATCAAAGTGAAATGCAGCAGGAGAATATTTGGCATCTACACAACACCATGTGGCTCGTCTTGGGCTCTATCCTCAATCAGGGATGCGATATTTTGCCAAGGTGAGTCAACCCGTATAAACTGTATAAAGCAGCCTTAATGCAAGTTAGACTCTAAATTCATTAGGCGCTAACCTTTATTGCTTATTACTGAGTACTAGATTCGCGTAATTTTATGTTACCGCCCTCATAAATTAATTCTATTGATCAGCAAGGTGATTTCTTAATATTTTAAAATTACATATACCAATTAATCCAACCATAGTCATTGCAACTTCTTTGTAAATATGTCTTTGTAAAAAACTAAAATTAATTTTTTTGTTTAAATTACTCAATTTTTTTTGAGTCAAATCTACCCATTAACCCGATTAATATGTTGCCACTCATGAGTAAATATGAATAAATACAAAAAGTTTGGATTTTGTTAAAGGAAGAGTCGTAAATTGAATGCCGTTAAAGTTGGATTTAATCTTCTTGTATTGTTGTTTAATCTGATTTTTAGGGGTCTTCCGATGCGCCTTTTGACCGCATTTTGGTGGATCTTTGCCCTTCTCATCTCGCAAACGTACATCGCAAAACTGGCTGCTTTTATTACTTCGTCGAAGATTGCTGGTGACATAGCCTCGCTCCACGATCTGATCGATCAGAATAAGGTGCAGTTTGGCACTATTCGCGGGGGAGCTACGTCTGTGTACTTTTCGGAATCGAACGACACGGAGAACCGCATGGCCTGGAACAAAATGCTGTCCTTTAAACCGGACGCGTTTACCAAAAACAACGAAGAGGGCGTGGACCGCGTGAAGCTAAGCAGGGGAACCTACGCCTTCCTAATGGAAACCACCAATCTGCAGTACTACGTGCAACGCAACTGCGAACTGACTCAGATTGGGGAAAGTTTTGGAGAGAAGCATTATGGCATTGCGGTGCCGCTGAGTAAGTAACTTCAATTATGATTGTTTATATTCTTTCAATACTCACTAAGTTTATAAAGTTTGCTCTTCATTACAATTTACAATTTACGCGTGGTAAGTCTGTTCTTAAAGAGTCAGTTTTGTTGAAGATTACTATTTTTAAACAGATTAAACTCTACATAAAGGAGTGTACTCCGAATTCACGAGTGCATTTTGATATATATAATATTTAAAATTATTTATTTTCATAATTGCTAATTGCGTAACAAAGTGTCTATCCGTTTGTCTGTATGAGAGCACAGATTTCGGTTCCTGAAAGGTAGAGGAAAACTAATAATACGAATAAAATCGTGTGATATCGGATTTGTTTGAAAAATGGTGCGCTCAGTTTTGTACCTTGTCTCAAACAATATTTGCTTATTAGCTACCCATTTATTCGATTTTTTTTTTAGTTTATTAGTTTATTATTAAGTGTAGAATCTGTTCAATGTACTGTAACTGTAACAACAGGGCTAGCAAATATTTAAAATTGACCAAACCTCAACAAAAATATGAGGATTACATTGGCGCGTTATTGGCGCCTAATTGTTTTTGCAAAGCCTTGCCGTTTAAGACGCCATAATGGTCTAGCTGGAAGTAACTTCCTAACTTCAGACTACGGCTTGTGTGTCTCCCAATCTGCTCTTCCACAGTATGCAGCTTAAAGTCTCTATGGATCGTTGTGCTATTCTCGCATTTCAGTTTCAGTTCCATCCACACTTCAAAGAACTCACTATAAACTAAATTTTGTCATGGAGCTTTAGGGTTGCCTGGTATGTGTCACTGAAAGCGTCAAGGTACGTCTCGATCCAATCCCAATCGGCATCCACATAAATAAAACTTCGTAGCCAGAAAATCCTTTAAGTCCAATATTTTTTTTACCATAAAGTGCGACAGGAACTTATTTTATCAGCGATCTTCTTTGTCTTGTTCCATCGTATGCGCAAAGTTGTAGAGTGTGTGCTGCACATCCTGCAAGGTGTATATTTGCAAGTTCATTGGTACTCAGTTCATTTAGAAGAATTTCACTTGCTGGGATTCCTCTGTGGCATCATTTAACTCTTGGGCAGCTTTCATCATGTTTCGCCCATTATCAGACGTACACAGCGTTACGTCTGAACGCTGAATATAAAAATTCTTAAAAAAAAAGGTTTTTAATATTTCAAAAATTATATGTAGTTCAATTTTTACTTGTAGCTTTGACCAAGTGATATTCCAAAATCATCTAAGATATCTATAACATGTATATTTCAGTATAGTATACCCCGAGTTCAATTATGCCTAAAGTCTTGACAATATTCTCGGTTTTGGCCAGGCTTGCGTGGATCATTTGCAAATTTATTCCTAGAATGGATTTATTCAATCTGGTGGCAACATCTATTTTCAGCGACACCAGCTTTCCCGTTGAAAGAGCTTTTATGTCCTTTTGATAAACTTCTCTCTGACTGACGCAAAATCCATAATATTTCGAGACGTTACAGACGTTCATGCCAATGCCATTATATATTGGATTCATTATATCTCTAAACCCTTCACTGTCTAAAAATTTAAATGGATTTCCGTCCGTAGTTACTCTGTTTTTTGTTTTAGGAAGAAACAATTGCTTCTTCGCTCGTATAATACGATAGTGTTTCTTGTTCTTCCAATTGGGTTGATTTTGTATTTGCAGAATTTTTCCAATCATTAGAAAGGTCCATATGTTTTGTTTTTAGGTGCCGTCTTAGGTTTGTTGAATGTTTGCCGGACAATTTAATACCGCAATAATACAAATTGACTAGTTTTCTTCTAAATTAAATTTGGAGAATTGGTGCACTTTTAATCTCCATTCTCTCCATAAATCCATTCTAGGAATAAATTTGCAAATGATCCACGCAAGCCTGGCCAAAACCGAGAATATTGTCAAGACTTTAGGCATAATTGAACTCGGGGTATACATGAAGAATAAAGTTATAGATATCTTAGATGATTTTGGAATATCACTTGGTCAAAGCTACAAGTAAAAATTGAACTACATATAATTTTTGAAATATTAAAAACCTTTTTTTTATGAATTTTTATATTCAGCGTTCAGACGTAACGCTGTGTACGTCTGATAATGGGCGAAACATGATGAAAGCTGCCCAAGAGTTAAATGATGCCACAGAGTGAAATTCTTCTGAATGAACTGAGTACCATTGAACTTGCAAATATACACCTTGTGAGATGTGAAGCACACACTCTATAACTTTGCGCATACGATGGAACAAGACAAAGAAGATCGCTGATAAAATAAGTTCCTGTCGCACTTTATGGTAAAAAAAATATTGGACTTAAAGGATTTTCTGGCTACGAAGTTTTATTTATGTGGATGCCGATTGGGATTGGATCGAGACGTACCTTGACGCTTTCAGTGACACATACCAGGCAACCCTAAAGCTCCATGACAAAATTTAGTTTATAGTGAGTTCTTTAAAGTGTGGATGGAACTGAAACTGAAATGCGAGAATAGTAACATTTTGGCTTAAAAAATACCATTAACACCGATAAATATAAGAGAAATCAAATTGAACCAGGCAGGAGCCTGGAGCCTTCGTTTTTTAAGACACATTGGTTTTCCGATATCGTCAAGAACACAATTCCGTCAGAACATTCATAGTTATCTCTAAATATGAACCAAGACGGAACAATCCTGTACCTCCAAACTCTGGTGCATATAGCGATGAGGCAGCTCCCAACAGGCATGGACTTAAGAGGACAAAATCTAAACGCAAGACTACCCGTGACTTCAACAGGCAAGAAAAGAAGCGCGAAGTTATGTCCAGCAAGAATGATAAGGATGTGGAAGGAGCGAAGATAGACGAACTGCAGCTGCCGTTAAACCACAACATTGGAACTACTAGTATTTCGCCCTGGAGATCGGGCATGCTTATTATTAAACAAAAAAAAATTCAAATATATAAATACTTTGATAAACCTGTCCACCAGTAATAACATTTAAAAACATATATAAATTAAAAAAAAAAAAAAAAAAGATGCCAACGACGACCGTCTGGGTTGGCACCCAAAACTGTTGTGAGTTACACATTTGAGCTGCACAACTATGAAAGACTATCGATGACATCGATAGTCCGATGTATTGATATTTGCCTGTTGCCATAAAGTGTTGCCACAAAGTTGGCCGCACAATGATAGACCAGTGTTGCCACAAAGTTTTTGTTTGTATAGATAAAAACGCAAAATTTAAAATCAAATAAATTTATAAGGCACAATTTTTTATTAATATTTTTGTTAATATGAAAAATTCTAAGTACTACTACTACTAGTTAAAATAAAAAATATTGTTTAAAATAAAAAAATGTCTTTTACATAGTTAAGTTTTAAGTTATGGTTTAATTCCATACATATATTATACCCTTTTGGTCAGAATATTTTGTAATATTCAAGTTTTAACTAAGTAACCGGTATTTCTGGTCAATGGACTTGGTTCAAGTCGCTTCTACTTTTCTTGTTTTAGAATAAAACAAGTTGGATTGCTTTAGTCGAGACTTGTCGTCATGATGTACTACGTACAATACACATTATGAAATTATTAAATTATTATTTTGATTAAATAATTTAAACCTAAATTACATAACAATTAAGTTATCAAAAATTGATGCGATGACGCCATCGAGCGTTGATACTGACAAAGCGCGAGTAATTGATTGTCAAAATTGTATAAAACTATAATTACCTTAAGGTAAAAATGGTATATTAAGTTTGTGCAACAGGGAGACGGAAGCTTTTCCGACCCCATAAAGTATATATATTCGTGATGAGCATCAACAGCCGAGTCGATATATAGTAGCCATTTTCGTCTGTCTGTCTGTATGTGTTATTATTGCAGGCAGATAAAGTTTATTGTACATTTTAGCCAACCCCTTTCCGCCTTTGTAATTGGACTAAATAAGAGCCAGAGACCTATTTCTTTTTGCCCGTATTTGATAGCCGGGTATTTATAGTCGAGACAGTAAAATACTGTTCCTAAGTTGTAGTTTTTATCAAATTTATCACTCTTAAACGAGTATGTATTTAATAATTGTCACGAAGTATGTTACTTAATTTTTGTGGCACTAAGTGTTAAGTATCAAAATTGGTAATTTAAGCATAATTTGGAGTTTTTCGGAAGCTATTGATGCACGAAAAACGTAAAAATGTCTCTGTACGTACATTTTAATCTCTCATATTTAGACTTTTATACGGACTCGGTCGTCAGTCCAGACGGATAACGCTGATCGATGCTGATAAAGAATATATACGTGTAAAATTAAGAGGATCGGAAAAGCTTCAGTTTGTCTTTAGCCCTCGGCAACCGGGTACAAAATCCAACAACTATATTGGCGTTTTTTCTAACTTATAGATGCCAACTTCCGTTCGAACCTAAGTGTGGGCATACTCAAGCTTAGTGAAAAGGGGATCCTATACAACCTACGCAATAAATGGTTCAACAGCAACGAGAGCACCTGTGATGTGGACGCCGCCACTATTGACGATGGACAATTCGACATGGATTCGGTGGGCGGACTGTTTGTGGTGCTGGTGGTGGGTGTGACTGTTGCATTTGTGATTGGAGTGGCGGAGTTCCTGTGGCATGTGCAGCGCATTGCCGTGAAGGAGAGGGTACCGGGTACTTAAAAGTATTTCGAACTTGAGTATCTAATGAAAGTATTTTCCAGATAACCCCCATGGTAGCCCTGAAGGCGGAATTCCATTTTCTGATTCGCTTTTGGTTGACCAAAAAGCCACTGCACACGTATCGGCAGAGCAGAGACTCCACATCGACGGGCTACTCCTCGCTGGAGCAACTTTCGATAACATCTAGTGCGAAAAAGCGGAAAAAGTCTCGCAGGAGGTCGACGGACTAAAGATTAGAAAAAGCTTGCATACATTCGCTGACATATAATTTAATCAGATAGTGATACAATAAAATATACGTACGTTACAATATTGTTCAATTTGGCGCCCAGTTCGATTTTAGACGATCTCTTGAAGGTTCTCCAGGCAATGATTAATTTGCAAGGGCTCATTTGTTTTGCGTGGATGGCCATTGTGCGATGTTTCCTTGTGGGATATGTGTGGTGGAATAGGTTTAGATTGAATGTGACTACAATTCAGTGATGGATGAAACAATAGAGATGAACAATGAGAGGAAAAGTTTCAACAAAATCAACCCGTTCACAAGAAATGTGAGCCCATTCGATCTGAATCGTGAATTCGTTTGGAAACACTTTTCAACATTTCATGGCGCTGTTTCAAGTTACAGTTTCCCCCTAATTAAAACGAGAGGTGGCCTCGACTGGAAGCACCCTTTCCTTGATTTCCAAATTCATACCAAATATATATATGTAGCTTAGTTTGTCTGATCTGGTATGGATTTAGCTCGAATTAATAGTCCTATTGTTGGACATTTTTGGCAAGAGGATTTTCATTGTAGTATTATATGAATGAATATTTATATTATCCATACACTGCATATGAATTTAAATGTAAAGGGTAAGCGTAAATCCTAATAATAAATGTTTGCCCCTTGTAGGTGCCTTTGTCTTTCGATTCAATTCAATGCGAACAAGTTCCTGGGGCTTGGTTATGAGCACTTCTGGCTTATGTTTGATTTCTAACTCACTTTACACTTACTCTTTGATTTCAATTACAAAGTTGCACCATTGAAGCTTTAGTATGGAACCGCCCGGGGAAATTGTCTAAACGAGTGAACCATTTTAGCTGCACCACACATTCATTGGTAAATTGCATTGACCATACGAAAACCTGAAGGGGACCTTGACTCGAGCAGCCGTCACAAGTTGCCGGTTTCAAGTTGCATGTTAGCAGCGCGTAAATTTTTTCTGTTTATTGCCAGGACAGACAATCGAATGAGAAAGTTGTGTTTTACGGGCGGACAATAAACGGTTGGAGTTAATTTTTGGATACGCTGCAAGCTTCAGCGCAAGGGTGTATTCGATTCGATTAAATTGATGAAACGCATCTATTTTAACTAACACTTATTTTATTAAATAAATAAATTAATCTTGTACCTTGGTATTTTCCAGGAATTCCATTTTTCTAATTAACAAACAAATCACAACATAATTACTCAAATCATTTTTTATCAATAAGGTGCTTTTGCCAAGTTATCTTAAGTTTGAATATCATATTATTTTATGTTTATAAATGGGTATATTAGAAAGGCCACTAAGCACGATTTATAAATCATAATCAATGTTTATTCTTAAAAGAAATATCCAAAGATTTACCCATATACCAGCTTTTGAACAGGAAGCTTAGTGTTAGGGAACATAAACTTAGACGTCTTTCTTTGCCATTCGTATGGAAAAGGTATTCTATGGTCGAGTGTATTCAAGTTTAACTTTTCTTGAGAGCTGTACTTGTATTCCTTTTCTTTCTTGGCAGCGGAAGTGCTTAAAATTAAACACGCCTCCCGGAAACTTTTTGATGCAAATGATAGGTGCACATGTGTATTCGTAAGTCTGCTTGCACGTGTGTTGTTTCTAAAAGGAATGTTCCATAAAAACTAAATACCTTTTTTTGGTTGTCTATTCTAGTTGTGCAAGTAGCTTTGTTGTGAATGCTTCAAAAATTCGTCAAAAATGCTTGACGAATTTCGATACAAGTTGATCAATACTTGAAATGCCTCAAGCACAACTTGTGTTGGAAGAAGCAAAAAATGCTCACAGCTTTCACAGCACCAAGCACCCTTAGGACTTGGCAACTTCACCCTTGGGCTCAAAAAGCTTTGCACACAAGAGGCACAGGCACATTACCCAACCAAACTGGAGCTCCGAGGGGCTATGGTCTCCCAGATCGAGATGTCAGCTTAGGAAATCAGAAGACTAGACGGCTAAATTCGCGCAGCCACTTCCGCTTGGCTCCATAAAGTATCATTAGCAAAAGCGGTGAAATAGTTTGCTCCGGACCAGAAAAGGATGCTTCTGTATTTACCGGATAACAATGCTGCAAACTTAACAAGAATAGACTCGAGGGTACAAATTAATGTTTATTCGCAACAAAATATATATCTGTTTCTTTGAAGTCAGAAACAGAAGTTTGTGGAGCAGTGTTAAGGGCCGAATTATGTATTTTTTATTGTAAATTGTCACTTCGTTGACAATGTCTATAAAATAATAGTTTATCTTGAAATCCAGGAAAATACGTATAATACAATAATCAACAAGGTTTAGTTTCGATTTTGTTTATTAATAATACCACTAATTTGGTAAATATGAAATCGAATGCCACAAAAATCGTTAGAGCAAAAAATGGTTGAGAATGAACAATGGTCGACTATACGTTAGTATCCATTTTTCATATCCCAAATTGCAAGCTAAGAATAATAATTCAATTCTTAGAATATTTGAAAATACCAAAGGAAATTTAAGGCAATATATTGATATATGCTTTTTAGCAGACCCATGAAAATGTAAGTATTTGAAGCTTTGCAGCTTGCATCGCACAAGCTTCGAAAATATCCCAAAGATGACGATTAACTTGACTTTGCCGCATCTGAAGCTGTTATGGCTGCATCTTGCAGCAGCCGGTAACGTTTTTGCTTGCTTCCTGTGGCAATGTTCGCTGTTTATCTGTTTGCACAACAAGTTTCCTTTGGCTTTGTGGTTGGATTTTAATATTGGCACTAAGTAGCTATCAGAACGTCGCCGGACCATTCAAAATGAAGTGGCTAACTTGTTTATTATTGTTATTATGGCTTTGCCGTTCTCTTTATCAACGTCAGGTTTCCCCGCAAGTTTTTCCAAGCAAATAGTTGAGTTTTTCGAGTGTCTGCTTTTTGACAATGTTGAATGGTATTTTCTTTTAATTAAAAAGCAAATTCCAACCACCTCACAGTGGGTTCTGGAAAGGCATTTCGAGCTTTTAATACCCACTTGTTTATCAAGTTTTCATCTCAAATTTGTCAGCAAAACAATACTAATGAATAGATTTATAGGCGAGTTGAGTGCAATGCGAACCCGCGCTCTGAAAACTTCAACTAATTTGAATCTTAATTTTTAAACTAGGCTCCGCCAGGCCTTCGGTCCTGGGAACCACTGTGCGTCTCTGTCATTAGGCTGATTGAAAACTAGAGATATATTCTGTGGCAGTTGGGCTGAAGTGGCTGAACGAGGACCCAAGTAAGCAATTTTCTCAAACAGTAAATAACAAATAACTGCATACCGTGTCGATTTTTAAGTGCTTCGCTTGAAATGGCCGGGGGGTTGCGCAAAAAACGGCAAAACTGGAAATATAAACTCAAAACTTTAACTGCTAGGTTGAAGGCGCCCTCGGGTTTTCGACCGCTGCAATGTATTTCAATAAGCACTTGGGCTATGAAATGGAGGAAAGAGCCGCCGCATAATGACCACGGTCGGGACCTGCATGGGATGTATACATGATATACTATACTTGCTTACACCTACAAGTACGCCTTCAAACCTTCGTGTCGATTTGCACATACACACAGTAGGTATGTGCAGGTGTGTATACAATATGTATACACTATGTCTAATGACTTTGAAACCCATGCAGCCAAGTCAAAAGCATGCACTTTATGCGTATTACATTTACGTTCCCTATAATGATAGACGTGACCGGCCTACACATGTGCGATGGTAATACGGCCATGACACGGACCAAAATTTTCATTTTTTGGGGAACTATTTCTCAAACAATTCGATGCACAGCAGACGGTGAAACTACAGCATCGGTATAACAGAGATAGCAAAATAATGGTCAATGGAATTCGCATAAATTACAACCGTTTGAATCATCCATAATATTGTGCAAATACTTGAGGAGGTCAACAATAGTTTTAATTATGTTGGTTAATATTCCTTCAATGCGCTCTGTTTTCACCCGACTCTTATAGAGAACAAGGGTATGTAAAAGCGTAAAAGGAGCTTTTTTACCCCCTGAAGGATACTTTTATGCCTATTCCTAATGGTCATAAAATGCGGATGCCTGTCTTTCCGTGTGTTATTGAAAAATCTTCAGGCATCCGAAAATAGAGGAAATTTTGGCCCCTGAAATTCTAGTTATGTGTTGATATTTCGTACACTTAATTTTAATAATCATGGCGCACACATTTGTTTCAAAGTGAGAAAATACACATGTTTTCATTTGGAATAAAAATTCGTGTATAATTAATGGACAATAGCGTTGCACATGGCTTTATTATTTCAATTCCCCATCGACTTCTCATTATGTGCTGAAATTTGATCTTCGAAACGGAATGAAAATTGGAGAGTGGAAAGTCGGCCACAGCAATTAATTTTTCCACACAAACCGTGCAAATAATCAAAAATGAGTTTGCAGCTTCAACAGGCTGCTCCCGACGATGATGCTGCTGCTGCGTTGTCCTGCTGTTGTTGCTTTTAATGCAGCTGACTCAAAAAACAATGGACCACCCCCCGGTTGTCCCGTAGAGATGGCCGGAAAATGTTTAGCCCCCCTGATTGCGGTGAGTTTTGAGGTGGCTTCGGCTTCGGATTCGACTGTGGCCTTGCTGCGTCGTCCGCTGCAGCAGCACTCTCGTCGGCCCGCTACGCAGTTGGCAGTCATGAAACAATAATGTCCGCAAATTGACGCCACAAGCTGTTGGTTCAATGGGAAAGCCCGCTCGCACTGGCGCTCGTCCTCCCACTGCCGATCCCACTCCCAGATGTCCACCCAGTGCACATGGATGGACGGCGTCTGCGGCACTTCCTCTGCGTGCCACATCGAAAATTTGAACCTGCAGCCAGCCCATTGCCGGCTGCGGAGGCTGCAAGGGAACCTCGGCCCTGTCTTCTCTACACGACCCTCCCGCACGGCCCGGGAAATTGGGCAGCCTTCCCCCTCCCTGGCTGTTGCCGCATTGTTTGGCTCTGTTTTTATTTGCCAGGTGGCTTTCTGCTGGTTAGCCGGTCGAATTTCCCGAAATTTGCTGCTCCCAGGCACTACTGCACTTTCAAAAAATGCGCTGGCCCCAAAAGTGCTTCACAGAGGTTCACAGTCAATAACTGGCTTCCAGCCATTATCAATGAATACCTAAAATACCTAAGTACCAATCTGTGTTATCTATATAATATAGTTATAAATTCATAGTTCTAACATATAATATGAGATTTTTGATGGGGTTTTCCTGCCGCAATTACAGTCATGTCTGCTACCATTCTCGTGCTTAGAATCGCCGTCAGGAAAATCAGGAAAATCCTGCGACAATTTGCCACAAATTTTCTTAGGATGTAGTGGAATGCCATCGGAGGAGTGCTTGACGATATCGAGGGAAGCAAATTGGCTGCCTGTACTGGCCCGTTCCGCTCCATGTTCCATAATTATCATAAGAGTGGCGGCAGGCATGACAATTTGTTGTTTAAAATGCAATGCGAATGCACGACTTCTGATTTTGGCTGTCGATGTCAGGGTTGTAAACAAAACTCATAGGAAAAGGAATGCTTTACTAATTAAGTAAATTGGTTAGAATAGGTTGTATCGCTTGTAGGATAGGAACAAGCGAAGGCAATCCAATCTGCTATGCAAAAACGAATATCAGGGACCTAATATACCCTTTTGCTTTAGTTGTAGCGCATATGACACACCATTAAATTGGTGCAAAATAAAGATTGACGGCCAATGAATACCAATTAATATTTTATCCGCTATAAAACAATTTGCGGTTTTTTAGAATCTGGTTTCACGCAAAACAAATTGTCAACAAAAAAAGATGGTGAAACCAAATAACAATAACAGGAATTGCACAATGTGGTTTAAGAACTCACAACAGCTAAAACAATTCGGCCAATAAAATGGAAGGACTTGCAGCCAGCACAAACACATTTATTCAAATCAAAACGAATACGGGAACCCTTTCCCGAGAGCCGGGGGAAGAAATCTAGTTTGGAAAATCCCGGAAACTAAACCGAGGTCGACACACACTCAATTGGAGTCGCAGACCCGCAAATTGGCCGACATCCCTTCACACGCACAGCTTGCCATAACATTTTGTGGGGTTTTTTCTGTTTGGGCTGCCCTTTTTTGCTGTTTTGTTGCCTTTATTGGTCTGTCATGTTTATCTTGGCAAGTTGTTTTTGTTTGCCATGTAATCGAGTCAATTGTTTCCGCTCCGTCGATGAGGCAATCGACTGCGTTTGTTTTTATGCTTTTTTATAAAAAGGAACTTTTGTTTGCTGTATTGTAGCCTCACGGTGTTGAAATACCCGACATCCGTTGCCAGTGGGTGTTGCTGACATGGGTTAATAAGCTTGTGGGCTGTCACTTTTGACAAAGATGAGAGAGTCCTGAATTTAAAATGATTTGTTTGCAGCTTTTTGCACGAGCTTAGGTGGTTTCTTGTTTGCGTAAACGAGCCAGCAGGCTTAGCCGCAGCTCAGCTTCTAAGGTGGATTTCACAGATGATTTCATATCAATCGAAAAACCATCTTTTTCGGGGGAACCATCTTGCCCGCGGCAGACTACCACATTTACAAAATAATTCATTTATTAGCAAAGTTCCTATGCGGCACATGAAGTATAAAACATTTGTTTACTAACTACCTATATAGTTTTTATAATAAAGAAAGGTTTCATTAAACACAGATCGACAAAAGCTCAAGCCATTAACCTGGTAAAAGAATTTGAAGCGCAAAAAAAAACCAATTACTTGACTTATATTTTACCGTTTCCTTTTCTATTTTTGAGGTTATTTATTTTTCCATGTACCTCTTGTCTTTATCAACCTTTTATTTTTCTTTTTATTTCAAATAATATTATAGATTTATGTGTCGACATCCAAACATTCCGTTGCCTTGGCAAGGGGTGCGTAAAAATTAAATTGACATTATTTTCTATATTTTTTATCCGATCTGGACGTTATTTTGCATGCCCATGCTTAAAAATCGGCTGATTTAGCGGACTCGAAATAATGTCTCTAGTTTTTTAAAATTTCTGAGATATAGCTTATGCTAAGGATAAAGCAACTGTGGAGGCGGAAAAGGGCATAGCAAAAATCTGGAAATAACAATATCTGTTAAAAGAACCTAATGCCTCTAACTTTTATTTTGTCCAAGTTATGGTAAAGTAAGTTGAGACTTGTACAGTTTTATGCAAGTGACAAGGCAATAAGGGGCGTGGCAAGAATTTTAAATAAACTCGATCTGCCTGCATTAATAACGCACTAAACGCAAAAGGACTTACACCTCTAGCTCTTACCATCTCCAAGAACAACGTGTTTATACATACAGACGGACAGACAGAGAGACGGACGGACAGGCGGACGTGCCTACATCGACTCGGCTGTTGATTGTGATCAGGAATATATATTTACGGGGTGGAAAACCATTCCTTTTCCCTGTAACACTCGTAAGGTTTCAGAATACCCTAGCTCTTTTTATGATCCGGGTATAAAAAGTATCGTACTTGTATACGTAAGCTACCTAAATTCAGTAACCAATTGGTTCTATTGGAGAATAATAAATTTGAAAATTAGGTTTGAAACAACATCGGATCGTACCAGAATCTTTGATCCATTTTACGCTCTTATAACCATAACGACGAGTATTAAAATTTCTTGGCAAATCTGCTTTAATTTTAAGCTTTGGCCCACACAGCAACAAACTTTTTCGCGCGCTCTACTTAACATTCCCGCCATCCAAATTCCACCCACAAATTTTGGGTGCCTTGTGCTTGTGCCGGTTTTGGCGTCAATTACCGGGGCATAATTAACCCTTATTTGTTCATTTTATGGCCGCCAACCGTAAAAACGCCATTTAAATTACAAAGCGCAATACCAAAGGCATAGCCATTTGGCAGGCCAGTAGCGATGTCGTTTGTTAATCGGCCGCCCTGCAGTTTCGCAGGCCTTGCGTAGGTCCCCTGGAAAGCGACCGAGGCACGTCATAAGGGTCGCAGGAATTGTCTGAGGCGGAGTGTGTTTATGCGTCGAGCGGGGCAGGCAACTCAGCTTTAAAGCCGAAAAACTGAAGCAGTTGCCACAGTCTGGAGGACCGACTGCGGGCAAGTGGCTTAACTCCCATAATCCCAGGACGAGTATCTTGCCCGGGCGCAGACACTTGACCCTTTCTCCGCAGCCGCTTCCCGTTGCTGCTTGTTCGCCTTTTGCGCCCCAATTTCGAATGCCAATGGCCTGCCCTTTTTATGTTGGCTACTAAAAGGCCCACAGAGTGTGTATTTTGATGCGGGATGTGCTCATCGATGTGGCTCCAGAAACGGAGCCAAACTGAGTCCGAAAACTGCTACTTAGGTCATAAAAATTCAATGGAAACTCGTGCGTGGAGAGCCCGAATCGGCCGTGCACGAACTTTACCCAAATGCACCTAAAAACTTCGCCCAGGTTGGCCGCTTATTAGGGTTAGGCGTGCACAACGATTTAACTAATTAATTGGAGCTGTTGCATGGACATATGCGTTATTTTTGTTCCCCCCCAAAGTTGATGTTTTGTGGCGCATGTTTCATGCTTGTCGCACGGCTGGGCACCTCCACTTTGTTGGCTAATTAGTCCTTGAAATCGAAAAGCCATCTCGCAAAATGCATTGAGTGTGCATGCATTTTGCTGCATATGGCCAATGATTCATTTCATATTCATTATAGGATGTATAATTAATAAGAAAATAATTCGGGCCAGCAGCATGCAAAATTCACGAAAGCCATCTTAATAGTAAATTTCAAATCAATTTACCAAAATCCCCCGCACACAGGCAATCGCACACGGGAAACAGATGTCTGCACGCTTGCATATACCAGCACACGGGCGAGGCACGTGCAATTGAGCATCCATAATCACTGGAATTTATCTAAAGTAGGCAGTAAGCGAGAATCAGGATGTCGACATCAAGGCAACGACAACGAAATTTGCATAAACTTGGTGGACATTCAAGGCATCAGCAAGGATATGCATTTGCAGTTGCAGTTGCAGTTGCAGCTGCAATAGCAACAGCAACAGCAACAGCAACAATTGCAAGTGCAACTGTTTGTGTGCGCAGGAGATGCATCCCGCAGATACTGGCAGGAGAATTGCAATTGAAGATATTTGTCATGCCCATGACGGGCCCCGAAATACGACGACGGGTGGCTCAAGCAACTTGGTTAATTATAATGGGGGCGGCAGGAGCGGCTGGAGCGGCGGCTGCGATTGGGATCTGAGGGGTAATCCGGAGGAGGACGTTGGCAAATTGCAATTCCAAGGCAGCCGACGACCGGAAGGAAGTGTAAAATTCAAATATGACAAATGACATGAACTTAAGCGGCTCCGGACTACAACGCACACAGAGAGACAAGAGGTTTGATTTTAGAGTGGGCTGAGCTGAGGTGGGGGCTGCTGCTCTGCTTTATAAGATTTATTGTGTGTGCCCGGGATATATGGAAATTATTAATATCGTAATATCTTGGCCGTAATTTCATTGAAAATGCAATGTCGCACAGCAACACTCGGGGTCTTAATTAGTATTTTCCTAATTTATCAATTTAAATGCTGCTGGGCGCCGGCGCCGGCGCTGGGCCACAAATTTTGATGACATTCAATTCCATAATACTTAATCACCACAAAAATTGCGAATTGAATTTGCTTTATTGGAGCAGAGCAGAGAGTCATGGATGGAAAACGATTGCATTAGGCCTCGGGATTGCATTAGGCCAGCTCCTAAGATAAGTAGTTGCCGTCAGGGCGCTTTCGATTTTCATTTTAAATTAAATTTTAAGCTGCATACGAGTAGTAATCTGTTGGTGTAATCGAAAGTAGGGCAGAAGTACGTTATTCCGAACCATTGAACAAAAGTTTCCCTTGTTATCGATTTAAAACCACATCATCAGCCGTGCGATAAGCTTACTTAGCTTAATTCCAAGTATGAAGAAGCTTAAACAAATTGGCCAGCTTGTTGGTCTACACTTATTGAAAAAAGGGATTAATAAAAGCAAAAATATAGTACGAGCCCAAAGTTACTTTAGAACGAATGGCTTTGAATTCTTTACTTTGAATTCCATTGTGAAGAGTTTTTTGTTTTGGTGCGCCTGAATTTCACAGGATAAATGGAGGGATTCCGACCTCAAAAAATCATTCACTAGCATAACAGTGTGTAATTATACGACTTATACGACTTGGAGACAATAACAATTATTATTTTTGATGCATGCATTAAAATCTGGGTTTTCAAATGAACGGACGGACGGACATACGGAGATGGCTAAGTCGACTTGGCTGTTCATGCTTATCAAGAATACATATTTCATGGGGTCGGCAACACGTTATACATTCGTACGAATCCAACATATCCGTTCTTAGAACCCAGGTATAAACATGTATACAAAGGTACAATTGATATTGTTAGCTTTTGAAATAAACACCCTTATGCATTTGTCATTGAGTGCACAGCAGTCAATCTATTTCGATTTCGAGTTGTAACAGTCCTATCATATTTCGCAGCCAAACACTTGGACTCGAATTAGTTGATGCCATTTGGAACTAACTACCTGGTATTATTTCGAAGAGAATACCAGCAAGAGGCGACTATAAGCAAGTGTAGATGAATTTGTCAATGATCAAGGCAAGACTTAGCTTATAGTCTCAGCTCTTAAAAGTTGCCCCAAAGGGGGGCCTGCTGTTTTGGAAGCTACTCTCAGCGAACTGCGGTTACACGCACTGGCTCTTCAACACTCCAATGCCGAATGTAATCCCAGGCGCGACTGAGGGCAGGCAAGCAGGAAGGCGGCCCTGCAGTGCCAAAGCAGATTACAGAGCAAGCGGCGGAAAACTAGAAGCACGATAACAATAAAAAGTGGCTGGCTGCTGACACAAAAAACGGACTGCCGGGAATGGGAACGGGGACGGGAACTGCTCTAAAAACAATTTGATATTTGGCCAGCAAAAGCACAAGCGCCGAGGCAGCAACAAGAGCCAAATGGAGCTCGGAGCTCGGAGCTCGAAGCCCGACGCCCGATGCCCGATGCCCGACGAACAGGGCCATAAAAAATTAGTAGGTCTGGCCACAAGAGTGGTACGGGAAACTGGCCGTTATCAGCAAACGCCATCGTCAGTCGACCTGACGGACGTTGACAACACCCGAGTCCAAACAAGGAGCCACGACCGGGACCGTGCCGAGACACCGTGGGCAGGAGCAAAAGTCACATCCAGAGGGCAGGACAAGGAGTCAAGTGCACTGGCTGGCGCCTATAACTTGGCAAGCGAAATCAAATTCTGGCAGGGCGACAAGGCTTTGTGGCCGTAATAATACGTGACCTGTCTGTTGCTGTTTCAGTTTCAGTTTCTGTTTCTGTTTCTGCTCGTTGTTGTCTCCGGGTCCGAATCTGAATCTGAATCTGAATCAGAATCTGAGAACGACTCTTGCTCTGAATCTGACTCCGACTCTGGGCTCGTTCGGTTTCTTTAAGTCATCGGTTTGGTTAAGTGAAGACGAAGACCTGCGGCGTCCAATGGTGTAAAATTGAAACGCCCCGAGCTGGTCGTGCGGGTTGCTTACAAATTGATGTGAATTTTTTCACATGTTCACGTAAAACTAACACACGCAAGCCATTCATCATCATCGGCAGCCGAGGAAGAATATTTTCTATTTTCCATGGACTCCTCCTCCTGTCACCCCCCGGCCCGGGAAATACTAGATTTTGGGCTGAAGGAAACGTACCCATGGTTCATGTGCGGGAGTGCGTGTGGATTTTAGTGGGAGAATAAGTTTACAAGTTGCAGCCTTAGGCTATTTTTTCTTGAATAAACTTTTTTTTCGGCTGCCAAAGCGGGCCAGCACAGTGATTCAATGATGGTTTTTGGGAGCTACAATACCAGATTTTGGTTCATTAAAAGCAAACATATTTTCTGTTCTATTGTCCCAATTATTATAAGTGTTTAATTATTTATCTTCAGTTGGTGAGTAGGATTTTTAAGTATTTTATAGACTTATGCCTTCTAGGTTACAAGATGTATCTAACGTTTCAAATATCCTCTTCTAATTCATTGTAAGCAGAATTGGGAAAAACATAACTATAGTAGCAGAAATCCAGGAGAAATCCAAAGCTGCGCTTGCCTCGAGAACGATTTTAGGATAACAGTATTATGTTAATACTTTCAGTTTGAGATATGGATTACAGATTGAAATATTTACAGATTGATGAGACTTACAAAATGCTGTCCCCTTTTCACATGTTTATTCCAAAAAACATTGCAATCATACGAGTGTACTACTTTATAATATTTATGGATTCGGCCACCGATTCTATAGCTTTCCAACAAGTGTGCTGTTCCATTGGCAAACGAGGCAGGGAGCGAAACTTATGGCTTTCGTTGTGCTCGCCAGGACGGCAGCAGCGTATACATTTCCTGCCCAAAGATATTATCTAAGTGAAAAAGTTTCTACGTATGATTTATTTACTGGCTAGCCGAAACCTGCCCCCCCTCTCGGGTGCCCGAGAATTATGAAGACGGCTATCGCATTTTGGCGATTAGGTGTAGAATCAGTTTTAAATGATTGATGGCCCAGGAGGCACATTGAAACTAATTGTAGAGCGGGCAGATGAATATCACGTTGAATAATGGATTCCATTATGTAATGATCCAATTTGCAACCTGTTGTTGGGTCGCGGATGGCTGGGCTGGCATGGGCTGGGCTGGGATGGCCGGAAGGGAAATTCCCAAATGCTTGCCGCAAACGTATCACAGCATTTGTAACTTGATTTAAAGTCACAACTCATGGCACTCCCCAGAAGCTGACAAATTTTATTTCCGCCAAAGTCACGCACCAGGGAACTGAACCCCGCCGACCCACATACACTTCAAAAGTGCCACCACAGACTGCTACTCGTACTATACACACACTCGGGGTGGACATTTTTGCGCACCAGCTACATTTATTCGAATTGTCTTTTGTGCGCTTCATTTCGCATAAACAAATCTCGGCTGTTGTGTATTTATACCGGAAACGTGCAAATAACGCCCCAGGGACTAGGGGAAGTTGCTCCCCAATCCCCACATCCCTCCCATGGCCAAAGCCCGGCAACGTGCTCCATATTGTCACCATTGTTGTGGCCTCCGCCACCTGCGTCGCTCAGATTTTTGTGTGTTGGTTTTTCCTTCATTTCATTTTTTACCCAGTTTTTCATCAACTAACGTACGTTGAGCTGAAAAAAGTTACTTGACGTTTCCGTTGCAGTTAAAACACATGGCCAAAATACAAATAAACAAACACAAATGTCTATAAAGGGAAAGCCAGCTGAATCCGAAGAGTAAATACGCTTTTTGCAATCATTTTGAAGGACTCAAAATGGTCTTGCTGTGAAATAATTGGTATGATGTGGTCCTGAAATTGTCAATTGACGTTGGCTTTGGGATTTCTTAAATTTCATCGATTTTTCGTTGAAACTTGGTTGCATTTTAGTATTTAACTTGTAATGCCTATGCTTTGTATAATGCATATTCTTTGGGCTTATAAAGTTTCAGCCGTTAACAAATAAATGACCATAAGGCTATTCTTCTGATTGTGAGAATCCTTACATATGAAATGTTGAGATTAAGTGGTTATAGAATTACACTAACAGCTGGTAATCTTGTCTTACATTTTCAATTACATATATTGGTTAGACTGTTTGCCCAATTACTCATATATAGTAATTTTAAAAATGAAACTTGGAGGCAATCTTCAAATCCTGTTTGTATTGATTCGTTCCGTTGGCAAAGAAGAGTATACCCCTTTTCGGACATTCTGGGCTTTGCGGGTCCCACTTTTGGGAAGCCCGCGCGATCCGAGGGAGTCCTTGCTGCGGGGTTCCGTGTGCGGGGGCTTTGGGGCCTGTACGGCAGCTTAGCGCGGTTGAATGGCTGGTTTGTTGCTTGGGTTGGCTTTTGTGTGCGCCTATTGTCAAATTGAATTGTAATAGACACGTTTTTGCAACAAACCAAGTGTGAGGGCGAGAGTGAGTGCCTGCCGGTGGTGCGACGTGTGCTGTGTGTCTTAGAGCGATGGTGATTTCCCTGGCAATTTACATTTGCAGCTGCGCTCGACCAGAAGCCCGCGAACGGGGCAGGAGCCGCCGCCGCAGTTGTTTGTCCGCCGTAGCCGAGACTTAATATTATGCAAACGAAACGTATGCGGTGTCTTTCGTGCGCATAAAAAATATTATTGCTTAAATTTAGGCCCTGCCCGTTCCACCGCCGCCGGCACTATGGGGCTGGAACTATGTCCAATTTACACTTGCAGATGGCGAGTCTAAAAAGTATAAGAACATAGGCAATGCCTAGATTCGTATCAATAGGATTCAGAATTATTTGAAATAAATTTTTGTACAATTGGCACATTGAATATCCTATCATTGAAACCATGATGCCTTCAAGCTTTAAAAGCATAGCTACTTCTACATCCTTTGTAAAAAGCCCTCATGTGAAATAAACCATTTGAAGGTATGTTTTGTATTACAATTCTTTTTTACCCGAATTATTCCTGTTCTAGCCCATGGTGCAACGACAGAACTGCACCAGTCTGCTTCCTTCACAGTTGTCCTCGCATTTGCATTTTCTTATTTAAATGTCGACTTTTAAATGACGACAAATTGTTTTGACGTTGTGTCGCTTTTTGATTTTAAAAATTCTAAGAGACACGAGAGTGTGGGTTTGCATATGTCGCCCAAGTTTTTGTGTGGCAGGTTGAAAATGGTTTTTCGTTTTTCCGCCTCTGAAGGTCGGTAGCTTTTCTTTTCGGTATGTAATATCTTTGGATTTCATTGTCTTTAAGATATGTTTGCTTAGAGAACAAAATCGTATTCCATGTTCTTTTTTATTTTTTCATCAAATTACTTTGCATTAAAATACATAGAACCGTTTTTAAAGCTGCTTTTCTTCTGTAGGAGCTGTTATACCTCCACAAAATGCAAAAATGTTCTGTATGATTTTGGCTTTAGGTACCCGATAAACATGTGAACAATGTGTATCGTCCATAAATGAATAATCAAAACAAAACCCGAATATTAACGTGCAATGCAAGCCATTTTACAGAGCCGAGTGAGTTGGTCCAATTCAAATAAAGCCAAAAGCTGTAAAACTGAAACAATATTGTCACTTAATTTAATCACATTTATGGCAACCACTAATTGACTTTTGAACATTAATGCGCGAGAACCATTGAAAATGCTGGCATGTAAATATGTGCATGTGCACATCGGCATGCACACACCCGTTCCCCTGGTTGGTCTAATGCAGAAAGACGGACCAGAAGTTGAAAAGGGTTAAAGGGTTAAAGGGCATGGATGCCGTGAATTGGGGACAGAAAATGTTCCATAATTGGTGTTTTTGATACGTATGCAAATTTCGGTTTTGGGCCAATAGCCCCCGATGCCCTTGTTTCCCCAACGTCATTTAAGCTAATTAATTTATTATTTCCCACAAAATAGCGTTCGTGCATGACTTTGTCCAGTTACCAAAATACCAAAAACCTTTTTTTTCGAACATTTTCGCAGTAGCACAGCCAAAAAATGTATCCAAAAACACACTTTTATAAACAAATCGTTCAAAATAACACCATAATATTTATTGACCGGTACAAACCTGATCAATAAAACTCGTCGGAGCCCATGCAGTAGGATAACACCAGTACATATAACTCAAAAGTTGAGCATTCCATAGCTCTTTTAGCTCCCAGTGCTCCCAAAAACAAAAAGCTGTGAATGTCTCGAACAAAAGGAAATCGACATTTTAGTGTTCGGAATTTGACGGTGAAAAGGGAACTCGACACCAAAGGTTTCCAACAAAAGGGAATCGACATGTGCACGTGATCCGAAGTTGACGGTGAAAAGGGAATGTGTGAATTTACACAAACAAAATATGTAGAACCAAAAAATCGGACGGAGACCCCATTGAAAATCTGTGCCCACCGCTGCTTAAAATGTATCTAAAGTTAAAATGTTTGTAGTTGGAAACACTCTCATAATATTCTTAAAAATATTCTTTCGGTTTCATATTCTTAGTTCAAAGAAACCAGAATGCAATTTTGTATTATATCTATCTAGATCGCCTTGGTTGTGAATAATGATACATACTTTAGGGTATGAAAGCTCTCCCTTATACGAAGCGACTGAAAACTGTTTCCATTTTATGACTGCACCTCGGTTATTTACTAATTTGGGACTTATCGTCCTGTAAAGCTTTTCTTCGCCAGCCGTGCGAGTTATTTTAATTAATTGTATCCCTTTGGCATAGCACCTTCAGCCATGAGCTCTGGCTTGCTAATTGCCTTTGCTTCTACTTTATTTAGAGTAAAAGTGTGTGGAGTAGTTGACATATATTTTGCTCGCAGATTGAACACGTGGCCCTTATGAATACTCTTTCAGTCATTTAAGAAGACCTAAAAACGTTTTTTAAAGGATAATTTGATAAAAAAAAAATAAACAGTTAGTAAATACGTAAAATTAAACTAACTTCTTGGGATATAGTTATGGTTTCTCGAATTGTTAATACATTCTTTAATAAAAATACTCTAATAAGTAATTGTACAGATGATTTAAATCCCTCCACAGGACATTTAGTAGGTTTTTTAAACACATATTTGGTTAGCTTTGTAGGAGCTTAGTTTATTTGCTTAAATATACATTGTATACTACGGAGCTTTAATAAATGGTCAAACGTTCTGTTCGATTATTCTTAGTGAAATCCATTAATTTTTGGCATCAGTTTCATGGCAGCCGGTAAGCCCCAAAAAGGACACATCATATTTTTATTCCGTTTATTTTTCACGCGCTATCAGTTTTCAATGAATTTTCATTTATATAACAAGTCTTTCTCGCGTCCCACTTCACCTTTCACCTCTTCTGTTTTTCGTTTCAATTTTTTTGTGCAGCGAATGTGCGCCACGCACTCGAAAGGCGAACGTCAGGAGTTCATCATGACTTTATAGGAGAGCGTGGCAGTGTGTGCACAGGTACACGAAAAAAAAAAATATGTAAATCGAAAAAATCGAAAGAGCTAAAGGCGGTTAATCGAACCATCGATATAAAGCTCCGAAGCTCCAAATGAATATATCATTTGCATGAATGCAAAGCTGTACCCCTGAATTGCTGCATATTTGTTAGTTTAGTTGAGTGTATTTTGGTCTGAGAGCAAAATTTACAGATGTCCGGGTGTATGTTAACACGCTGTACGCCCCTGCCCCGCCCACTGCCTACCGAAATCGCCTTTTCACTGCGATTGCCAATCAATGTTTGCGCAAAAATATTTGAGTCTCCTTTTTTGCACACCCTTGGCTCCGCTCCGGCCACTCGCACCGCGGATAGCCTTTGTTTGTGTTTTCGATAAATCTGTCTAGGCTCGAAACGGATGCCATGACGCTCAATTGCAGTGGATTAAATTATTAAAAAATGACCGGGGCGGAAAAACGGGGAAAAAGGAAAAATGAAAAGGTCCTGCATAAGCCGCTGATGTTTGGTCTCGCAGCGGTTTCGGATTAATAAAAGTGGGGACATACTTTAATTTGATTAACATGTAAATTGGCTGGGCGATGTGCGGGACGGCGGCTAATTTTCGAGATGAAAATGAATAATAACCAGAAGGGCTATACATAATGTTCGCCTCGATTTCCCCCGAACCATTAATACGGGTATGCAGGTATGTATGTACGAGTTTATGTCCAAAAACGAAAACGAGGGAGCTAAATCGCTTTAGGCTTTAGTGACCCTGGAGCCAACCGAAGCGCACAAATAATAACACAGTTCTTTCTGGCACGCCATTTTCATATTAAATAACTTTGTATAAATTTCCTGGCTGCGCAGCTCTTACCTTCGGTCTGTGTCTCATTTTTATTGTTTCACTCGAGCGACAGGTGGAAAAGTTCTCAGAGTTTGGCTGCTCTTAAAAAATAAGAGGTGCAGGACAGTTTTGGCCGTTTAATTAAACATAAATCAGCCGAGGGCGTCAAAACTTGTGAATCGTTGATTGTTTTATTAACTTGAAACGGCCACCGTTCAGGTGAAGTGGATACAGGTGCGCAAGCTTAGTCTTTAATTCTCGGGGATTAGCTCAGGTACCGTGCCTGAAAGGAAATGTGTCAATCTAGGGAGAGTTAATTCAATTAAGAACGTGCCGAAATAATAATCAACAAGAGGGAACCTGGCGCGTGTGGCCGCTCAGCAAGTTATACAGATTTATTTTCTCTGCATGCCAATCACTCTTAACTCGGTGGGAAAGAACCGAACCAAGTGCGGGGGTTTCCCATTAGCAGCGAAAAATCAAAGCTCACCATGATGACCCGTTTGACCTGGGTCAAATGCTTTGAGAGTCCACACGCACAGTCACATTCTATCGACGAGTTCGCCTGAATCTAACCCACAAAGCAGCTCCCTGTGCAACTGTGCAAAGTCTCCACCAGACATCATTCGTTTCGAGAAACTTGGGGGTGCGGGAGTTACTCTTAACACTTGAAACCAAAACAGTTGCAGGCATTCATGTGGCGCATCATCGAAGTATCCCTTTTCACAGCCGGCGTTGTGGGCAGGGCGGTATATCCTGCAGGGTGTTTGCTTTGGCTGTCTACTTTAACGCGTTTCAGGAGCGCTTAAACAAAGGCTTTAAGCTTGCTTTAAGTTGAAATCGAAACAGCTTTCATAAAGTATACTGTTAATGTAAACTTTTGCGATTGTCGATATCGTTTTTGCATTATTGCTATGCATACTTTTTACCCAGGAATACCCGACCAATTGTGACAGAAAGCGAATTTGGTCCTGTAGAACCGCGTGATCCTATGGATTATGTTCGAAAGCCTAGATAACAGCGGGTGTATATCATAAAGGACAAATAATTCACGCCTTGACATCATACGAGTTGCGGTTTTCATTGAGTTTTCAGAGGCGTAAGGGAGCTTGGAAAAAAATTAAAACCCTACTGCTTTGTTAACATTAAACATGGACCCTACTAAAATAACTGGTTACAAGATCACCTCTATTATTTTATAAGCACAGATACGTCCTTAATTTTTGTAAAATATTTAAACAGCATTTGCATAATCGAAATAGCCATTTCCTATTGTTATATTATGAATGAGACTCTCAGAAATGGCGAAACTTTTGCTTATATGTAATTGTACTACGGCAACATGGACAGCATTAGCGACGTTGTTCGTAGCGTTGTCTTGATTAGATCAAACTCTATTATATGGTTATCAAAGGCTGCTAGTTTTGGCCATTTAAACAAATTTTAACTCAGTTTTGCAGCACACGGATTCCTTAAATTTCTGTATTGAAAAGAGTGATTTCCGGAAAGGAGCTATGCTGCTGAAACAGCTGATCTTACCGGAAAATTGACAATATTTGGATATCTGGATAGCCAATTTCCCAATATGGCTACACTGGGTATAAGTAATGCGCTTAGGTATGTACATATTGCATGTATGTTTCCCACATGTCATTTTTCTTGGCTAATTGTAAATTGAGCACTCGTGAGACCGGTGATTGTTAAAGCAAATAGATATTTTTATAGATATTGGAAACAGAATTTGGCCCTAGCAAATTATATACTAACCCGATTGCCTACCAAAATATTATGTGATTGCACTGATCGAATTGAAATAATCGCATTTGGTTTTGGTTTCTTTATTTAAATGGTAAATATATAACATCTCAAGTTTTAAATTAGCATTTGAACTCTCCAGGCCCCTCTCAGCAGTGATTTCTGACCCCGATCCCGATCCCTGCGACCCCACAGTTTAGTTGACCCACTGATTGGGATTAATATAGATATCGGAGATGGTACCGCGCAGTGACTGAATGCCCTGGCAGCTGGGCACCGGCTTGGGTCTTTGGGCCACGTTTTTGAGCCACCGCTGAAAGGCTTCTTCGGCGTTTTGCTGCCGCTGCATCTTCTCTTTTATGATCCGCCTCTGGGCGTTCTGCGTTTTGAGGCGTCGCTGCTCTTCCTGCCGTATCTTTTGCATCTCCCACTCCCGTATGCTATGTTTCGCTAGATCCAAGCTCCTGGCCTGGCGTCGGGCATTCCTTCCTTGTGGGTCAGGCATAGAGGAGGTGGTACTGGTGGCGGGGGCGTTGGCATTGGCATTGGCGGTGGGGGCTTTCTGCGTTTTCTGCCGGTACCACTGATCGTACCGCTCCTTCGACATTCGCTGCCGGAACGCCAGCCTCTGCTGCTGCTCCTCCTGCTCGACCCGGTCCGCCTCTAGCTTATAGTGGCGCTGTCGCCTCTTGGCAGACAACCAGTTCTCGTAGGCCTCGCCGGCGGGACGCTGCAGCCGCAGGGGGTCCAGGTGACGGGTGAAGGTCAGATGCGCCGAGGCGTGGCCAGAGCCCAGGTTCAGGGAGGACATCGTAAGACTGGGATTCCTCCCATCCTGCTGCGACCGCTGCATGCTCTCGCCCCGGGACATGGCCTCCTCCCAGCTGCACATGGATGTGGTCGAGTCTTTGTCGACGTTGGGATACTGCAACTCCTGCGAGGAGCTCGACCGGCTGCCGCTGCTCCTGCTGGCAGAGCTTCTGCTGCCGCTGCTTCTGTCGCTGCTTCTGCTGCTGCTGTTGCTGCCGCTGTAGCTGCTATCGCTGCCCAGCTGGAGGCAGAGCGTGTCCGGCTCCGAGTCCAACTCCGCACTCGCTTGCGCGTCGCCGTCGATCTTGAGGGTGTCCGTTGATGGGAGCGAGCCGCAGCGCAGGGTGGAGGTCTCCGTTTCGTCCAACGAGACGAGGTCGCTGGACGATACGGAGCTGCCCACGTATCGCACCGTGCTGGGACTTCCCATGGCCCGCAGGAGGTTGCTTGCGTCATAGGCCTTGATGTACGTCCGGGAACCCTTCGAGTGGGGCGACAACATCCTCGCGTCCTCGCTCGTCCCGTCCTCCCCAGACGAAGAGCTGTGGCTCGATTGGCTCTTGGGCCTGCGACCGCTCAAGACCTCGCAGTCGATCAGGGAGCCCTGGCTATTCATACGTCCCAGAAATGCCATTATTCTGAGTTTCTGCTTGGCACTGCTTGGAGAGATGTAGGAGATGGAGTGTCACATTTTTCGGGCGCACACCTACCTCTGTTTTTTTGTCTGCCCAAATGTGCAACTTCAATACGTCGTCCGGCAGAGACGATTTATGTAAACTGGTTCCCCGTGCTGTCTTGAAAACCAATCTGCTTTGCAGTATATGGAAATCAGTGTTTCGAGTTGATGTGTGTATGTATTTATCAAACAACAAACATTGACTCAAAACTGAAGGGTACGTTTTATTTCAAAAGGGGACTTATCTTGTGTGATAGATTTTAGAAAACCAATCTGTGGGTTGCTTTGGTAGGGCTGAAAACAATAAGTTAGCTGCCTAGCCGCCGGTAGGCAATAATGAAACATCTGTCAATAACTATATTTATTCATTAGCCTTATCCTAGCACAGCAATTAACTAGCTCGCCCTCTTTCGATTGATCGATTTGGGTTGCCCAAAGACTGGCTAAAGGGGTTAGGAGTGTCCCAAATACTTCGGCTGCCACCCCCGTTTACGCTAAATAACATTTTAGATTTCATTTTCTATTAATATACAATTTAGCTATTTTTTGCTATTATACGTCTGAGGCCGCACTCCGCACAATTTGATTGCCGTTGCCGTGGCCGTTGCAGTTGCAGTTGAAGCCGACGTGGAAGTAGGAGCAGCAGTTGCCGCGGCCGGTTGTTGCTTTTACATTCTAATCGAAATTTTTATTGTTCACAGTCACGAAATGTGTGCGACGTTGCAATGATGACGACAACTCGGCGTCGTCTGCGGTGATGCATTGTGGAGGCGCGACGGGCGGGTGTGCGGCGGGGTAATGTCAGTTATTTGACAGCGCCGACAGTCGAGTGTGATGGCGGCGCAGACATGCAAGCTGCAATGCCACAACGACACCGTCTCGCCATCGCCATCGCCATAGCGGCCGCAGGGCCCAGTAGCGGATTCCGAAAATCCCGAAAATATTCAAAACACCTAGCGAGTGCACAGGAAGAAATAAGTAGCTCGGTGTGTGGTTCAAGGAATATTTCAGCCTATGAGTGACGATTTGTGTATATCCTTATCATAATCAGGAGATCCCCGCATGGCTTACCTAAAGCCCAAATCAGAGGTGACCTAAGCCCAAAGAGCTTATGTTTTCTAGAGTTTAGAAAAGCCTTCACACGGTTACAAATTATTTTGTACTTCTGAGATGAGAGACATGTTATATATCATATCCGCAAGCGAATTTTTAGATGGTTACTAAAAAATGCATGCTACCACAGTTTTATTAGAATAATAGATTTGGTTTTTTAAATTGTTCGACTATTTTACCTTATATACTAGTGCATACAATTGTACCTTTATTTGATATGTCACGGTAAAAAATCAACGCCAAAGCTTTTCAACGAAGCTCACATAGAAACACAATGTGCTGGAAATCTAAAATTAATGGAAAATGTGAGTAATTTAACCAATCTATCAGATACTAGTTTTTTAAGGTGTATGCTGTAGAAACCCCTTTGAGGTTTTTAGGAAGTTGCAATTGTTGTATAAAGTAGCGTAATATGTACTTAGTGAAATAAAAAAAGCTTGCTTGTCGCTCGCTGTACGTAAATTAGCAAAAATGTAATAATACATTGTAGTCATAGCGTAACGGTTATAAGTAAAACCCTATTTGTTACGCATTAAGGAGTATTAAGTCTTACCTTTTTTTCTGGATAGTCCCTAAATTGCTTTAGCTAAACAACATTTAGGATGGAAACTTTATTTGACAACAAAACAAGCTTACGATTTTTAGAATATTCCTAAGATTATTGATTTAAAAATCCCCCTACTATGTTTAAACTAGAACAGAAATTGTGTAAAATAGAAAATATTCATGTTGCATGCGCTTTTTTTTTGTGGAATTTACATAGAAGATACGCCCCTGGAGTTGCTTTAGTCGCTTTGTTTAAAAGCTAACCCAAAATGTGCCACTTAGTCGGGGGGGCATGCAGATAGTCGTACTGTGCCCCAACCCTGTCATGGCTTTCACCTGCGAATTGCAAAAACAAAAGTATATATGAAAACGTTGGATTGCAAGAGGCAGGCCATCGGCGATGGCAGTGCAGCCGGCATTATTTTATAATTTACAAACAAGTTGCAGGGCTACGGCGGCGTTCGCAACACGATTTGCTTTTATCAAAAACCGACACACAGATGGAACAGGCACTGAACCGCTGAAAGCCCTCGAAACACGAAATTCCATTAGATCCGTAGATGTATTACACACAGTTTTATTGATAGAAATCGAAATCGTGTTCCCCAAGGAAATTCCTTTAAAGCTTCATTGCCTTCACGAAGGGGGATTACTCGTATAGTTGGCCCGCTTTGCATTCAAAAATGGTGAAAGACATCTGAAAATGTTGTATGCCAACTTGACCTGGGATACAGTGACTTTAATGTGATAATACTGCCAGGTGATCCGTGCAATTAATCAGCAATCCTGTCCGAAAAAGAAGTCAGTCGGTGTGGCAATGATGGGGCCCCGAAAAAGACGACTAGAATATGACTTATTTAAGTCGGGAGACGCGTGTTATGAACTTTGAAAGCCAGGCGGGCCAGGTCGGGGCAGGCATGCAAACTTTACTCATATGAGCGCGTCCTTCGCACGATTTTCTTCCCTGCTTGCCGGCTTTGCTTTACTGCGTGTGGCAGGCAGATTAAAGTGACAGACAGGGCTAGGCAGGCAAAATAACAAAAGGCTGTTAAGTCCTTGTAAGTGTTTAAGTCGACAAGGGGTCGGTCGGTCGCCGGCAGGCTAACCAAGGACGAGCCGCCCGATGCGTGTTTATAGCGCTGTGAAATGAACATTTTGCAGGTGATTTAACAGTTATTAGAATTTTCAGCCGAAAGTAGCTAGGCAATTTCCCCTGGGATGTCATTCTCTCCTTTACTCGGCACTGCCTTCTGCCTTCTCCCTTCTGCCTTTTTTATAATCCTGCAAAAGTTTTTATTTGATTGCGACAAATATTCGCATCTCGTGCCCCAGCGAGTGGCAGCGGTAAACAAAAACGTCAAAAGGCATTTGTGCAAAACAATTGTAGGGCCAAAGTTTTTCTTCGCAACTTTGAAACTATGCCTGATTAAATAAAGATGCTGCTCCTGCGGGGACGGACGAAAGGATATTTTCATGATGCTCAAATATGCAACATTTTGTTCCTTTCGACAGAACGGTTGCTAATGCAATAACTCGGAACACTTTGTGCAGGCGTTTGTGTTTAACTTGTTTTCAAACTTTTTGAGATTAAATAAAGGCATGTCATATGGTCACACAAACAAAGTAATTCTCTCAAAAAAAAGGGCAGTGCAGTTGAGTAAAAAGCACTAGCATTGGTGTTCGGATTAGTAACACCTTGCACAATATCTTAAACATAAATCAGCCCATCATTTATTTAGGCTACTGGGGCTTAACAAGTAACATATACGTATTTGCTGCACGGTGCAGTATCAACCAAGTCAAAGACAGTTTTCATAGGCAAACGCATTACTTCTCGTGAATTTGGTTGGGAAAATACGAGTACTATTAATCGGAAATGCATATTTTGTTGGCCTGGTTCAAATGAATGGTCCCAAAACCCACTGGGCGCAACCGGGCAGGGGCTGTAGATTTGGGCAAAAGTTGAGAGTGGCCTTCTTGCGTCGGGGCAACTTTGGCATATTTCTTAATTAGCTTTGTGAGTTTCCAACGAAGCACCTGGCAGAATTCCCATGCGTGCGGTCGGTCAGCTGGGCTCGGCCTAGTCGAAAAAAGTTTCTTCCAATGCAAAAATATTATGCGCAAAATGATATTAAAACTTTCTGGGAATAATGCTTTTGTTAGACTTTTCATTTGAAGCCGAAACTTTTCATATGATGGTCTAGAAACTGAACTGAACGCAGGTGCAGGTGCAGGGGGCCAAGCCAAGTCAAGCCAAGTAAGTATCAATGCGAGCGGCAACAATGGCCAATTTGTAACAAGCTTCTCGAGGCGCATAAATTATGCGTCGCCCCTCCCTAATTGGAGCAGCAGTCCTTGCATGGAAATGAAAATGACGACAACGTCAAACACCGTTGGTGATGACGACGATGAGACACTTGAAATCAAAATCCGTGGCACGAGGGAAGTGTCCACAGCCTGCCTGTCGGCATGTGGCATGAAGCGAAAAGGCAGCAAGGCGTAACATGCGATAAAATTGAGTTGGAAACGTGTCTCAAATCTAAAATTAACAAACTGCCCTAGTCAGTTAGCGAGTCGCAAAGTCACGGGGCCAGCGACTACAACGCCCGGTAGTTGGGGCAGCTGGGGAGCGAATCCGCTCAGCTCCAAGCCCAGTCCCGTGTCCTTCGCTCGGCTAAATGTCCTGCGACGCAGCCAGCCTGCATGTAAATGACTTTTTAATGATGTCCACAGTCCACGGCTCTTTTCCTCGCTCGCCTACCTCCTGCGCGTCCTGTGCGTCTCTTTCAAGTGTCATAGTTTGCCTAATTGCTGGCATAATTTCCCATTTTTTCGCTCGCTTTTCCTTTATTAGTTTTTTTTCCTGCCGTGACAAGGGTATTGGTTTCATGTAAATGCGGGTTGATTAGCGCCTGTAATGAATTTCAACTACTTCTTAATTAATTGTTGATTTAAAATTCCTTACATGCCGTTAAACTGCAAGAGTAGCGTCCCGTCAAGGGGATTATTTCAATGCCTGATTCGAGGGGTTTTCTATTGACGGCGACTATCTGTCCTGTTGATGCTTTCAATTCTTTTGAGATTGTCAATATTCGTTATTTATTTCATTAAAGATACTTTCTTAACCCATTCTGGTGTTCACATAAATTTCATTTTATTGATTTATTTGATTGGTATAATTTAGGGTTCTGAATTTTCGAGAACTACTTACTGGACTCATGGAAAAAAAAAAGTTTCCTGTGTTTTGCCGGACATGCAAAACCTAATCATATGTATCTGCGCCGGGAATACTTCAGTCAAGCTGAAAGGAATATACTCNGATTGGTATAGTTTAGGGTTCTGAATTTTCGAGAACTACTTACTGGAGTCATGGACAGTCGGACATGCAAAACCTAATCATATGTATCTGCGCCGGGAATACTTCAGTCAAGCTGAAAGGAATATACTCGTATTTTAAATTTCCTAAATGGTGAACCTTGATTTAACCGGACACAGTAATTTATGGAGGAGATTATTTGCTCTATCTTATTAATATTTGCAATTGACTTATTGCATTAAATTAATGTTGCAATGTTTCCTCTAAGTGACACGCTTATGATTTTGAATCCTTTAATTTTTAAGCTAAATGGTATGTTTATTTTGTAACAACTTGTTTTCCATTGGAACTCTCGGTTTCGGAAATCGATAAATTATATTCGCCTCAAGTTTTTTTTAACTTCGCGAAGTAGTTTGTGTTTAAAATGTAGTTACAATGAAATTCAGTTCGAGTTTGAGTCCTTAGAAAAGCATAAGAGGTCATGCGGGAGAAGTTTCCCAACTCGGGGCCATGGAGAGAGAAAAGCAAAGATAAATTGCGGTGTGTTTAGGTGCTAAAACAATGAAAATCTTGCGCCTCCATGGCAACCACAAAGGACCGCTCGCCGGGCACATAAATAATGCAATCGAAGCAGGATCCAGTCCGGGCGACCATTAAGCGCTTTAGACAAAGGCAGGTGGAAAAAAACACGCGGGGAGCCCGGCGGAGCCGCTGATGTGAAGGCTTCAGACAATGGACTCCACATTTATCAAACTGATGTCGAGCGATCAATAACTACATACAAGAATACAAGAAAAGCCTTTCCCCCCGGATATGATGATGAAAAATGTTCGCAGGCTGTAAAGAACAGCCTGCGTTCGGGATTCGAGTATGAAGAAATATGTAGTGCGATCCATTTGAAGAAAAAATAAAAAGATTAAGACACAAATTTAAGAGTCTGCTCTCTTTGTTTATGAATTTGAAGTTTGCTAAAGTTTATTTTCCATTTAAAATGTCACTGGCCATAACTTTAGTCATAACTTAGGCATAATACCTACTCAAAGCCATAATGCAATTATCGTAAAACCAAGTAGCAACAAGTAGCTTTATTCACAAAATGTTGTTCCAAAGTTTAATACATTTGTTCATTATTGTAAACGTGTGAACCTGTATGTTAGAAGCAGTTCCTTAAACACGCTTTTAAACGGAGCTGCTGCTTACCATCAGCATATTATGAATATTTCAATATTAAAAATTAATGCACGAGGGCACATGGAAATGTGAGGTTTCTACAAGGTGAATTTAAGCAAAAGTTTCCTGTGTTTTGCTGGATCGGTCAAGACTATTACCCAGGTAGCTGTAGTTATTAGGCCAAAATACGCTCTGCAATAATATCCAAAGTGCGTAAACAATGCAAACAACCTGGAAACGACTTGACTCTTTGCCCTGGGCCTGCTTGACTCCACTGGTCAAGCGGTGTGCGGTGCGATGGCAACAATACCGTCATCTTCAGCAGCAACAACAAGTCCGACAACAAAAGCAGCAAACGCAACACAAACTAGTTAGTGCAAACTACATTGATGACGAATAACATGCTTCAATACCTTCCAAATTTAATCCTGCCAATGCTCTGTGTGCCGCTCATGTCCCCTTGCCACACACACGCGCCCCTGATTCCCATAGCCATCAAGTATCTAGTGCACAAGAATGGATGTTCGTACAACCAAATGTACACTGCAAAAAACGGTTGCTTCTGATCTCTATTGACTTGGATTGATGCTCGGAAACATTTTCATATTCCTCCACATCACCAAAAGAATACATTTTGTGAATAATTATTAGAATGAACAGCAAATAATGAAATTTTTCCAAGAGAAATGAGTGGCTTGCACTTTTACCACAGCCATTGTTATTTTATAGTTTCAAGAAGTCATGTAATCCTCGCATAAAATTCAAATTCAAGTAAGGACTTTCGTCACTGTGCTGTCTCGTGTGCCAGTGTGTATATTTGTGCGTTGATACGTGCACGTGTGTGAACAGGAAACCAAACCGACGTTGACCTCATCAAAAGGATTTCCAACGTCTTTTTGGTCTTTTTGTTTGCCCAGCTCGTACTAGCCTTTGACTTTGGCTGCAAGGGGAGCTGGGAGCTGCGAGCTGCCCGAGAGCAGGCAAATTGTGCAAATGAACTTTAGGCCTTTGGCTTTGTTTGTTTGTATTTCGGTTTCCCATTCCAGCCTCCCGGCCCCAATCCGCCTGCCTTCATCCTTGAAGTGACTGGAAACGTACATACGAGTGCCTTATTTTATTTTGGACCAATATAATTTTGTAACTTTACAGACAACAACGCAGGATCGTCCGTGCTACATTTGACTACGAGTAGTTTCGAAAATCTAATGAAAATGGACACACAGCTTTAGCTTCCACCCCGATTTGTGCATCCCCCGTCCCTCTGCGTGCAAGGCGATACCAAAAATGAATTTTGCCCAACAACAATTGAAATTTTATTGACTGCTTCACTACCATGTGCAGTTTCGGTAAATATATGAGAATGCACGTTTGTCGGTATCGGTATCGGTTTCATTTTCTTTTGTGTTTTCCCTACAAATTGTTATTTGCAATCTTATGCGACCCTCCTTCTTGGCTCATCTGTCCCTTCTCCCGCACACAAGTCGGTTAAAATTGGGGGTACAACTGGATGGTACAATAATATTAAATCAAATGCCATACCTGGGGGTCAAAGGGTATCATGCCATAGTCAACCTGGGATGATTGCTATAATACTATTTCTTTGTGTATTAGCATGCTAATTTTGTTTGAAAGTTGTAGGAAGGGTAAACTCAAATAATGAAAGCATAATACAACAGGTATTTTGTCCCAGTTATGGGCAAGTAAGTAGAGGCATGTATAGTTTTATGCAAATTGCGATCTGCCTGAATTATTAACGAACTAAAAACAAAAAGAATTACACCTCTAGCTTTAGCCATCTCCGAGAACGACGTGTTCATACATACAGACGGACAGACAGACAGACAGACGGACAGACATACAGACGGGCATGACTAGATCGCCACGGCTGTTGAGGCTGATCAAGAATATATATACTTTATAGAGTCGGAACGCTTCCTTCTCCCTGTTACATACATTGCACAAACTTAATATACCAATTGTACGAGTGCATGGTATAGTGATGTAAGCATGTCTATTTTTGCCATATTAGAGAGTATTTTATTATAATAATTTTAAAGGGTTTTAAATTTGGGGTTAAGCTAAACAGGCATGTTATACTGTACATAAAAAAGTTTCCCAAGTGCTTACTGCACATAACTTCACTTGAAAGTATATAAATCTCTTAAAATTGTGACACATTAACGATAACCCGTGCGATGAAGGCAAAAGAGAACCTAATACAAACAAACGAAACACGTATTAAGTCATTGATCAGTTGTTGAAGGCTTCTTCCAGAGCTCGGGATTCACGTACAACTTGGCAATGGTTCCGCGGAGGGAATCCAATCCCTGATTTAGGGGCACTGGCTTCGGCTTGTTGGCCACGTTGCTAATCCACTTTTCCCAGGCTATTTTGGACAATTCCTTGCGCCGTTCCTGCTCCAGCTTTACGGTAAGGATGGCGCGGCTTTCTTTCTCGCGCTTAACCTGCTGTTCTTGTTGCTTCTTCAAGCACCAGTTTTCAACCGCCTGGCGCACTTCCTCCTCTGAAGCCTTGCGAGGCTTCCTTGCTGACTTGGTAGAGGGCGGGCACACCATTTCATTCTTCAACCGTTGTGCACGCGCCAACTTGGCTTTGTCCTTGTCCTTTAGCCACTGCTCGTAGCACGATTGCGATCGCAGCTTTCGCTTCTCCAACTCTAGCTCTCGAATCTCCTGCTCGCGCTTCTGAAGGTCCTGCTGCTTGTGCCGCAGCTTCTCCTTGGCCGAGTACCAAGTTTCGTAGGCAGCATCTGCGTCGCGAGGTAACTGAGAATTAAAGAATTTAAAGATTACTGCAAGTTAAACGGTTAAACCAATCTTGATCAAGGTATCTTGATTTGAAACTAACGGATCGGGGATCTTATATATTTTCCTTGTAATGCATCTCTGAGCTGAGTTACCTTATAGCCAGCCATGTTTTGATTATAAGTCATGGAGCTTTCGGCGGAACTGAATTCCAGAGGGGGAACATTCTGCTTTATTCCATTGTACATAACCGACCAGCTGCCCATGGATTGGTCCTCGGTGTCATACCTCACGGAATAGGTGCGTGCGGTGTCAGCTGGGGACCCAGTACCCCAAGAAGACTCCGAGGTCTCGGTCCCGCTGGAATTCGGTGAGCTCCTAAGAATCGCACTTTCCCTAGCGACTTCCTTGCAAATTCTAATGTGTCCATCCTCTCCCACGTGACCACAGAAAGCCATTTTGGCGGATTAAGAATACTATATTTTTTGAAGCCTGAGAAAAGTGACAAAAACGCTTCAATTTTAGGGCGCTTTATTTTTGACCCGATTGACAAGGCTCTGAAATGGGAAGTGGGATGGATGTCAGTTTTGGATTGGAGTTTTGACTCCCTAAAATGATGCTTGTCAAAAGTGCGGTCTTAAAATATTTGTCTTTCCTCAAACGCACACCAACTGCGCTCCAATCACTGTCGATATGCAGCGAAAAATTTTAATTACAGAACACAGACACAACAGCGACATAATAACAACGCCCGCAAACGAACTGGCAGGAATAAAGAATACATGCCCCGTACACCATCCAGGGCTTGGTGATGTGTGGATGGCAGCGGTGGAAACCTCAGTTGCCGACACGTCAGTAAATGGCAGCGCCGGCGACTCATTGACATTTCCGCTGATTACTTTATGACCCGGCACATGGACGCACGCACAGATACGGATACACGGATGCACGGATGCAGGACATACGCCGCCCCACATGACGTGACGCCTCTACACTGGACCCCGCCACCTCATCCCTCCCATGGTGATGAAACCTTCGGCGGAGGACTTAATTACCACCACTTATTTCACAGCCGAAACGCAAATTGAGTACATGATTTCGATGTTGCCGACAACGGCGAATATTCATGTGATATTCTCGTTACTATTTTGATTCAATTAGGATCTCTTTTGCCTTCATTGCACGGGTTATCGTTGATGTGTCACAATTTTTAGAGATTTTTATACTTTCGGGTGAAGTTATGTGCAGTAAGCACTTGGAATAATTTATCATATATACGTAAGAATATATGTATATAAAGTTAAGTTGATAAATTCCGGATCAGCATCAACAGCCCAGTCGATATAGCAATGTCCGTCTGTCTGTTTGAACGCTTAGATCTTGGAGATTGTAATAGATGGACAAAAAACAACTGCACATTCTGATTCGTGTGATATCAGGTCATCCACAAGTTTGTTTTTAAAACAGTTACCTCCCCTGGCACTACCGCAAGCCGCGAAATTCTGTGGCGTGCATAGTTTTATCACTAGAGACTTCATTTGGATATTACGAATATATTGGCATAGTTAATATCTATCTAAGCTGCGAAAATCAGGTTACACCAACTGCCGCCCGCGCAAATGGCTAACCGACTCGGTTGATCGATAAAATTATCTCCTCCCTTCGGCCCAAATCCTATATAGCATTGTTCTCTACAAGAAATGGCTTCTATTTTAAGGTTTAATTGTCATGACAGCTTGTTGCACCAGCTCGTTCGGGTCGGTCTGCTGCGCGTAAACAAACAATTTGCAGGTGAGTCCCCGAATAAGACACGAGGCAAATATGTAAATTGAGAGACACGCGGTGGCAGAGAACGTCGAAATATCTCAATGTTTTATGACAGGCTAATTATGCGCGCAAATGATTTATAAATATTTTATAATGACCGTGCGACCATGACTTCGAATTGGGTAATTCGGTGCATTGCATACACTCGTGTGTGCAGGTACAGATGCAGTTGCTGTTGCTGTTGCAGTTGCTGTTGCAGTTGCATGCACCACAATACCTTTCATTTGGCGTGTTTATTGTGTGCTGTTCGGCTTTGCGTCGTTTTGTTTTTGGGCAAGAGTGCGTTGAACTGAAATGTTTGGCGCATCCTTGATTGCATTGCGGTTTTACGACTTAATTATTGTCAATTATATGACACGGGAACGCCGGAGGAGCTGTTGAAACTTGTTTGTGAAGCCGGGATACCAATCTCTGTGTTAGACGCGAACGCTGGAACAGGGCTCCTAAAATTATAAACAAATTTTATCGTTCTAAAGTTGAGACTCCGGGCATGGCAGATTGCGAACATGGGTCCCAGGGATAGTCCAACCAAATTTCACCAGCCTATTGCCAGGTTATCAACAAATGGCTTAAGACCAAGATAACAATGCATAAAGAACAACATTTTACAACACCCCTATAACACTTAAGTGGATAGGCTGTCCCACCCCGGGGCTCATCAGCATTAAATTCATTTCACATGCATGGATATTCCTCCAGAGAAACACAATGAATTGGAAGCCCCGACCTGTGGGCTTCCCTCTTCGAATGCCAACATTTTGATTTGAAATTGTAAATGCGGTCACGTATGTTATTATTTCAAATATCTTTCATGGTTATGTTTATGTGCTCGCCTGTGTCGTATGGAGTATCATTCATATTCGCTTCGTTTCTTGCTCCGCCGCAAATTGACTTTTGTATTCGCAATCTCGTCGCACAATGAGGACGGTCTTATTTTCATAAATCCATCCCCAATTTACAACAAGAAAAGGGAATTATTTTTGCATTGTTGCGTCAAAGATGTATTGGTAATCTTTCGATTTTAAGAAAGAACGAATATACGAGTAGTCGACTATAAATACCCGGTTCTTGGTTTCCACCTGTGGAGGGGAGTGAAAGCGGAAATGTGTCGATTTTGGCTATGCATATTATTTGTCAAAATTTGGTTGATGAAGCGTGTTTGAAGTGCTTATAAAAAAAGGTGTCGCCGCAATACATTTTCGCCATTTTCTCGGGCGTAGATCCTCATGACTGATTTTGGCTTACGAGTTGAGATACATTCTACCAATATCGCATTTGAATATAGGGTTTCTGAACTGGTATTCCCATAAGCAGAATATGCAATTATTTGTTGTGTATCTATCTAGGCGTTAGTACGAACGGACGGACATGGCTGTATCGACTTGGCTGTCGATGCTGATCAAGAATATTTATACTTGTGGCGTCTCAGACCATTTCTTCTCCCTGTTACGTACTTTCGTTGGAATTCAATGTACCCAGTTTTATAATTTTTTATATTACAGTTGCATAATCAGTGGAGAAATGGACATTTAAAATTACCCGGGATTGAGGGCTCGGGTTTGAGTAACACGTTACCGTATTGAAGTTATTTGCCAATCAATTTGTACATAAAAGTGAATACCTCGGACGCCGTGAGTTCCCTTCACCCTGAATTGCCAATTCTTTAATCTTCGCTTGGCAAAGCTTTCTTTTTAAATATATGTAAATGGACTGGGAGGCCAATGGAGAGCGGGGGCGTAGTGAGCAGACTACAACGGGAAGGGCTAAAAGATGGATCCACACAACGCGTCCCCCAGAACCAACACTTTGAACTGCACTTCCCTTAATTTTTGTTTGCAAGTGCCTGTTCAGACTCTCGTCTAAAAAGTGGGGGAAGGAAGATGCAGGAAAAAATAAGGTTAAATAAAATGATTTCATTACCTTGATTAGTTGGTCTCTTCAAATGTTTCCTAACTGTTTGCCTGCCTGTTTGCCTCGTTTTTCTGCACAAACATTTTGAAATCCCGCGATGCCCTTATGGATGGCAGGACGAGGAGCGGCGGGGGACGGCAGGACGAGCAGGCAGTTGGCTAGGACAGGACTTGACGTTGGCGTAGGTAACATCGCTTTGCATTCGCCATTTTTTGGGTTCAATGCAAACATTAACCTCATTACGATTTCATCCTGAGTGGATACGCTTGCCGTCTGCGTTTTTGCGGCCAAGTAGGATTTAAAGTAATTACTATGATTTAATTATTTTTTAAATGTTGGGTAGTACTTTGCTAATCGGATGTGAAACCCGATTACAATTACTTGAATGTGAAGCGAAAATTGTGAACTTACCCTCTTGAAACCATATCCATTGCATTGAAAAATCAGAATATCCTAAATGTGAGGCGAGTTGGTATTGGAACCGCTTGCTAAGATTCAGACACTCCTCAATCAAAGAAACAAAAGAAATCCAAAAGGCTTAGGAACGATTGGAACAAAATATCACCAACCAATGCTTGTTGAAAGATAAAGTATTGCCGAATACAAGGCATGCTTAATATTTAAAATGTATCTGCTAAGCACAGATGCTTGAAAGTGATACTGGCACTCTCACAACCCTCTGCCTCTCAACGAAGACATCTTTTTTCACCAAGGTGGTGGCGGAGAAAAGCGGCTTCATTAGGGATAATAAGGCTACCGGTGCACTTGCAACGTCTCAGCGGCAGCTTTTGCCTTTTTTAGGGCCACTTAAGTAGCTGTTGGTAATTTGCGCTTAGCCGCACTACGGACCAACACTTCGGGGAGGTGACGTGAGCGTGAACCAGGCACCGTTTTAATTGCATTTCCTCTATTTTTTATGCCTTTTGAATTTATAATGCCATTGGTTTGCTTGGGTTCTCTCTCGTCTTTTCCAGGGCACGTTTCAGCAAAAAAAAAGGAAATAATTCAATTAATTTCGTTCGCACAGGTGCGAGGACGCTGCACACTTATTATTAATCATACGCCCCGTAAACAGGGAAAAAGGCAATAAGAAGCGTAGCCGTAAAAAAGCACAGTCCCTCGCTGACTAGCACTCGTATCTAATAAACATGTTTATTTCATTAGAGCTACACATGCGGCTATTTTACCCGAACCCTCCTCCAAATGCCACGCCCCCAGGGACATCATTTGCTCTAGACCCAACGATTCTGACATGAAAAATGCGTTCGCGAAAAGTTGCCACGAGTCCGCGCTCATTTTATGATTTGGGATTTTTCGTGGCACCACTAATGTGCCATAGCTGCCTCGATTTCCGCATCTTTTTTCTCCCCTAGCAGGAGGTTGTTCCCACCGAGCCTCTGTTGTCGACATCATTACAAATAAATTGAGCGTGAAAGATACATTTCGGCCGACCTGGCAAACAGTGCAATGATAGGCATCTATTCCCACCGACTCTTGAGAGTTTCACGGGCCCAGGTAAGGAATGTGTGCAAGGGGAGTGTTTGGGTTGGCTTTAAAGCAACCTGCATGTGTTGGAAAAGGCCACGACTGCCTCAAGAGGAAAAATGTGGGAGCTTACAAAGTCAATATTTGGCATAGTGTGTTGCTAAAATGTTTCCCAAGGTTTGTTTTCCTGTTTTAATATTTTATTTTTTTTTGGATTCGATTAAGATGGTAATCATTTGTTAAAACACATATTTCCACTACCTTTATAACTTACATAAGAATAAAAAAAAGGATACCTGGCCGAAATCCGAGTGTGCCCAGTGAAGTGTTAACTCATTTGTCAAAGCCGCAATTACCCGCCCGATGCTCTGCTGTCTGTCCGAATTAATATGCTGTGCAGCTTATGGATCAACAAACTTGCAGGCATCCATCCCAACTTTAAGCCACCGACAACCACACAGAGCGACCCGAGTTCCCTGGACAACAGCTGAGTGGGGCGCGGACAAAACTTGCTCCTGACAGCGTCCTGCTGCTGATCCCAATAGTGCGCTGCATGGCTGTTTCACATTTCCGCTCACCTGAAATTATTAATTACCGAAATTTGAACAGACGACAACAACCGGGCAGCAAGGGTTCGCCGGCTCTGTGCGGGTCCTTGTGGAATCTTGTCAGCAATTCAATTAGTGGGCGTTTGCATTTATCTTATTTAAATGCAGCATACTTTCGGCCTCCTTCGCAGACACACACCCGGCTGTTGGCTGCGAGCCCCTGGATGAGTGGTGGGTGGGTGGTGGCTGGTTTGTGTCGTTATGGCAACGACAACGTCACGCCGAAGAACTTGGAGCAAGCCCGGGACTTATGCAGTGACGCAACCAATTACGGCTTAGGGGCAACTGTTACTGCAACGGCTCGCCGCCCCTGTGGCAAGCAAACTTGAATGCATGAATACGAGGGGGCAGGCAGGATGCTCTGTGGTCGACTGTGTCTGCTCAGAGTCTGGCATCTAAGCCAATATTCACCCGCGCGGGTCTCCGCCCCAAAAACTGTGTCAAAAAGTCTTCACATGTGGCTTACGAAACTTCATTTGGAGGCTGCGTGCGGGAATGCGAAACGGAAACGATGTATCACTATACTTTGTTAAAAGTTTCCTAATTCAATAGGCCAGGCCAGGCATTGAGAGCGCGATGTATTAGATTAATATACAAGTGTGCCACCACACTTGCGGATGCAAACTTTCAGGTGATTTTTTCTACATTTAGCAAGCAGAACACTTCCAGACTCAAATTTAATTTGAATCTCGCTTGGCCATTGCATTTTCGAATTTATTTCGGCTCAGAGGAGGGCGAGGAGGCGACAGACAGCATTCAAGTGCCGAAACTTTTCCCCGTCCATAAGTTAATTAAGTAAATGGGCTGAATAAGTGCGATTGCTTCGCTTTCGTGTTTCATTTTCCGATTTCCCGACCTTATGTCTGCTCGCCGGGAGTTACTTATCTGATTTGTTTGTGGTTGCCGAGGGAAGCGCAGAGTTGGGTCCTTGGATCGGATTGTGCGTGAGTCGCCAAGGAGCTCAGGTTTTCGCAAGTCGCACCACAATCTGCTGCTTGACACGAATCGAGCCGAGAATCGGACGACAGTTGTAGCAAATTGAAAAAAAAACAGCCTAGTTTGCCGTGGTTTTTAGTTCTCATATCCATAAGGTACCTGCCCCCCACCACCTACATTCTACAAATCCCCAACAAAAGTTATATATATTTTCTTTAGCCCGCAAGTGCGACCAGGTAAATCGCCAAGAAGCTTTCCAGCGCGGCTTTGGACTCTGGAAGTAAGGGTAAGCTACGTGTATAATGGGATTTAATATCCAAATTGATGCACTGCCATCAAACGGAATTAACCAATTTTACGCTTTTATTCATTAAAATCCCTTTGCCCTAAGGGCTATCAAACACAGCAAATTAAATTCGTGGTCGGCGAAAGTGAAATGTAACGACATTCGATTCCGCACACAATTAGTTATAAATGTAAACAATATTTTAAATATTTACCAATCAAATTGTTTTGGCTTGGCCAGTGTCGGGGCGCTCGCTCGATGCTTACACACATGGCGTATGAAATATGCGCCACATTGGCCACAGGTAAAATTGTCACGTTTTTAATTAAACTTGCGTCCCACGACCGAAGTCCAGCAAATAGTCGTCATCACACAGTTCGAAAAAACTTGCGACCCCTTTTTTATAATTGATTTTTGACTTTATTTTCATATCGAACTTTATTCCTACTTCTTGTTGAAGTGTGTTCAACCGCTTTGATTTCCGACTGGACATTAGGATTTATACAGTTTGTGAAAACTGTAAAGTAATATCTATGGAATAGGTAAATTGTTGAAATGCTAGTCAAGTTTGTTTGTAATTACAGACCCACCAATTCAGAATTACCAAGTTGTTGTGTGTGACTAGCGTAGAGTATTTTTGCACTGATTATTGTCCCTTTTGTTCAATTTCTTTATTTAAGATATGTTATATTTTTATAAAAACGTGTGCGCCAACCCCCCATTGCAAGGTTACACGCAACATTAAAGTACAAGCAGCTGAGCAGCTGAGATTGTTCCCAGGAATTAACAAATTAAGGCGGCAATCCAATAATTTAGGTACCTATTTTGGGAGCATTGCTTTGGCTCCGGCAGGTCCCTGTGATTTTGGGCGAATAATAAACAATAATACCGATTTGTACAGTTTTTAAAGTCGATTGCCGAAAGGGAATGCGATAAGTGTTTTGCTGATCCTAAATTAGAACATAAAACCGATACACGCAAGCTACACACACCCATCCTCACCTTATTGTGGTGAGGTAATTTACGATTTAGACCAACTAAGTTGTTTCCTCCGCTCCTCCTTTTTGTTTAAATTTCACAGCCAAGTTTATGGTTAGTGCGATACAGCATTTAACGAGGTACAAAATCATTTTATTGTGTCTCTTAAGCAGTAATCGCCTAAAAGCCAACGACAATAGGTTTTTTATTACATCTTAATGGGATGTGCATGTGGGCCATTATTGGAGTGTGTTTTGACCCTCATTAGAAAAGAACAGGCTCGGTCATTACACCACAATCAGGTCTACTTAACACAACAGCACCTATTCACCTGGATACTAAGGTGTATGCGACTTTAATTACCTTTCACTGCTCGTGGTGTGTTTGTCGTCCGACACGTTGCGTTTATAATTGTTTGTCAAAGCAAAGCTGAGCTAAAATGTGCACATTTTAGCAGAATTAATTTGGGTTGGTATACACAACTTAATTTCTACACGGAGCTTTAATTAAATATCATTTCGCAGATGCGGAGATTACACATAAAGTGTAATTTTTGCATTTTAGTCACGCCTTTGGAATTTTCCAAAAACTGAATTTTCCTCTGCATATTTGTCTGTATCTCCGAAATGGTTAGAGCAAGAGATACAAATATGTTTGACAGCAGGTAAACATTTAAATGTCTAGGCATGTTGCCAGGGTTACATAAATCGGGAAATAAATAATTAAGATACCGCTTTTGCAAGCGTCAATGCCTCAAGACGTGAACACGTCGTTCTCCAAAATGGTAAGAGCTAAAGGTGCAATACCTTTTGTTTTAGGTTCGTTCTATGTGTACGCAGATCGCCGCTTTCCTTTTTCGTAATTGCCAATAACTTGGACAAAATAAGAGCCAGAGACCTATTTATTTTTGCAGTAGGTCCAATTATTTATTACGCAGATAATGTCATTCTAAGATTTTTTCCTGTCTGCCTTTGCATTCGGGAAAAAATCGATATCTTCGAAATGGTAAAAGCTGAACACATAATTCAAAAACCGCTGATCGTCAAACACGTACACGCAAAATTACGGCCATTGATCCGATTTGACGGCTGTTAAAAATTAAAAATCGTGAAGTGTACCTAAATCGTAAATCTGTAGTAGCCGTTGCCAAATAATTTTTTAGGTAGGCTGGCGGAGATTGAAACGTCAAGTCAGTCAAACGGTTGCCAACACAGCAGGTCGTTTAGATCTCCACAACATCGAAAATAGTGAAGCAGGTGCACCCACATTTTATCCTCACACTCCGATCTATTACACAGATTTCTCGTAATGGCCTTCGTAGCGCGTTGTGGCAACGATGGAAAGGTGGTGGACCGTCAGCCTTTATCCTGGCGAAGCTCCGTGCCCATTTCGGATGTCAGCGACGAGGAGGAGACGGGATCCATGACGGGCTATACAAACCGCACCTTTGGAGCCCCAACCGTCAGATTCGTGGGCCAGGGCGAAGTTGACAACGAGGAAGGCTGTGTTTTGGAATCGCAGAAGCTGCAGGTGAAGGCAGTATCACGGTTCAAAGTCAAGCAAGTGGAAGAAACTGATCTTAGCTTCGAGGAAGAAGCCGCCGATGCTTCTGGCGATGACACAGAGTCGATTATGAGCTTCTGCAAACAACTCGACAAAGAGGAGGCGTACGATGCTATGTACAAATTTACAGACGAACATGGACACAATATCGAGTATCTACATGAGGACAAGGATGTGTTCTTTAAGTCGGAGGACGCTGCGGCCACGGATACGGAGACGCTGATGAATATTAATGAAGATCTGCAGAGTCTTTCGTCCTTCAACAGCTTAACGCCTACGGTGACCGATGAGGCCCAAGAGCTTGGCGATGACGACACCGATGTCGAGGACCAAAATCTGGACAACCTTAGTAACAGAACCTACTTCATATCGAATGTCAGCATGGAAAGCTTGCCGCTGCCTCTAGTATCTTCGGACTGCCGTAGCGAAATCGACCAGGGGCAGATGTCGAGTCGCACTTATGATCTAAGCAACTGCGGCAGTAACCGCATACAGGACAACTCCTCTGTGTCTACCTGCAGCTGGACGGATATGTACGGCCCGTCCCTGCAGACCTCTGACAATCGCAGCAACATTATTCCAGCGCTGAGCCTGACCAGCGTCGACTCGGACACTTCGACGTTTTTCAAGAACTTGGAGGAGGTGAAGGAGCGCCAGGGACAGGCGGCCTTCGACAGCTGGAAGGCGCGCAAGGAGGAGCAGAAGCAGCAAAAGCTCCTGGCCGCCATGAAGGAGCGGAAGAAGCGCGAAGCGGAAGCGGCCCTACGCCAGCAACTCTCGCAGGAGAAATTCCAAGAGTGGGTTCGCAGAAAGAAGGAGCAGCAGCAGAAGAAGCCGCCGAACAATAAGAAGTCTCCGAGCAGCAGGAAGCCGGGTACCAGTCCCTTGATGTCGGGAAATACGTCGACTACGAGCTCCGTCACCAGACTGGGATCTTCCTCAACAGCTGCTCGAAAGGTGGAACCTGTGCCGCCGGAGCTGGTCAAGAAGAGCCTGAAGGACTGGGAGCGCATCAAGTTGGAGCAGAAGCTGCGGGATCGCGAGCGCCAACGAAAGCTGGAGGAGTACAAGCAAAAGCAAGAGGAGGAGCGCAAGGCGCGGTCGCAGGGAGCCTGGAACAAATGGATGAAGCAGGTAGATAAGCGCGCCAAGCCGGTGCCACTTAACCAAGGATTCGACTCGCTCCGCGGAACCATCTCCAACATCTACATCAATCCCGTGCCGTGGGTCTCCAACATCGACCTCCAGAAGACGGGACGCAGTCACTAGCTTTCCATCCACTCTTATACGTTTTAATTCAAGAAAACAAAACAATTCTTAAGTGCCTGGGTAGGATTATACAGCTAATTGTAAAGAGTTGCTGGGCCAATCAAAAATTGTAATATAAAAAAAAAATGTTATTTATTCGCTAGCAGTCATTCTGCAGCTTTTAAGGTTCCCCAACTAACTAATAAACAAAAAAGTGTAGCACAGCCTATGCATTGCATTTTTTCAGCGATAAATTGCAGCGATCCAACGCATTTAAAACTCTATCTGGTTCTAACCGTACTTGGTTTTAGACCCCCGTTCTTTCGTATGACTATTTCGGTTTTTATTTATTATGATAAAGAATATTGGTATTCCCATTTTCAGTTTAAATCAGTCTGGCTAGCTAACACATTTGAAAGGCTAAATAAAACTAAGGTACTATTTATTATCTCTATTATCTCCGTGCGTATTTCATACTCCCACAATAAACAAATTCTTTAAACTAGGGCTAGACTCACTCAAAGTAATTCATTTACTGCTCCCAGTGTCCGAATAAGTATGCTACACTTTCCCATGACCCATTAGCTTCGTGTACTTTGGCAACCATTCCCTGTGTCCCCGGTCCAACCCCCTTTCACCTTCCCCGTCGCTGTGCGTTTGTGTCAATTTGTGCTTTTATTATTTATTTGCCAAGTCTACGGGGAGTCGACAGGTGGTGGTGTTGGGGCCCGGGGTGGTGGAGCAGGCTTAATTAAGCTTCTAGCCACCCCGGCCATCAGACTTTTATATATGCAATTAACCAAAGCCTCGTGTAATAAAGCCCGGTTACGTAAAATCTTTGATTAATTGTAGTTTTGTTTACACGATGAGAGCTAGTCGGACATGATTGTGTGGGTTATCATCCGAGAGCGTCCCAGGGAGTCCTTTGCGGATCTATTTGTGTCCATGTGTCCGTGGTAGGAGGGTTTCTGAGGTGATTAGTGTCCAGGCTGGGCGGCAATTTGTTTACACGTTTGTGGGCTCGCTTAATCGCTTTCAGGCTATAGTCGTTAGCATTATCATTATGCTGGTGGGGTCCTGATATTAGTAGGAACCAAAAAATGAGCTCGCTTGAGATTTGTTCCCCCGCCCGGTTCTGGGTTTCTGTGAATTGATAAATAAATTGAAGCCGCTTAGGGCGAATCAACTGATACGAGGGGTTTGGTGGAAAAGTTTTGGAGAACTACAAATACTTCGTAGCATTCCTTGTCGCCGTGCCTGTAATAATATTTGGATTGGGTTGTATTATTAAACGCTGATTTAAAATAATTTACAAAACGTTTAAGCAATGATTAGAAGGGAACACATACTATAATCATACACTTAATAAAACAATTACTGTAAAACACAATTCAATATGCAGATTAGCACCGTTATGTGGGTCTGTGTAGCATTTTAAATGCAAATAAATTGCTATAAAAAGAATTTCGGGCGAAAGCGAAAGCTGGCAAATAATTACTATAAATAACCACAGAAAAATATTCGGAACGATTTTGCACCGCAACACGGAGGGCGGGAGTATGAAAGTAAATTAATAATAAATCTCAAAATGCTCATTAACTTAATTACTGTGTTTATTTTCATTGCCCTTCCTGTTCGACATTTTGTCCCCTTTTCACCACCATTTCCAGGCAGTCGGCAGTTGCTTTGTGCGTTGAAATGCCGCTTTTTCTGTGGTGCGTCACGCAATTTTGAGGGATCCTTTGTGGGGCACCCACCCCCGGGGCTTTGATAAACAACTCGGCGCTGAAAAAATAGCCTCGAAACATGAAGAAATTGCCCGTCTTTAACCTTAATGTATATTTAAGTAACGTTAATTGTGTTCAGCGCTGCCAGTTGCGAATTGCAGCTGTTTTCTTCAATTCTTTTGCCGAAATTGTCGTAATTATGTTAATATACATTTTTTCTGCCACGAGTGTGTCTAAACGTGTGCAAGAAATTAATCAAATTTCAGTGTTTCCGGACTACATTCTCGTGTTACCTTTAAATTGCTCAATTCCATATATAAAATATATATTAAATACAAACCAAGCTCATCGTTAGAAATTTAGAAAGAGTGTAAGTGTTGGACAATTACTTCGTTAATTTTAATGCACTTGACTCACACTTGACTAACACCATTCGATTTCCTGCCACACAAAACGTTGACTTAACCAAGTGTTTTGGGTACATTTTTCAAGATTTCCAAGTTTTCAGACTCTGGTCTTTATTTTGCTGCTTAAATCGCTTTCAGGATGTGTTTAATACGTTTGGTAATAGTGTAAAACAACGGATTGACTAGCCAATCTCAGAACATTAATCGATTTCAGTGGAGACAGTTCTCATAACTCACTAGACATTATTGAACCCAAAATGTTTGGGTAACTGGGGAGTTTGTTTTGTAAACACTAGCTCCTTCCTTTTTGGCAATACTCAGTATTTATATTTATATGAATAAAATGCAAATATGTATGTATGCCAGATCTGCCCACAGGTCATGGCACTCCAGCGCTCCAGCACTCAAGCTGCGAAAAGCGGGCGAGAGGAAAAATCCATGAAAATGCACTAAAAAATGAGCAAACAAGCAGCTCACGTAAGCCGAGTGGTGCTGCGGTGGCACCTGTTTTGGCATGTCGGAAAATTCCTGGAAACAAATGTAATAAAAACTAGTCGTAACTCACACAGGCACACTCGCCGGCAGACTCGGTCGGAACTGGTTAGAGGGCTTTTTATTAGCCAGAGCTTTTTTAAAGAGTTTCTCGGGTTGTGTTTTCTAATTTTGGCTTTGCTTTGTTGAGTTGGCTTGGCTCGGTTCGGCTCGGTTCGGTTTGGTTTGGTTTTGCGTGTTGGTCCGCACTTAAAGTTTCCTTAATGAAAGTAATTTTTTTTTATTTCAAATTCGTTGCCGCTTTTAATTTGATTTTTTAGTGTCCAGTTTGGTAGTTGTGAAAGCCGCAGATACTTATATTTGGCAGAAATGGGGCCCTAAACATGCAAATAGGTGTAGTACCTGTTTGCTTTTCCTGAAAACTATCGATCTGTTGTTTTGAAATATGTGCATCCAAAGGTGAATTTTCCAAAAAAAAATAATAATAAAGAGCCCCATGCCCATTAAGATCAACGAAAGATTTCAGTTTTTCAGTTTATTTCGTTATTACTTTGTCCAAGTCCAATGCCATGTACATGATTACATGTCGCGATTACATTTGTATAATACATATTTATATATTCATTCATATATTCACCATATATTTATGTATAGTATGTGTCCATGTATTAATTAAGTTATGTTTATAACTTAGGTATATATTTTCCTATTTCAACAATTTCAATTATATTGGAAATATTTTATTATAAGTTTGTAAACTCAGTTTAAGTCAGTGAAATCGAGCTGCATGCGACATTGAAAAATAAAAAAAAAAATCCTGAACTGTTTATTAATTTTGTATCAGAAATGTAGGACGCAGTATTCGCTGTCCTGATATTATTTTTGGATTCCTCCACTAGCCAAGCAGAACAGAAATATATTGTTTTTAATATCCGATGTCTAGGTATACCCTGTTAATGCATAATATGCATTGCATATCGTATGCATTCATAAGCATTTAATGTCCCAACGTTTTGAGAATTTCTTTTAGTGGTTTAAAGTTAAAACTTAAACAGTCATGTAACCGAAAGGGTATTTAGTACAATTCGACTGAGAAACCGGGATTTACTGTCGAGCACGAGTATATCGATTTTCAGAAACATAACGTGTTTGTTTTCCGTTTATTAATGTTTATTTAACTGGTTAGTAAATGATATGTATGCGTTGATTTTTATACAATTTTAATTTTATTTGTATATTGCGGAACGCCTAAGCTTCTGGAGCGATGAAGCGGGTTGGGGGAAATTGATTGAGCATTAAGACGGCGGATTTGTGTCGGAACAATCGTACGCAGCTTTAGCTGGCTTACCCTAACAATATATATTGTATTTTATTTTACAAGCTGCTGAGCAATTGGCCGATACGCGCGTTTGTTGGTTTCCGAGCTGTAGTTTATAGCAAAGGTGTTCTATGTATGATTGCCTGCCCACGGCTCCTGCTCCTTAAAAGTTTTCTGCCTTCTGTACCCCCTAGAAGTTATTTCATATTCCTACTAGCCCAGAAGAAACTCTGACACTTAAACTCAGAACTATTTCGGCCATTTAAATGTTACTTTGCACAGATACAGTCTCTCACATCAGGTTTATACACACATTATAATACATAACTGGTTGGCGTCTCACCGCCTTCCATTTCTCCGCATCGACCGCCCGAACAACCTGCAGGAGACGGCGGATACCCGAAAACCGTGCATTACGTCTATGTACATATTGGGGTTTACAAACTGTGATTTTTACAAAGGGCCCTCGGCCCGGCATAAACATGACCCCAACCATTTTGGGGGCGAAAGGGAAGCCTGTTTGACTTACACACTACAGACGCGTCATGCTGATGATGATGTATGTAATTCGGCGTGGAGCTGGAAACTTTAACTAACGCAGTCGCCAGGAGCCATAAATCAGCACCCACAGGCGCTTTGCATTGACAAACTCAATCGTCGCTGCACTGCCATTTCCACGGACTACAATCCCCAGCAGTTGGGTGGCAAGGACGACTCCGCCTCGTCCTGCTTGTCCTCAGTGCCCGGCGAGTCTACTCCGCGTCTATGTCAAACGTGCGTCAGTGTTTGTGGCAGCTGTGTCATCCGGGAGTTCTGCATCATTCCTGCCACCGTCACGGACATGGCCACTGCCAAAAGCAGCCCCTTGAAGAGCGAGTTCTGCAGCAGCCTGCTGGCCTCCGCCGAGGATCCGTACATGCTGTCAATGCTCTCCGCATTGAGGCTCAAATCGGCTGAAATTCGGGGAAGAAATTCGATTTTAATGGGCTCCCGACCAGCATCGGAAATTTGCTAAGCCTATTTGGCTAGGTGGTTAGCAGGTTGATGTGCGGGCTATGAGTGCTGTGATTATGATGCGAAACCTTCAAGTCGCTGCAGCATCCAAACTTTAAGCAAGATAAGTGGCCTGTGGATCACATTCTCCTTTCTAAAAGTAATGCTGTCATAATAATGATGCCACAAGTGGAACGCTGTCCTTAAAACTTCCAATTAAAATAAAGTATTGTAGTATGGCCACGTTCCCTCACACCATCCAATCAAACATGGGCATGGCGCGGCAAAAAACGAATATTTCAGCTTTGTGGGCCACCAGTGACCATAAACGAATTTATTTGATTGTGGCCAAGTATTTACAAATCATTAAATTGCCATAAAGCCAAGCCGAGCGTGTTTATTGATATACAATTATGCCCTAAGACCCCGGAGAGGCTGGAGCTCTTACCTGTCGGGCTCTACCTTGCCCGGAAAAAAAAATCAAATAAAATAAAAACCTCCCTTTTCGCCTGCCGCTCTTGTTGAATTTGAGTTTGAGCTTGCTGCCTGGCAAATTAGTGTGAAAATCTGTTAAACAGTGGCTGGCGGCGGGGCTGGCAGGGCGACCGGCATTCGTCCTGTCTCAAGTGGTCTGTTAAACTGGACCCAAACCGCAGGAAAAATGCTTGAAATATGGCCCATAACCCTAATCGGCAAGCCGCACGCGCCGCAAACACTCTCGCCCCCCAAGTCCTCGTTCCCATTTTTCTTACCTTTTCTTTTGCCGGGATTTTCCATGTCCTCTCCGCTGTGCTCCTGGGCCCTCGCCGGATGATAAGATTCCGAGCTTTTCGTCCGCTTCTTGCCTGTGAAAAGCGGGAAATTCATTGAATTGCAGTTAAGTTTCCTTGGGAAGTGCGCGGCCACGGGAGCTGTATATTTTTTCGAGCAACTGCTGAAGAGGATTTGGAGCTTCGAGCATCCGAATGCATATTCATAATAAACTTGTCGCAGTTTGTTGAGTTTCAATTTTCACTACCATCTTTTATGCCCTGCCCTCAGACACAGCGGCAATCAACCTTTGCCACTCAGTCGCCGGGCTGCCAGCATTCACCTGATCCGTGGCGTTGACGATTAGGAACGGATTTGCATGGCGTATGAATTATTTATGTGTTTTTCCTCGCCCAGCCCTCCCTGCCTCCGGTTTTTTATGCCAGATTTATATTTCCCAGGATTCCTGCTGGCAAGCCAGGCCGAGCCAGGAAACTCTGAATATTTTCAGCTCATCTTAAATGTATGCCAAGTGGCTATTAAATTGTGTTTCTCGCACTTTTCCTTCACTCTAAAGAAACTGGGCAACCCAAGATACTCGCTAGACACAGTACAAGGAGCTTTGCGACGGGGATACAATTTTCAAAAACCATCGTATAGAATACCACCTAAATTGAAAATAACTTATATATGCGATGTTTATATAATTCTCTATATAATAACATTTGTTTACCTATTTCTATTTTGGTTTTGAATATCTCTCTAAGACAAATGTAGCCGTTATGAATCTTTCAAAAATGATTTACGGCAGCCAATGAATATATTTCTTATACGTATATCGCTTATATTTGATTTCTTAAATTAAATGGTATTCTTTTGTCCTACCAGCATACATCCGGGTATCTATNTCTGCTGATTGTCAACCACGTGCATGCAAAATTACGTTCAGATCGGACTATAAATATAGAAGATATGACTAATTCAAGTTTTACCCACCCCTTTCCACGGCAACGGCAGGAGAGGTACATGGTATCTCGTTGTCGAGGAATCTCGACTACAGCGTTTCTACTTGTTTGATAACTCCTGAAAGTATTCACGCTTTCATCAAAGAAAAGTTTCCTTTCTTTCTAGTTTCTAGTACAAGTTTGGTCTCATTAGCTCTGAATTTTAGTATGTTAACACTACCAAATGTTATGTACTTTTGCCAAATTTGAAAATGTGTATTTAATTAGGTGGTATCAATGAATCCAAAATATTCGTCTATTAAAACTACAGTGATATTTTAAGGTGAGAAAATAACGTCGTCCCCTCAAATAAATAGAATTTTGATTGATTAACGCTTCCGTACTCACCTTTGTGGCGCACCTCGAAGTTCTCCACATAGTTGACTGCGTTCGGCGGTATTCCTGGTCAATTAACACAAAAGCATTCGCCGTTCGTAATTGAACATTGTTGGTTGCGCAACATAGATACTCACGGTAGAGCTTGATGGTGCCGTCGGTGTCGCCCAGCGAATTCTTTGCCACACATCGATAAGCCCCGAACTCGGCTTGCGACAAGGGATTTATGTGGAGCCTCATTGCATTGCGGTAGCCGCCGATTTCCGTAACATTGGCCGAGTATTTGCCACCTGCGGGAGGGGGAGGTGGGGATGGCGAGATGGAGCGACGGGTTTTGATTTCCCAGTTAATACTTCATTAAAATAATAAACTAATTAATGTTTAATTGAAATTTTGCGTTATTTAATAATTAAATGCATGTCACGCGCACATCGCCGCCGAGTACGGACGGGGCTAAAGTTTCAACAATGTTGCTGACAGGCATAAAATTTATGCACGAACGCATGTCACACCAGAGCAGGGCAGAGCAGAGCGGCAGTCGGGATCGCGGGGGGCTTTCAGGTCGGATCCGGGTCTGCCGGGTCTGCCGGGTCTGCCGGCGGATTCGGTTCGGTTCGGTTCGGTTTGGTTTGGTTTGGTTTTTCTGTTGTCAATTAAAATCTGCCAGGCACAAAATTGTAAATTAATTTTATTTCCATTTATGACAACGGATACGAAAACAGTTATCCCCCAGTCGCTGCCAAAGGAGGGCGAGCTTTTAAGCCCGAATCCCATAATTTTGGGGGAGGTTGGGGAGTTCTCGGGGAAACCGCAGCACTGTGTGCTGCCGCACTCTGCGCCACTTCGTCTGGCGGGTTCTCTAAATCAGCTAATTAACAACTTTTTTCGGTCTGTCTGCGTCTGCTCCTGTCGCGTGCAGTTTCGCACTTAACGGTCATCAGTTCGTTTAGTTGCAGGACGGCCATTCGGCGGCGCTATCCTTGAAGTGACTGCGAACTTTATCTCCCAGGACTGTGGCTGGGGCACTCCGCCTAATGTGTGCGCTTTGGCCGGGGCTTATGACATTTTTAATGTTCCTGTCTCTCGTCGTGTGTTGCGTGAAGCAGTGATACTACACATTCGTGTAGTTCTTACCTGGTGGCACTATCTCGCCCCGTTCGCGGGTCCAGTAATTTATCGACTTGGGATAGGCCTCCGATTCGCACTCCAGCGTTACGCCCTTGCCCTCGACAGCTCCGATTAGCTGGTTCTGAACGGTGATCATCGGCGGAACTGCCAGGAAGATTTGTGTTAAATTCGGATATCTGTGTTGGGTAGTGTTTCCACATACAGTGTACTACGAGGGTAATTCGCTTGCTCACAGAAGGCGGTACTCCGTTGGAAGCTATGCATAGATAGGCGCCCATGTGCTGGCGCTTAACGTTCGGAATTATCAGATCGGTGCCCTCCACGCTGGGAACTGGGAAAATCGGATGAAAAACAACGTTCATTATCAAGATTTGTGTACTGCATAATGAAGATTTAGATATTTGGAGCCAAAGGAAACAAGATGATTATTCTGGAATTATTTCCAGCCTTATAAATTCCAAATGATTCTACGATTTTTTTTCAACAGAAAAATTATAGGAACCAGTTTGAAAGAAGAATGTTTAAATAGCTATAATTCACATTAAAATATTTCAATTTTTTAAGAGATGAATGTTTATGTGCCAAGTTTATGCCAAATATTTCTGAAATAATCCTTTTCTTCGCTCAATGTTTATGTTTTCTATTATTCAAGATTTTTTATGCTTTTCCGTTAATAGGTAAGTGTGAATAGTTCGTATTCACATGTAAATGAATATTTGGGTAAAAGATTGACTAAAAGATTAATATTGTTATGCTCTTTTAACCAAGTTTAATGTGAATATTTTTAGAATGAGTCCTTTCCTTCCTTCGCTTTTTCAGATCCTGTACCTATTTGCTTTGAATTATTTGCAACTGGGAGTGGAGAACATTTCCCATTTTTGGCTTATTACCAGGGTTGTTATAACAACTTTCTGTGCTGTTAGCCACACAAAAGGGAATGCAAATATGCAGGAATGTTCATAATGGTGTCCTTTATGGGGCTGCTCGTCGTTTTCGTTGGTTGCTGGAACATCCTGTGCTGATAGCCGAACTGTGGGCCGTATTATAAAAAGTGCACTGTGTTTGGTGTAAGCCGGCAGCCGCACAGACGATTCAATACCAATGAGTATGAGTATGAGTATGAGTACGAATGCGAATGGGATTGTGTGTTTGGCTGAGCCGGAAACGGAAGTTCTGGCTAGTTTGTACCTGATACTGCTAGAACACAATAATAAGCCGATTTTTCGTTTATTGATTTGCTCTCTCGACGCGGCCACCACTTTGGTTCCACCGAGTCGCTCATTAGCCCCACTTTTGCACCTTTTTATTCGTTTTTCGTTTCCGCGGTGTGACCGGGTCCCATTAAACGCAATAACCACGAAAAAGTGTTATTTTGTCCAGCCCCGCTATGCTGTAAAATTTAACATCTATCGGCGAGGGCAGGTCGTTCCCAAAATAACGAAACACAGCCATAATAATCAAATTTCGATTGAAACAAACTCCGGGTGTAACAATACAACAAGGCTCGTCGAATGGGATATACACTTTCACTTTCGAAATTTGATTTTGCTATCTTTTTGATATCTTTCGGGCAAGCCGCAGAGAATTATAAAATAATTATGAATTTAACAATTAAGATTTGTTACCCCAGATAAGCTATATTTTGATTGGGGTGAACTTTCAGCACTTGCTACGGTTATAAGCTTATAACCGAGTTGGTTCTGGCCGATTTTCTTTGCCCTGCTTGCTACTTTGTATTGCTCAGAGCACACCTATGTGCATATGCATATTAAAATGGACAAATGGCAAAGGGTAAAGGGTAAAGGGTAAAGGGCTGTGAAGTTGCTCGACAGGAAGCTTTCGGGGACGTGAAGGGGCCAGGCATTTAAGCCCAAACAAAGGGTAATTTTGCCATTATTCGGTTGTTTTGTGTAGAATACTGTCATTTAGCTATGTATATCGGGGTTTGTTACAGGGCTTGTTTCGATTAAATTTTTAAAATCTTTCCCTTAAAAGTCCCTTTGATGGCAGTTCCCCTATTATTCCAAAGTTTGACCATGAAATGTTTTCATGTGCTTGGGAGCAAATATTGTTGTTATTGTAACAAAAGATGTTCCAAAAAAGTAATAAAAGCATGTAATGCATTTCGGTAGCCTTTCAATGTTATAGGCATGCAAACATCTATATACATCCGAGTACTGACAATGTGAATGGTTTTAACATCAGTATAATTTATTCAGTTAGCCTGTCTTTTACTTGTGACTTGCCAATCGATCTTAATATGTTTTTAATTAAACTCTTTAATAGACAGTAGATTTATGCAAGGTTTATGCAAGATTTATGCAAGATTTATGCAAGATTTATGCAAAAATATATACCCAAAAATGAATGTTTTAAGCCTTTTTGGGGGGATGCATTCAATCTCAGACCCTTATTTTGTGAAACCTCCAAGGCCAATTAGCAAATACACTGCGCTCCGCCGTGCACTTCAGCCCCTGCCAGCGTGGCCTTCGCCCCTGTGATCCGTGGGGCTAGCCATTTGCTAATTCTGTCAGTCCGCCATCACCATCATCATCCACAGCCGAACTGCAGGAACAGCAGCAGCAGCAGCAGCAGAGTGCCATTCCAGGGTTCTTGAGATTGCAGGTACGGCATCCCGGGCACAGCCATCGGGAGCCGCCGACCACCCTCCAGCGTCTATACATCAACAGGCGGGGACTGGATTTCGGCCCAGGGGCGGCCCCGGGCGCAATGCTGGTGGCCAACTCGTTGGCCACTGCCTTTTTGTTTAAAAGTTCGCCCAAATGCTGGGAGGCCGCATGCAGGCACCCGACTCAACAACAACAGCGAAGGTACTTACAAATCAGCACAAAAGGGAGACGAGTGGGGAGGGCTTTTGCCAGACGAGCTCGCACGGCACTGAGAGAAAATGCAGGCCATTACGTCAGTAGTCCTGTAAATCTTCGCATCTTGATTCTCAGGCTTTGAGAGCCGTAATCCGCCTACGAGAGTGCAGATTTTTGTGGCACGTATGGAAATGCCAATACATTGTGAGGCACAAAACTAATCATTAGAGCTGTATGCCACAGTTTTTAACCAATTTGATTTTATTGAATATACGAGTGGGTGCGAGTCTCTCATCAATTAAAATGTCTCTCATAAAAAAATAAAATCTTGGCTTGGTTTATAACTATTGTATTTATTACTAACACGCTATACATTTTACCATTTAATTTACCACCATTATGGTTATGCATTGATCTTGGATATTGCTTAAGTTTCGGATTAGGGTCAATCTGAGCTTTAAGTCAATCATTTAGAATCACATTAAAATGCCTAGCAGCAACTGTCAACTTATAAACGCCGCATGGAAAGGCTATTTTCAAGTGACCCGACCGATTATCATTAAACACCAATTAACCATTTTTTGGTATATTTTTGTGGAACCATCTACTTGTAGTAGATTGATTTTCCGATTCGATAAAGGGTTTTAGAGGTCTACACTAAAACATGCATAAACAAGCTGGGCACTATAAGTTCAACAATTCGTTTTCAGTGCGGAACTCGTGCGCCCCAACGATGGCATACTCTTACCTTCCTCTCCGGTGGCGAGCTCGATGGGCACTCCACTTTCACGTCGCCATGTAATTGTCGGCTCTGGTGAACCGGTAGCAGCGCATTTGAGCGTCACGTTACTGCCCTCGCGAACGACCATGTCCGTGCTTGTAGGATAATCTAGGATATCCGGCGGTACTGCAGCCCAGCAACAGCAGCGAACGGAAGCCATCCGATTGCCATCGAGGTCACCAGACGTTCGTCGTTCGCCGTTCGCCGTGGTTGGTAGATAATGTTCGCCACAAATGTATGTTCAAAAAGACGGCATTCCACATGTAAAGAGACAGAGCAAAGTGGTTGGAGCGAGATGAGTTTTAAACCGTTTTACGATTTTTGAAATGTTTTTTATGTTTTTGGGCTTACTAATTTACTTGACTGTGGCGAACTGCTAGTGTACCTATATACGTATGACTCATTCGCACCCAAAAGACATTCCCGCCTGCACTTCGACCTCCGGCGCCTGTGCTCGCTTAAAAGGCAAAAGTTTTCACATGTCCTGAAAAACACAAATTATTGCCATGACCGCAGCGGTAAAGGACATGCGGACGCGCGGACAGACGGACAGCCGGACCACCGGACAGCCGGACAACGGAAAACCTGTGAACCATGAAATCGTAATAATGCTGGGGCTGGTCTCTGGCCCGTGTATGCATATAATATCCCGCAATTATGTGGTTGGTAAATTACCAAAAAATGTGCTGGTGTTGACAAACAGCTTGTTAAGCCCGCTCGCTCCCGCCGAGTGAGTGAGTCAGCCATGTGCCGGCCACTAGCCACCAGCCACTGCCCACCAGCCACTGCCCACNCCCGCAATTATGTGGTTGGTAAATTACCAAAAAATGTGCTGGTGTTGACAAACAGCTTGTTAAGCCCGCTCGCTCGATCCCGCCGAGTGAGTGAGTCAGCCATGTGCCGGCCACTAGCCACCAGCCACTGCCCACCAGCCACTGCCCACTGGCCACTGGCCACTGGATGGTCATTAAGTGGCCGGGTTTTAGCCCGGGAGCGGGAAATTGCAGGCCACGAGGTGCTGGAGCCTGGGATCCATGCGGAGCCAACGGCTGGAAATCAGGGTGGAGTTCGGTAATTGAAACCGTTGATGTTGAATTGGGGCCCAATTAAATCAGCACAATTTATTTTTATCCAGCCATTATTCAGTCACACCCAAAAGCACACCGCACACTCGTATATCAATTGTCTTGGTGGCGATTGAATTGTTGGGATAATCAAGCGCTCGGTGGCAACACGTTTGCTCTAAATCGTGAATTCCATATTTAAATGTCAGAACGCCGAACGACGAGGGTCAGGGAGTGTGGGTCACCGCCCACTTGGGCTCTTGCCAAAGCGGTGGCCAGGGAGCAGCATGCGAATCCCAAAAATGGGAGAGCAACCCGCTTCTTTACGGTTTGTCGTCAACTATTTAACTGCACTCGGTCACGAAAATCATCAGCAGCGTCCCACGTCCTCCCGTCGCCCCGTTCACCTGTCCAGTGGACGTACCACCACACACAATCCGCTCTGCCACGAGTATCCCATGGCCGCTGCTTTTCCGCCTTCCTCGATTTCCTGTTGGTGTTCGAGCACAGTGGCTCGAATAAAACCAATTTCGCAGCTCCATCAGCTTCGCACTTTGCGTATTTCGATAGCTTCAGCATGAATGTGCCTATACCGATATTAGTTGGAGTATAGTATTGTAGAATGCAACGCGGTTTGCATGCAACCCAATTAAATAGATTTCTTTATTGCTGTTGTTAGACTCGAAGAAAACAGCAGTAAAGAAATCTATTTAATTCCACAAACATCTTCTGAAATTGTTTGAGTTTCCATGGAGGTGACACCACTGTACGTTGGGCCCGCTGATTATCCAGTGCAAATACGAGTACACCCAGTTGATTATACTTTTTCGTGTTTGCCGGTGAATGCCGCGCCGACTGCAATGGTGGCTAAAATATATAGCGCGTTGATTTAGATTCGCCAGCGAAAGGCATTTAGGCAGCAGAGTGGCATGTGGACGGTGATGGGGATGGGGATGGGGATGGGGTGCAAATGAGTGCGGCCTGGGTGGAAAAACGGACCGTAAATGGACAACCGAATGTTCCCACTGACCACTTCCTAGGCCGGGAATTTCTTATGCTGCCGCCCACCCGCTCCCGCCGGTTGCCGTTTTAATTCAAAATCAACAATTTGTGCGGTTCAGTGGACGGTTAAACATGTTTAAGCACCGCCAGTGGAAAGTCGCTCATGGCGAGCTATGTGTATTCACAAAGTCCGATTCGAAAAATCTCGGCGGCAGAATTAATTAAGCCGCCGCACTGATCCCCTCCAAAAAGATTGAATGCGAAATTTTTGTTGCGCAGAACGCAGCTCGGACAATGAGAATATTTGATTGCCGACACTCAAGTGAATTTTTAACGATTCCACACTGATCCCCATCGACTTACCGACAACGTCAAGGTAACCCATTTGGCTTTTCATTGGATCCGTATTGATTTGGCACATGTACCTGAAACAAACCATGCAATTAGTATCCGCGCGAAGGAGCTTTTGTATCTGCCTACCATCCTTTGTCTGATTCCTTAATATCCCTAATACGCATCGTCCATGTTTTGTGCTCTGAGTTGGCAATGCCAATGCGCTGGTTTTTCGTTATAACGTGGTTCTGAATCGTCAATATCGTCTGTGTATCGACTCTAAGCCACGCAACCTGTAATCAACAATTAATGTCGGTTAATGCATCGGTTTTGTAAAATTCACATAAATTTTGAGCTTCGTTTTCATTAAGTTTTATAATTCATTTGATATTCCGCGAAGGTTTAATATTTTGTATATTAGTGGGGCGTGCGCAAAAGCATTATAATTTTAAAACCAGTTTTTCGCTGTTGCTTTTTGTTCTGAATTAATCACGGTTGTGGCTGAAAGGTCATCGAAGTAACAAGGGTATTCGTTATGAAACCATTGATAATTGTTTCAATAAAAAGGGTGAATAAAATAAAATATGTATAAGTATAATTTAATTTATATTCAAAAAATGATTGATTGTGCTGAGTTTTGTAGAAAACTTGTGTAACAAGACAAACTTTACCGATCTATTTGCAAGGAAAGCGTCTAAAGTTTTGGGCGAAGTTATTATCATTTAGCATAATTATGTAGATTTTTGATACTCTTGTTATTCCTAACAAAGTTACTTTAACAAAGTTATTAATTTAGGCTTAGGATTTCAAATAAATAAAAGTTAGAGTTTAATGGTTTAATGCTCTAACCTATACGGAAAGTTGAATTTCATTTGATAACCTAACAGGGATTTTCCACAAAAAAATGAAGACTTAAGTTCGGGAAGTACTGCCCTTCAGGAACTAGAAGTTTTAATGTTTGCCCTCCTAATCCCTAAAAAAATCCTTATATTGCACACAAAAGCACAAATGTTGGGCTTTTAAAACGTATTAATAGAGCCTGGTAATGCCTTTGTAAAAACATAATGGCTGGTTTTAGCCGCATTCCTGCGATGTCCTTATCTAGCGTGCCAGCATATACGGCTGCAGGGTATCAGCAGGAATCAGAGGTCCAAATTGAACATAACTACCATGCAAAGCTGTTCATTTACACACAAAGAATGTATTCCCGAAACAATTCATGGAATTTGGTCCCACACGCAGACCGTCGTATACCCGAGCACACCTATGGAGGAGCTCGTAATTGTACAATTACCCCGGTAAATTATTATGTGATAAAGCACGCAGCTTGTAAGCTAAAAAGCTGAAAATATTGTTAGCGAACGAAGGGGTACGTACGCCGGGCGCACAATCCGTTCGCCTCCAGCCCTTTTGCATGTGAAACTTAGGGATCGTACCTCTGGGGTGGGGTCTGATATTCCCCTATTCTGGCAGCATGTCAACACGTAAGGTTATTTGTGAAGGCACACATTCTCGTATTCCAATATGCACGTAAATAAATTAAGACAAAGCTAATTTCCAGCAAGCCGAATCGAAGGCTTTCGAATTACTCCGCTTAAATTGAATTTGGTTTGTTTTTGGGGTCCCACCGCGCTGTCAGCATAAAGTAAGTAATTACACCCAAGTGCCTGCTCAATTATCTTTGAGCGGAACATCGCTTAATTGTGCAAAGCAGTGGCGCTGGCGATGTCAGAAGGGTGGAGCCACCCACCCCTCTGCACTCGGGTTTACAAAACACCAGAACCCGAACCTGCCCGGGACAAAGCTTTGCACTTCAATGGAGATCTACGTTTGCCGGGACACCACCTGGCAGGACCCTCCCCCGGAAATGCAAATGCAAACGCAAATACAAATAAAACACTCGGGCTGGGAAGATAGGACTCTGCCCCAGCAGTCGCTTAACACGTCCTCATTCATATTTCAATTACTTTTTATGTGATTTTCGCTTTTGTCATCCGGTAAGCTCCGGCACATCCCTATTTATGTTTTTATTTTCACTTTCGTCCCGTTTGTTTCACTTCAGGGCGACCTGCTCCTGCTCCTGCTCCTGCTTCCCGCTCTCGGGCGACGAGATTCGGTCTTTGAGATTACCTTCCCATCGCAGTCGTGATTGTGCGGGGGCGACGATGGTGAAATGTTAATGAATATTAATGCGCCCGGCTCCGGTCTGGTTTTGTGGCTGCTTTTGGAGTGTGTAATTGAGCCCTCATCGCCGAAATGGGAGCCAGCATCCCAAACAGCTGGGCGCTCTTTTGCTGATTTAACGCTCGGTTATTATCGGATTTGTCCGGGGAACCACTGCCACACACTCACCTTGTACGGGCCGAGGTCCTGGACGACGCAGGTCAGGAAGGCATCACGTCCCACCGGCGCTGTCATATTTACAATTGGAGAACTAAATTTGGGATCAACTGGAATAAAGGATGATAATATTGTCGCTCGATGAGGGTGTTATTCCTATTCTTGATTGCTAAATAATTGGAATTGGAGGGCGTTTGTGGCGGCGGATGATGGGAAACAAATCTCATGCACACATTTTATATATTCTCTTTGGCAGGCATTGTCTACCACAGAGGCTAATGGATATCTGTCGCAGCCAAAGGATATTATATCGAAAATGGACATGGTCTGACTACACAAGCGACTCATTAAATTCCTAAAAGAACGCGTAAAATATGATCTAAATAGGACGTAGAAATATCCTTAAAAACAAAATCTCTCAGAACTGGACATCAGATACTCTTGAGTTAACTTTGTTATCATTAGAGCGTAAAAAATGTATTTGTAACTGATTAAACTGATTTGTTAAGAGAAAAACAGCACATGTTCGACATGAATCGGCTTAAAAGATTCTTTTATTCAACAATATTTTAGATTATTTCTTTTCAAAGTAGGTGAATACAAAGTAGGCTTTAATACAAATTGTACAGTATCCCTTACTGCTGCCAAAAGAGACTGCATACATACAGACAGACGGACATGGCTATATCTACAGCCCATCAAGAATATATATAATTTGTGGGCACAAAATTATTATACCATTTGTCCCGTAAGGTACATGGTATAAAAACCCTCAGGAGATGCTAAGGTTCCATTATTTTCCTACAAAATGTTTTCCATTTCATAAAATACTTACCTATGACTTCTGCTGGCACTTCTACTCTTTGCAGACGGCAAGGACAACTCATCAGGGTAACGATCAGCGCAATGTTTATAGAACATTTGAGGGCACTTGTGTGGCCCCATTGAGGACTTTGTTTTGTTTCCATGTTGTGGGTGAAACTAGTTTATAATTGGCTGCGAAGCACTCAGTGTCGCTTGTGTGTGACTTTGTAATACAATTCCGGCATGGGATCAACAGTTTTAAGCCATCGCACGGCATAGGCAACTTCGCTTACACTACAATAATTATAATTACACTAATAATAAGCATCTGTAACTGCGGAAAAATGGAGAGAGAGCGAGGAGTGGCTATGGGCGGGTCGGGGTGCAATAACCGCACCTCGTAATTGGCAGCCATTAGCGCGCCTCTAATGGCATCAACTTCTGGCCATTGCTGCTGCTATTTATGCGTGTAAACAGGAGGCACCAGGGCAAAGTTCAACAAAAAGTACTTGAAAACAGAATCAGAAGTTCGGAGAACAATGGCAAACAATAATCGTGATACCGGTCGAAAATACGCCAAATTAAAAAGTTTCAAGTTTAAAGCGCCCCACCCATCGCCCTCAGCCGTAGTCGGAGCCGGAGCCGGAGCCGGAGTTGGGGCCCGAATCCGGAGGCTCGCCGTGGGCCAAAAGGACTCCGGCCGTGTGGGCCTTCCTCCACCGGATATTCCTGCCCCGTGGCGGCAAACTCAGCATATTTCTTTTCCTAGTTATTCGCCCTACGGCCGGCTGGACGGGCGGGCGGGCTTATTTTGCGTGCTGTGGCTGTGTAAATTGTGCAGGCGAACAGCTGCCAGAAATTAACTACGAGCCTGCAACTATCTTTTTGGAGGAGGTGTTGCATGCGCTTCCTTTGCCAATCCGCTCTGCTCATTTCATTTCATTTCGGTTTATTTTGTTTCGGGTTACCTCACGGCTTCGGGACGTGCCACAGTGTGCGAGTATACGAGTAGTGAGCTACGAGTATGTGGAACGGAAATGAAATGTTTCGTGTGTGGGCTCGTAAATAAAGCATCAAATCGGGCATCGTTACGGGAACTCTGATGGATCTAAAATAGTTGCTCCCTTTGCCTGTTGTTTCAGCCAACTGCCTGGGCAGTGACATGTTTGAAGAGTGATAGCCTAGTGCACCCCTTGGCCATCTTTCGGAAGGGTCATCAACGAGAATTTGAAATGACGATTGCTTGCAAAAGTTTCATAATTATCTGCATATACTCATACGAGTATATATCAAATAGGGGTATACGTATTAAAAGCAAAATAGTCGTGCGATTAACTTTTTTTCACCACACAAAAATATGTATTTTACTTGCATTGATTATCCCAACATTAAACAAACAACACTACTGGGTTATTGTGGAATGCTAAACTGTGGTTACTTATTTTATTATTATTATTAAGTAAAGATTCTAAAAAAGGATCACGCTGGATCACATTTAGATAACTGCAAACATATGAGCATTCAAATATATGTTTCAATAGGTTTTTTCATTTAAAAAAATATGTTTTCAAGAACAAATTTAAAATCCCAAGACGATGTATCCTTTTTGGCCTGTTTATTTGTATAAAACTCGCTATTCAAAATGAATTAACTAAACGTGTAGGAGATGATGCAAATTAAATTTTGTGCTCAAGTCCATCACGTCTTCTACCAATCCAAATCATTTAATATACTATTTTGTTTCTCAGTTTTGATGTCTTAGGCTTGAGTATTTTTGGGAATATTAAGAGAAAGCAATAATAATTGTGGCCAAGGTATTGCTCAAGAGTCTCTAGGAAAATACCTAATTAAACTTTGATCAAACAAATATGAATCTTTGAGCATTTTCTTAGTAAGAGCTCGTCGAATTGCTCAATACGCAATTATCCCCCACATATAAAGTTGTTTCACCAAAGATTTGACGTAAAATAATAATGTCTTTCCGTCCTCTATATTTTTTGGGAGGGAATAACATTGGGAATAGCATTCCTGCTGACCCTACCATGAGTCAGACCATGCAAATGGATATTTCGTTTCGACAAAAGACCTTGTGTTTCTGGCGCCCACAAACTGACAGCAACAATTTTAAAATGACATTTCATTAAAATTTTTGCCTTTCCTTTTGAGCTGGTCGGTCGGTCCTATTGATTTTTTTATACTCGTAATTTAGCGCAATTGAAAGCAAAGTTACCGGCATGTGAGCTGTGTTGTCTTCCACAGACACACGCTCGCAAGCACTGGAGCTCACATGGCATGCCCAGAAAAGTAGACTACAAAAGACAAGCGACAGCCCTGCACAAATAGCTCACAAAAAGGCGATGGGAATGGGAAAAGACCGGTGGTGGTAGGCAGTAAAAATGTCTAGCAAATGGGCATGGCAATATTATTAATAATTTAGAGCATGCGGGCTACGTCACGAGCTGGAGACAGGGTCTGGTGATGGCTTTGGCTTTAGACCCAGAACCACACAACGAAACCATAACAAAGCGGGTCGGGTCTGTGTCCCGAGGTCTTTGGTTACATAACTAATTGGCCGGCTCGCTTCAGTATTTGGTTATTGATGATTAAGGAACACATGACTTCTATTACGGCAGCTTGGCCGTCCTGAGATATTGAAAATACCAAATACGATTCGCGTAAAAGTTTTATGGATCAGACTATCTATGATCATAAGCCTTTATATTAAAAGACAACAAGATTTTCCCTGTGACAATGCAGGTTACCATAACGCGAGTTTTATAAAAATAAACAATTTTTCAAAAAGAAGTATATTTTTGTTTAAAAAAAAAATTAAGAACGATTATAGTCGAGTGTCTCGACTATAAATACCCGGTTCTCAGTTACACCTAGTTTTCGACACAGTGTAATACCTACCTACTTTGGGAGCAACAAATTTTCGTAATTTATTTTGTAGGTGTGTGTTTGTATGAGAAGTGTTTCTATGGAGAATCTTGTCATTTTTTCATTCAACGCAACTCATTTTTGTAATTTTTGCGAACAAAAGTGGGCGTAACCGGCTGATTTTCGCAACACAGATAGATATTGGGCCTACCAATGTACTATGCAAATAGAGCTAAAATTGTTGATGTCACAGTATTTCGCGGTTTGCGGGGCTGCTGATGGAGGTAGCCGATTTTTAAAATAAACTTGTGCTGAACTGGTATCCCTAAAATTAGAATGTGTAATTAGTTTTTCTCTATCAATTATAGTTTCCAAAATCTAGGCGTCCAAACGGACGGACAGACGGACGGACAGACGGACGGACAGACGGACGGACGGACGGACGGACAGACGGACATGGCTATATGGACTCGGCTGTTGATGCTGATACTATATATGGTCGAAAAAGCTTTCTTGTCACTGTTACATATTTAACATTCGCACGAATTCAATATACCCTTATTCTTTTTTAAAAGAACCGGGTATAAAAACACGCTAAGCAAAAGTATAAAACCATACAAATAAATAATATGCATTTTAATATAGTATATTTATTCTGTTTAATTGCAAAATATAAATCTTATTATTTACAATTCATTTTCGTCCTACGATCCATTTGCTTTTAACGTGTAATTTGACAAACAAATATTGGCGGTCTTACAATAAATGCTTTAGTTTAAACATTCAAAGTCCTACTCTTGAGAAAGATCCGTAACAAATTTTATACACATTTTATATAAAAATTATCCAAATAAAGCAATTTGTTTATGGCTCCACGCGTGTATTTATATTTATTTCTGTGTCGTCTTGAAATTGTTAATGTGATCGAGTATCCGGACTCTTGAAATGTTCTCCAAATAATTGTCATAAAGTTTGCATAGAGTTAAGTTTCTTGGATGGGATTGAAATTAATGTAAGCCTTATTTGGACTAAAGAATTATTGCCTATAAAGCGGACTCTTACAATATTAATATAATATTTCCTTTATTTTGTGTCTTACTAGCTACATAAATGTTTAACGCTCAAAGATAAATAAAGCAAGATTATTTCGGGAAACACCTGAGAAACCAAAGTGAAATTACCACAAGCCATTCGCAGGCAAGAGCTGCTACCCCAGAGGAGTCAAAATGCATAATGCCCGCATGACACAAGCAACAATCTGGAAAATGCTCTCGCCACAACTTAAATTGCAACCGTTTAATACTTGATAAATGCCGTCTGCCAACGCAAGGAAACTTTTATTTGCGGCCCGGGCCCAGGGCCAAAGGTAGCTGACAGACCCTGCATCAAATTAGCATAGTTTAACCTCTTCTGTTGGCGGCGCCTTCAGCTATGCAAAGTGTTTCCCGCGACTTTATTACGTTGCTTTTCTCCGGACTGCATCCGCCCCACCCGGCACCTTCCTCCGCACGGAAGTTGATTATTATCGCTCTTATTAACAACAGCAACCGAGCGGACGGGTGGGGGCGGTGCGGCACTCACATGTTGGCAATTGTGTCAAGATGACGATGGAGATAAGTGGCAGGTCGAATCGTTTGAACCGCCGCTGGCCAGGCTTGTGTGTTGTCAGCCTCTTTTGGTTTTTGGAGGATTAACGAACGTCTGCCCCGGGCCACAATGCTAGACTTTGAGCTGAGCTGCAGCTAGTGCATGTCCATGTTCGAATGCATTTGGCCATTCAGATGTGTGCCAGGGCAATCACAATCAATGCGGTAATGGCAAAACTGATCAGAAACTGTGTGTAAATGCAAATAATGGAGAAATGTCATAAATTGAAAACATGCGACGAAGGCGAGCATCTCCCCATGGAAGTGCCCGAATCTGGGGGTGGCCCGAAATTTCCGCAACATATTCACAACAAAATGCGAGGCAGACAAACAACGGATTTACATGGGAATGACCGTCTGGCGGAGGACAGCCCTGTTTCCCTGCGCTTTATGGCTATCAATGAACTTTAAATTACAGACACACACGACCAGCCGTGAAACATAAAATATGCAATTGTTGACTCTCGCCTAAAACCGTCGAGTGCACCCCTGTCGGCTGTCCGCTGTCCACAGCCCGCTGTCCACTGTCCGTTCACATTTGGAGGCAGTAAACACCACGTCGAGTGCTGAGCCAGACACATTCGTAGGCAATTTCCCGGCACACACAGCACACAGCACACAGCACACGGCACACAGCGCACAACGCATATTGCAGGCTCGAAAGGAAATCATGTGGCGAGTATTGACCGCCCCAGTGTGCCCCATCGGTGGGTCGGCGGTTGTTGCTTCCATAAACAACACCGCTATTGTTTTTACTTTAAATATAATTACAATAAACACGCAGATGGCGGCAAATGTCGTCCCGGCCTGGCACGCGAGGGAGTTATGCCAAAAATGTTCTCATATTAACGAATCACGTGGCCAAAATCAAAACAAATGTTACCAAAAATAAGGGTTCGAGCCTCTGCCCGGTATTGCACTTTCAGAGTTTAATGTGCCGCGTTCCTGGGAATCGTTGCAGAATTGCTTTCAAATGTTTTTGCAAGGGAGGATCGTCTATAAAATTCGATTGCTGAAGCTTAGCTAGCGGTTTCTAAGTGTTTTTCATTCTGAATTTGATCTCTCAGGACAGAGAGTGATCAAGGGATCACATTAAGGGATTAATTTGGAGCTCAAAAAGAGATTCTTCAGTTTTGAAATTCGCGTCTTAAACGACTTTTTTCGAGACACTTGCACTAATGGCGGGATGCAATCTTGTCTTTGGTGTGGCACCTGCAGTGCGAGCAACGGCTCTTGGCGGCAAAAACCGAAACGAACCGATCCGATCCGGACGCAGGACACACAGGACACTTGGCCGCGTATTTCGGAGCGCACAACCGTTCGGCACGACCGCTGTCGGAGGACTGAAGGCTCCGGCTCCGGCTCTGGTTCTGGCTCTGGCTCCGGCTTGGGACTCCGGCTGCCGAGGTTGCCGCGTACGAGCGACGAGCTCCTCCCGAAGATGCTCTGTGTGGGCCGATTCGCTTGCGGGGGTGGGTGCCACTGTGGGGGGTGGGTGGCATGTTGCGCGGCATGTCGGGGGCTTCGTGCGGGGGGCGGCTGCGTCGCGAACGAATCAGACAGCTGTGATTTTTGTTGTTGCCGAGCCACATTTTATTTTGCTTTTTGTTGGCGGGCGCTTTTCGTTGTGCTCCCCCCGTTTCCTTTTTTTTTGCTTTGTGTGCTTTCTAACCCGACGCCTGTGTGTGTGTGTGGCTGAGCTGCCCAATGGGGGTGTGCGGCAAGAACTCACCACGATTGAAAGCGCTTTCGGTTCGGTTGAAAGTGCCGGTTGAAAGCGCCGGCGAGGTGAGTGCAGCCGGGAAATTTTCTCAGCCCGCTTTTGGGCGCGCGTGGGATCGCCGGCTCCGGTTTATGAATGAATCTCGACTGCAGTTGTGGGCTGCAGCCCAAAAGGCTTGCCTGCCGCCCCGGAAGGGTCGGCTCGAGGTCTGGGGGCCATCGTTTGTGTGCGTGTGGGGCCAGCGATTGTCATTGGTCATGGCCTTGGAATGTGGGGAAAACTCCCTGCCCCCGTGTAGTTGCACCCGTTCGATCAATGGGGGGCAGTTCATTTGCATTTTTCAATGTATCAAGCTGGCAACGATGATTTTGTGTCTGAATTACATGCATATTTGCATTAAGCGAACAATCAGGCCACAAGCCAGTCTGGGAATGTTATTCTTTAAAGATTTCATCATTTGCAGGCACTCAAAGGGGATAGTCCGTCCGATTAGTGCAGAACATACAATATTTATTTGTTTTCGATTTACCTGTTATAGGGTATCTAATATCGTCTGCATGACGCTACACACTTGCCCAACTTATTGAAATAGTTATCAGAGGCTGTGTAAATTTCGAGTTTCAAGAGACTCCAAAGTTTTGATTTATCATTTAATTAAGTTTGGCCCATAAAGATCCCGTCTCCGATATGAATGCACCGGTAAAGCAGGGAGCTCGGCGTACCGCTCTCCCCAAAAATCCGAACGCACCCCAACGGGGCAGAGTCGCTTTTCAATAACCGTGCCAGATTGTGTCAGGCACCTATTTGAACTAGCCACCCATTCCTTTTAATTGGCCGCGTGCAGGGGCGGGCAGAGCTACCCCGCATAGCAGGTCGGTCTATCAGTTGCTTTTCGGGAGCTAATCAACAACCCAGCCTGGCTCACTGCCTTCTAAGTATTTCATCGTCAGCCTATCATTTTCACACAACACACGCACATGGGCAATAAATAATACGTCGCGGAGTGAAGGAAGGCTAACACAGCAGTAACAGATTTTATGCGGAATAAAAAGATTGTTATACTCGTGGGGCGGAAAAAATTGAAAAGGAAATACCGCGTCCCGGATACTTCCTGGGCTCTATCTACCGGCTCCCTCCCCCCTTTGGAAAGTTTGCATTGCGTGCCAATGCACTGGAGCCACAAATCATTTATACGGCGAAGGGTTAGAAATACACTTGGGCGGAAAATACTGCAGTTGGCCCGTATGAGATGTTAATGGGGACTTAAATACGACTGCCCTTCATGGGTGTTTTGAAACTTAAGGTGTTTCGATTACTCTAATCATAGCGATCACTAGTATGGTCAACATCGTAATACACAGTAAATGGGGTTTTAATCGAAAGGTATTTCTCTTGGTGCAGCAGGACTAGCAGTGTTCCCAAGTTATTTTCAAGTTTCTTGTTTTACTTCTTTTGCATTGCTTCCTGGTTGGGTGGGTTCCTTTTTTCGGCGGAGGCTCTCTAATATAAATTTTGACACCTGATAATTGCTTTTCACTCGCTGCCGCGCTCAGAGCCACCTTCGACGACGACGGCAGCTGCAGTTTACTATATTCCCCATCACGACCCCCGAGCCCTCCGGCTTGTGCCTTGTACCCTTCCCCTGATTGGGGCTGAACATGCAAAGCTCCCGGAGTTCGGAGGGGCGGAGCATTATCTGCAGGATAGTTTGTTAGCAGCTTAACTGTCATAAATTACGAATACATTTTCGCTTTTACGGCGCCGTTTAATAGACGAAACTTCTGGCTGAGTTATGGGATGCGAGCAACCTCAAGGTTTCGCAGCCAGCTTAGGAAATTGCCAATTAGGCTACATAAAAGAATATGGTTATTTTGCAAATCTGGCGAAATTGCAATTTGATTGGCGACATAAAAACAAAAGACTCGGTAAATCAATGAAGGCAACGTAAACAGTTTACAATTTTCCCATATCCATCCATATGAGTTGATTTAATTATGTGTATTTTCAAGAGCAGATGAGAAGGCAACTTGGACTTTAATCCCTTTGACTCCACGTTCACTCAAAGAAATAAGAACCGGCTTCTCTTGTTATGCATGTAAACATTTTTATCAAAACAAATGACCAGCTCATCAGAAATCGGGGGTAGAAACCGGCCCGAGCGGAAATAAACGAAAGCTGGGGATTAAAAACACCTGACTCTTGTCTGGGTTCTTATTTTCACTGCGTTCAAGCATTGTTTAATCTTATATCGGTTGAATCGCAAGTTTTATTTATGCAGATGTTACGTAGGCAACGAGGTGAAGGAAAATTTTCCAACCCCAAAAAGAAGGTATAGCTACGAAATCAGTTGAACTGATCTGTCCGTTTGTCAGTAATTTCGGCTGATCGCCAAGAATTACACCTCTAGCAAACAAGACGGACTTGGCTATATCGACTGGGCTATTGATGCTGATCAAGAACCTGTTACATACGAGTACATTAGCACAAAGATAATATACCATTTGTACCTTAAGGTACATACAATTAACGCTAGAAGCAACAACTGCATTTCCGATGCTCATTATCAATCCATGACAAACAAATTTGGTAGCCATACCCATATTCGGCTCTGAATTTGAAACATTTGTAAAAGTTTGGACACAATCAGCAAACATAAAAGATACTCTCAATGTTTTTGGTACGGATGTCATTTTCCGAGTATTTTCTACTCGGAACTCCGAAAGCCGTGGCCTCATGTTTGTAAAAGTAACAAGTAAGAACGATTATAGCCGAGTGTCTCGACTACAAACACCCAGTTTTCACCTGCTTTTGTATAAACAATGCGGAATTGAATGAAATATGTTTTCTCCATTATTATTGCATTGAGTTTGTCGGCGCAACAAATTTCTGTAATTTGTGTTTGTAGGTGTGTTTATGAAAAGTGCGCGGCCTGTTTTTATAGAGAATCTTGTGGACACAACACATTTTTGTCATTAGCGTGGGCGGAAGTGGGCGTTACTGGCTGATTTTCGCAAAGCAGATAGACATTGGCTTTTCCAATGTAATATCCGAAAGTAGTGGCCCGTAAGTTNTCAATCCATGACAAACAAATTTGGTAGCCATACCCATATTCGGCTCTGAATTTGAAACATTTGTAAAAGTTTGGACACAATCACGGATGTAATTTTCCGAGTATTTTCTACTCGGAACTCCGAAAGCCGTGGCCTCATGTTTGTAAAAGTAACAAGTAAGAACGATTATAGTCGAGTGTCTCGACTACAAACACCCAGTTTTCACCTGCTTTTGTATAAAAAATGCGGAATTGAATGAAATATGTTTTCTCCATTATTATTGCATTGAGTTTGTCGGCGCAACAAATTTCTGTAATTTGTGTTTGTAGGTGTGTTTATGAAAAGTGCGCGGCCTGTTTTTATAGAGAATCTTGTGGACACAACACATTTTTGTCATTAGCGTGGGCGGAAGTGGGCGTTACTGGCTGATTTTCGCAAAGCAGATAGACATTGGCTTTTCCAATGTAATATCCGAAAGTAGTGGCCCGTAAGTTAAAATTCTGAACGCTACAGAAATTTGTTGTTTGCTGGGGAGCGGGGTGGGGTAGCCGATTGAAAACAAAATTCTACTCAACTGGTATCGTATAATTCCGAATATGCAATTATTTTTTCTGTATCTACGAGTATTATAGTCTCCAAGGTCATACAGTCGGGCGGACAAGCCGACATGGCTAGGTCGACTCGGCTGATCAAAAATAAATATACTTTATGGTGTCGAAGAAGATTCCTTACACTGTTACATATATTCGGAAGACTTCAATATATGTACCCTTAATTTTTTAAGAACCGGGTATAAGAAGTGCGGTATATGCAATCTTGATCAGATATAAAAGCAGAGTTTTTATACATGTACCTTAAGGTACATATGGTATATTATGTAACAGGGAGAAGGAGGCGTTTCCGACCCTACAAAGGTCATTTTCGTTTGTCCGTATGAACGTCTAGATTTTGGAAACAATAATTGATGGATAAAACGAATTACATATTCAGAATTGTGTGATACCAGTTCAGTACAAGTTTGTATTAAAAATCGGCTACCCTCCCCCGCACCCACGCAAACCACTTAATTCTGTAGCGTCCACAATTTTTACTCCAAGAGTACTAAATTTTGACAGTACATTGGTAGAGCTAATTTCTATCTGAAAATCAGCTGGTTACGCTTACTTCCGTTTGCGCAAATGTCAAAAATGAGTTGCGCCCACAAGCTTTCCCATAGACACACCACACGCACTTCTCGCACACACCTATAAACATAAATTAGGAAAATTCGTTGCGCCCACAATGCATGGCTATTATAGGGTTCTAAAAATCAGGCATAAACTGAGAACCGGGTTTTATAGTCCAGGCACTCGACTATAATCGTTCTTACTTGTTTTTTGTTGCGAAATGCTAAGGTCCACCCAATGGGCATACTGAAGAGACATTAAAATACTCGTCACTTGGAAAATACCTTTATCGATAGACATCGGTTCTCTCTCATTAGTGTATTAATAGCCTGTGAAGCTCTTCGATTTGATATCGATCTCTGCCGAGCTTCAATCGCTCGCTCAACACAGGGAAGCGGTCTAAGTGTCTCCTCAGTTGAGTTTGTTAATTGTGATAGTTCAGTTGTGCTTTGCGGTGTCTTCAATTCGCCAGTGACAAGTGGACAATAGTTTTAAATTTATATCTGAGTTAATTAAACACAATGGCCAGTGTCTTGCCGCGACGTAATCTCGATGCAATAGATGATTTCACCATAAATGTGTCAGCAGGACTCCTTCCGCTCCTGCTCCTGTGTTCTGTTCCTGCTCCTGCTATGTTTATTGATTAATGCTAATCATTATCCCAGGCAGATGAAACTTTTGTCTGGCCACAACTAATCACCGAAATGACCAAAATGTTGCGACAGGCCCCTCCTGCCACTCCTGCCACTCCTCTGGCACTTGTCGCCCAAGCCCACACACGAGTATGGCTGCGTGAGTATCTCTTGATTATGTGGGCAGCCTCGGCCATAAATTTAATATGACACCTGCAGGATGCATCGGGCCGCCTGCAGTCCGCCCGTTTTGTCAAATGCATTATTCACACATATTTTGCTAATTAGGAAAATATTGTAAATGTTTGGATTTATGGAAGCAGCTCTCGGAGCCGTGCTCGCCCAGGCTCCGGCGCTGGGAGGGGTCAGTTGGCCTCCGGAACAGTGCAGTGCATCAAGCTGAACCGCAATGGCTTTTGCCCGACTCCTTTGCCTGCCCACCACCTGCCCACCACCCGGGCTCCTTGGCGTGGGTGAGTGTGCTCGTCCTCCCCTGAGTGTATCGTGTGTGTTGATTTAATGCCCATGGTGTCGGGTGCGGGGAGAGCTGAGCAGTTGCCTAAGGTGACACAGAGCAGGGCAGCGCAGCGCAGCGCAGAGAAAATCGAGAGGAGTTGACAACAAGAAGGGGCTCTGACGAGGCAGCTTTGCGGCAACTATAAATTTCGGGTTGGCTTTCAATCCCCCGCCAAACTTGTGTATTTAATTGAATTTTCTGCTGACAGAGTGCGGAGGGCGGAAGCCAGGCGCTGTTTATTCGATGCCTTATTTACATTAGTCGCGACTTGTTCCCCACTGCAAATGCCAAGGGATCGATTTGCATGGGAGGATCGTTTTGCCTTGGTTCCCGTCACTAGGCTCCGAAAACTGAGCCTATTGGTTTCACATTCTCCGACGAATATGCATGGCAACAGCAAACTGCACATTCAAGTCTACTAGGTTTCATTCGTGTAGCATTTTATTAATTAATCTCCCAAATATTCTATGTACGTGTGTTGCAGATTAACTAAACTAAACCTGAGCTGCTCCAACATCTATCAGTCAATTTTAATGTAAGAATATTTAGACTTAAAAGACGCATATCAAATACGTTCCTACATTAAGAACAGAATTGATAATGTTCATTTTATTTAATATTCGCTAATGAATTTTGTTTTTAGCGGTACAACTGTTATTGCCGTTTTTATAAGTGAGTACTAAATATGTCATAATAATTTCGTTACTGGCAATGGCAATCCTGTTTTGTAAATTTTCACGCTTACATTTATATTTCCTGTGTATATATTGTAAAGTTCCCATGAAATTAAAAATTCCTTATCGGTAACCGAGTTCAAATGCGTTTGTATATGAATGTATATATACTCGTATGACCATCCGCACGTTCGATTTTAGCCGTAAGAATCATCGGATATATAAATATTTTTAGTAGGAAGACAAAATCTAAAACTAAAATACCCTTTGACGCCTAATAAGATATCAAAAATTTGTTTACTAAAAATTGCGTATTACGAGTATATGATTCATTGATTTTTTTCAAATTTCTTTTACGCAGTATGCTTTAGTTCAATAACACATATTCTAAAGGTTTATCTCATTTAAATAAAGCAAAGTAACAAATACTTTATAAATTTTTCGTTAAACACTTTTTTAAAATGTAATTGGACATTATATTTTTAGTTTTTTAATGTAGTTTACTGATTTAAAATATTTATCTGTGATTTATCTTTATCTGTGATTCCAACCATTCGAACACTTTGTTCGAAAAAGTTTCAGGGGTGGATGCATCCGCTAAGGATACGCTATTGGTTGTTGCTTGCGCTTAAGGATAAGTCAAGAAGACAAATGTCCTTGTTATGCCTGTAAAATATTTAATAGTAAACAATTTGACGGCAATGTATAATTTGATTTCCATTAAGCAATTGATAAATAAGGAAACATTGATATTTAAATTCCCAGTCAACGTTTAAAGTCCTGCATGCATTGGGATACATCGTAAGCGTCCTTAAATTCAATATAATTTATTTCTTTAAATCTGTAAAATATTATTATCTATGTAGGGATAATTCCTCAAGTATATTGCAACACCGGCTTATCAAAAATATAAACCAGACCCATTAGGTTAAAGAAAATATTCTTATTACATTTTTTGGGACCCTTTTTCGTCACATCAAGTTCGTGTTCTAACTTTGCAAGTACTTCCCAAACTAAGTCCTTGTAATCTTACTGTAACTATTTTGTAACAAAATGTATGTTATATAATAACATGAGATACCTTCTTGCAAGTTAAAGATGGGCTTAATTTTCAAATGGGGTAATGCTTAAATGACACAATGGGAAAGTTAATGCAAAGTTATTTTAAAGTATTTGTAGACAAGCGCTTGGCAGGATTTACTTAAAACATAAGCACTTGCAATTTATCGTCAAACTTTAATGTTTGTAAGGCTCCTAGCCACACAAAGCATTATTAGCGTATTCTTAGGAGTTAGGACTTCACATTGCACAACAAGAAGACATATTACAAATCATATTAAAAACAAATCCCTGCTCACACTCTTTGCACTGGCGTTTGTTTCATGACGGCGGGGAATTCCCTGGTCGTGGAATGTGGAGTTGCAACCATTTTAGTATTACACACAATTTAAATTGTAAAGTTGAAAAATGTATTGCGGTTTCGCATCATTAAGTTGATCAACGTAAAAAATATATTTGATTGTCCATCTTTGGTTACAAGAGTAATGACATTAAAAATTATTTTCATGAAATAAATCACATCAAATATTAAAAAGGATTGTGTATGCAGGGCATAAAAAATTTACATTTTCTCCTTGCACAACATTAATTGGGCCACGGTCGATAAAAAACGAACTGGTTTTCTGACAATACATATTCAACAATGTGTTTAGCTGCACTTATTGATTGGTTTGCTAAGGATATGAGGAGAAACTTGCATCCTTTCGACGAATACGACGAAAGCCATACACAAATTGAATCTGGGTATAAAAATGGGGAAAATTTTGAGTAGTACCATGTTTTTTCGTTATTACTGGTGCCGTACGTTACACGGCTCCGCCCCTCGGTCGGTTTGCAGAGAGGTGGGAAGTTGTCTATATAATCAGCCAATACAGAAACTTTGGTAAAACTGGTACATTATTTCTGAGGCCAGAAAAGCTTTATTCTCTAGTTTCATATGCACGATTCTAACTAATTCATCTTCTCAAAGGCAATCGGATATAAAAATAATATATATAAACCTATAATATAACTGCAGAGCAAAACTGTCATACAGTTTTGCGTTATTTGGTGTTAAGCTTCTCCTTTTTTTCAAAGTAATGAAGAGTTGTATCAGAATTGCATTAGACTCAGGTATCTTTGGTATTAATTGTGTTAAAAAAGGGTACACGTTGTGGTTTGCATTATTTTGGGTGTTTTCAATTAGTTTCCTTTAGTTGGGTCATACCATGCATATATGGAGAACACTCGATAGAACTTTGAATACGAAAATGAGAAACCATCAGTTAAACTTTTAAGTCTGTGTACGTCAGGTAAACGTTCTTGCCATTTTGAAATAATTGGGTAAACTCATTTTTTTGCGCCATTATTGGCCATTAGGTTTTGTGAAAATTCCGATCAGTTTCGCGCTCGCATATTTGTTGTGCTGTGTTATGAAATATCTGCATTGTTATGAGTTTGCATTTTTTAGCCCGCCACTTAACTTCTCAACTTCTGTGGAAAAAACTCGGAGCGTTGCACATAGCAGCTCCCCCGTCCACACGGCGGTGCCTTTAATTGCCCACTCGGTGAAGTTTATGAGGGCAGCAGTAGACATTTAATTTATTTTAATAATTATTTTTTGTGTTTTTTACTCGCGGTTGGTGCACGCTAGTCCGCTCTGGTTTTCGGTCTACCCTGCGCTTTTTTAATTAAATTATAAAGTCGCGAGCGTTTTTTGCGCGAAGTTGTTTAATGAAAATGAAAAATTTTGCAACGTGGGTCGATGACGCTCAAATTCACAGGCGAACAAACAATGGCGCGGGTGGCGGCGGGCAAATTGAGTTGATTGGGTGTAGAACATTTTGTGGTTCAGTAAGTATTCGCTTCGGGGGAATTACGAAACAAAACAAAACGAGCCAAAGCAACAAAGGACCTCCAACGTCAAGAACAAAAGAGCGGGATTCTAAACCGAACCTATTGCACACTAGCACTTGCCGTATGTACATTGTACATGTATTAACATTTTGAAGAAAACTACCAAAATACTTATAATTATATTACATACTTATTAAAAGACTAATTATAGTTTGCCGGCATGCAGCAAATGCCATTGTGAACTGCCCTTAAGCCCTTGAGCAGATCCCTTTGCAATTATTGGGTGGAATCAGTTTTTGACGTGATTAACTTACCTCTGAGGATTGACACATACTTGGCCCTGTGAAAAAGCAAACGAATGTTTCCCAGTTGTGTGTTTTAAGACGGCTGTTTTATTTCGATTAAAGCAAAATTTCGTTTTTCATATAATAGTTAGTATATAGTACAGCTTGCAGTGCTCGGGAACTAAGCTAAACGGGAGGTTGAACGGGAAGGTGACAGCCACGGCTGTCCCAGTGACTCTTAACTTTCGAATTCTAATACTTTATGCTTCGGCTGCGTCGCCCTCGACGCCGTCGCTTAATCGTTAGGTTACCTTAATATCAACAACTTTTTACAGTAAGCAACTTTTCACTTAGCACAAAAATAAACGACCCCTCTCGACCTCCTCGAATCCTGCAAGATTATTGCTTACAACATAACTACTCCCTCTTAGTTAGACTAGCTTCGGTTTTCGCCTCGCGGGCTTCCTATTTTCTTAGTTTTCTTAGTTTTTTGTACAGTTTGTGCCGGGTGATGCCTACACGCGGCAGATCATTCCCACGAGCACCACCACCACTGGAAGTGCCGGGGAAAAGCTCCAAAATCGGTGCGCCGAATTCTTCGGGTCCTGGGTGCGATCGAGGTCGTCGGTCAGGGACTTGGCGTCGTGCTTGATGAGCTGCGGGATTTTGCCGTCCGAGCGGTAGGGGTTGCCGTGATCGGTTCCTGGAAATAGCAAGCAGAGGGCGGGGGTGAGCTCATTGAGATTGATTGAAAATTTTATGGGCTCTTTTTGTGGGTGCTTCGCTTTTGCTTGGCTGACTTAATCAACTGCCACATGCCACTTTATGATGCGCCCTTCATACGGCTCCGACTCGAATGTCATCAGCCGAATGTCCTTTTTCAATTATGCGTTGCCGCACACCAACGAGCAGAAACAATAGACACAGGATGCGTTTATGGCCAGCCATTTGTAGCGGGCGACAAGGCGAGAGAGATAAAAGGACCTGCTCGCAAAAAGCCGAAGGAAAACCCGAGATGGGCCGACGGGCGGAGGGAAAGAAAAGCGAACCGTTTGTCAATTGGCAAAGAAAAAAGTATTGCATTTAAAAAGGACACCACTTTGCTTGCCCCACTTATTTATAACATTCTCACTTATAGCGCTTCCCGTCCTTTTGCCCGCAAAGCGAGGGTGTTTCCTCCTGCGTTGACGGCCCTTGGCCCAGTATTTTGTTTCAATTTCACTTGGCAGCATCGAAAATTGTTTCGATTTTTATTGCTTAAGTGCGTTAAACCCTTGCGCCCTGCATTCCAACGAGGAGGCAGAGCTTGTGGGCAGAGATGTGTGTGCCTGGGCTGTTGGGCTGTTGGGCTGCTGGGCTGCTGGGCTGCTGGGTGTGTGGCACACTACTCGACGAACGTGTGCACAGGCCCGGCCATACGGACGGACTGAGTGTATGAAGTGCGGGAGGTGGCAAGTTGTGTATTGTTTTTGCCATCAATTTATCGTGCAGTTTGTATTTTTTTGCCGAGTCGTCTTCCTTTTTGGCCTGTTTGTTTGCCCGGCAATCTGTTTCATTGGACATTTGTTTGCCTTTTGGGCTCGCCGGCCAGTGAGGGGTGGGTGGGGTCGTTTGGGTAGGTTGGATAGGTTGGGTCGGTTTGGGCCTTTATTTGGTCATACATGTTTTGACTTTATTTCAACTCTCGGCCAGGTCAGTGGACACTGCACGCCCGTAGATTACAAACACTTGTTTCGAGACCGCATTCGGTGGCTTGTGCAAATTAAACATCCGAAAGCAATTCAAAGGCCATCTAAGATTTTGTCAGGTAATTCTGCCGAAGAAGTTAAATTTAACTCAAGGGAAGCATTCATGAGTGCAGCTGCAAAGTAACATGCTAATGCTTTTCCTATATGGGCGGATGCCTTGTCCCTGAAAATGCCGATTGGAGTTCAATTGTGTCATGTCAGTTGACTTAACTTCTCAGTTAATTCGATTATAGATATATCTCACTTGATTATATGATGATACATGATAACAACAATTTATTTGATGAATTTAAAGGCTTTAAAATGGCTGAAACAAATTAATAAGCTTTCACCGACTGACCAAAAGGATTTTGGTGCCCTAAGCACCAAAATGCCTTTTTCTACGAGGGCATCCCATTATTCAAAATGGAAAATTGATTCAGAGCAGACGAACGAGGATAAAAATAAACACCCTTTGTGGTCAAGAGGAAATACAATTTCCCTTGGACCCTGCGAGTACCAGGTATACGTATACGGGCGGTATCAAAAACAACAGCTTTGACCTCATAAACCGTAATCGGCGATGTTGAAATTCATTGCATTGAACGAACTTTGGAATAACTATGAAATATGGCACGCCGGCTGGTCCTTTATTTTCGGTCTCGCCGGCTTCTGGTCCACCTAGGGACTTTTCGCTTTGTTTTTAACGAGAACCCCTTTGTTTTTATTACGGAAATGCGCAAATTGCTTTGCACCGGTTCAAAATTTATTTGGCTGATGTGTGTTTGTGTGTGTGCAATACATCAGTGTGGGTGTGTGGGTGTGATTGTGCCTGTGTCTGTGTCTTTTGGGTTTTTTTTTTATATTTTTCTATAAGCAGCTTTTCCACAAAACTCCTTTTGCGCTGCCATTCCTGGCTGTTATTGCCTTGGTTGTTTTGTCGGCGTCGGCAAACATTTTGACACCGTGAAAAAATCATAAAAAATAAGTAAGCCGTAAACGGGAATTTTTTCCGTATGCAGTCTGAATTGCAAAAGTCTGAATTAGCTGGGTGTCAGAGTTGTGAGACACTCAATTTTGTAAAATTTGACTTATAGACTCGAGCACCTCACTTTATGGTTCATTGGAACAAGGTATATGTTGGATACCATTTAAATAAGACCTTTTTTAATTGATTTTTTGAAGATTGTCTTCTTGAAATTGAAAAGAACATCCGGCATTTTTATGTTTTTTTCTTGGTGCACCTGTAAAAGCCAGGAAAAACAACACCAAAACGGACCTCCGTGTATGTCCTGTCTGGGTGTGAGAGCATAGCTGATTTTTATAGACGTTTGAGCATGTGTTTATGCGTGTCTGGGAAGAGGGTGTTGTTGGGGTTGGGGCTGGGGTTGGGGTTGGGAGAGTCCCGACGGTGCCTTTAAAGCGCTTAGGCGTAAACAGGGGGCGGGAAAATCAGCAAGAAGGCAAAGAAAGCTGTGTTTGCCAAAGCAAAACTCTTTAGTTCAAACACACAGCTCTTGAAATGGGGGGAACTACTCAAAACTCGAAGGAACTTTGGCATTAAGCCGCATAGAGTGCAAGAAAACTGCGTGCTTTAAATAATGCCATTCCATCCATATCTCTGTCCAACCCACACCGCTATAATTTGCTGATTGATCCAAATATGATTTTCCGTAAATGCTGTTGCAAACAGCGAGGAGTAGTTCAAACTCATCGCTTCCTATAATCGCTGATTGGCCAAGTGGTCTCCTTGAACAACAAAAAGTTGAGCAGAATTTTGTTAAGATATTTTCGCTTGTGGCGAATGCAGGCAACTCGAATGACAAAACGGACTACAGTTAACTTTTTTGCTGCAACGCAAATTCAGAGAAACAAATCGCTTTCGGAGTTTCCACTTGTTAGCCGCTTTTACGCCTCGATTTCCGTAGCAGACGGAAGAAGGGCTTAAATGAAAGGAAAATCGAGGCTGGCACTTTGGCTTTGCACTTGAGAACCATTTGGGACCTTCCATGCATTGAATTTTATGTGGAGATTTTCTCAAAAAAAAATTTTCCCGCCCCGAGGGTGGGCCGCGTGCCATTAAACGAGTGCAACACGCGATCCCGACTCGGCGGCTGTCTGTTGCATTTTGTTAACTTCATCATTTCTCACTTTGCGCATGTGGCGCGGGGTGGTCGGGTCGGGTCGGGTGGCCCGGGCCAATTATAGGCAAATTATTGCCAGACACTGAATGTTGAAGCAATCATCTGTTTGGGGTCGGGTCGGGTCCGGCTCGGTCCCGGGTCCCGGGGATGTCAGAGGTTCCTCCGAGACCGGGCCGTCCCCATTTCCCTTTTATTGCATTTCCTTGTAATTTGGCCTGTATTGTTTGTTGCCCGCTGACCGAACAAATTAAATATGGCCACGACAGCGTCATCGGACTGTGGCAAGGACGGCAACTTGGCCATAGCACCAGCTTCTGTGGCTGATTGCAACATGTTAATGACAGCTTAAGAGCCGGCCGAATGCATCAGGCGAGTGCAAATGGGACTGCCTTTTTGTGGCCTCCGGCAAATGCATTCTTTCTCATCGACTGGACCGACCTATTTCAGATACATAGAATTTGTTTCACAAGTTGCCAGGCACCTCTTTTAAGTTATCTTCATTGAGTTTAGAGCCAGAGTTATTCCAAATTGAGCTATTTATAGAAAATAAAGTTATTTTCGGTGCTCAAACGAGAATAAAGGAGACAATAGAGGGGAGGATATATGAATTGATCCTATTTTTACAAACATCCTTACTCATTCTTCGGACGTTAGATCTTCCAAAAATTGAGGATTAAACAGCAGAGCCGGCAAAGGTCTCTCTACCCTACTTATCCAAATCTATACAAAATTGAAAGGCAAAACCTAATGTTTTGAGTAGCTTAAAACGTAATGAATTCGTTAATGAGTTGCTTGCAAGAAATCCTCTCATGTAAGTGTGAACATGTAAGTATTAAAGGAACTGAAAAAACTACCAAATGTTGGAAAGTAGGAACAACCATTCAATTTTGGGACCAACAACTTGTGTTCTCGCGCTTTCCGAAACTTCCTTTCGCTTAGCTCGTTTTCAAGACTCGAAAGTGAATGGGTCTGGCTGTGGGTCCGGGGTCCGGGGTCCTGGGGAAGGGACGGGAGGACCGCTGCAGTGCCACCCGCTCTGGACATGAAACCCGGGCTGTTGCTGCCTTGTTCCGCCTTAAAGTGTCAGCGGCTGGGTAAAAACAATCGCGACTTACATGCTTATGCAAAACTCGCAACGATGAGATAACTAGCTACGCCCACGTCTCGTGGCAAGGGGTGGCAGCGGGAAGGGTGCGAACGAGCTTTCGGAGGCAACCCCGCAGCTCCTGTTCCTCCCCAGGGCTGCCTGGGGCGATATGTGCAACATCTAGCAGGTAATAAATCTAACTGTAAACGCAGCGCTTACGACGTTGCATGCAACGCTTGAAAGTTGTCGTCATGCCCCATCCGATTCCCAGTGTCGTATGGCTGGCCTGGGACCGCTCCCCTCGCTCCCCTCGCTCCCCTCGCAATCCTTGCACCCCTCGCACTCTGGCACCCCCTACCTCCCCCCTCAGGGCACCCGCGACTGCCCCCTCAAAGCCATGTCGCAACATTTTCGCTTGCGTTTGCCAAAAATTTCTTCAGATGGCGGGTGATAAGTTTGGGGGCATTTCTATCGCTTTGACGCCTTATGTGCAATTTGTCTGCCATTTTTATACTGCACTTTCTTTCTGGCACTCTCTTTGGGGCGCTTTTACCCCGCCCACGTTCATATTCAATTTGTTCTATTTGATTTTGTCGAGTGCAATTTATTTTTAGTCGGACGCGTATGCAGAAAATTTCCGCAACGCAGCAAGGGGCCTGTAAAATTTTATGCGTTCGCCTTCAGCAGCGCAAGCCCGGAGCAAAGGGGGACGGACCATTGTCGCCAATTGTGTAAACCGTGTAGGAGACTGCGGACATCGGATGGGACACCGAAACAGGAACAGGAATCGGGCGAAGGAAGCATTCAATTTTATGCTCATCGATTGCCAGCTGTTCCAAGGCGACCGACCCGTGCTTTAACCTTTAAGTTCGACAGTTTCACGGACGACACCTCGAGCCACACATTTTTGTGATTTTTTCATTGTCTCTGCGACGAAAGAACAAATAGCGAAAGCCCGTTATTATTTATGATGATTGTACATTACGACGGTCCGCATTAGCAACACATTATACCAAACACATTGTCAACTCAGCAACTGGGAAGATGTCGGACGGGGTCGGGAAGCCCAGAAGCAGAAGCAGAAGCAGAAGCTAACCCGAACCAGAACCAGAACCAGGACCCCACTATTGCATGCTAGAAAGTCATATTTTCATTCGGTCGAACGGAAGACAAAAATACAAAAGGAAACTTTCATATACTCTGGCCAAATATTTATATGCCTACCCAGTAGAGGGAGGATAGTATGGGCTGCAACCAGAACAGAGTATTTTCAACTTAACAATTAGGGAATCGAGTTTGAGGGACAACTGTCCCGCTTAAACAATTGAATTTGCAAGGCAATTATTCATTTTGACAAATGTCTATCGAGATTACTGAACGGCAAACCAAAGCTACAAGTTCAACTTTGCTTTGCTGGGCACTCACCAGTCCGGTTCACACTTGGTTTTATCGAGGCAAGAGCCAAAAGTATCTATATCTAACAAGTGCCGGCAACGACATGCCAAAAGACCCTTAAGCCAAGCAGCTAAAGTCGTTATGATTTGTCATAAACATAAAATAAATGGCGAAATATTTTTGGAATTATATAGCCCACAGGGGAAGGATTCCCCATCAATTGGGTCTTCCAGGAGTTGCTTAAAGGACTGATTCCCCGCCGGATTTGTGTGGCAACTCGACTTGACTCGACTTGACTCGGCTCACCGTGGTGCTGTAGCTGCTGCTGGTGGTGCTGCTGCTGTTGCTGGTGGTAGTCCCTGCCCCTGGAGCTCGAGCTCGAGGAGGGGTGGTGATCCTGAGTGTTCCACAGGCTGGACGTGGCCCCCACGAAGAAGTTGTTTGGCCCGCCGGCGGACAGATCCGTGCCCTTGCCGTTGGCCTTGTTGCGTGGTTGCTTCGTGTTCTGCGGGTTGTTGCCGCTGTTGAAGTTGTAGGGGTTGCTGTTGCTGTTCTGGTTGTTGCCGCTGTACCTTTGTTCTGTTTGGGAAGGTTAAGAAGGCGTCAGATTAGGCACTAGCATAGGTTGTGCGAGTAAAGCTAACCTTTGTTGTACTTGGCCACGTGGACGGGCACGGTGTTTATCGCGACGGTGGGCGCCATTGTGGTCATCGTGGTTGTCTGGGGAATGTCTAAGAAACAGCGAAACGCATTGTACTGCTAACTACAAATGTTCAAGTAATTTTTTTTGGAGAAACCCCTCATGGTTAAAAAGAAAATAGAAAAATATATTGGGTGCATCATTTCAGACAAGAGCATTGTATTCATTTAAATACCGAAAGGTAAAGTTATATCTTGGCAAATTCCATTACTTTTATTTTTATAAGTATCTTTAGGTAATTTTAAAGCCACGAATTTGAATAAAAGATAACTCATGATAACTTATATGTAAGAAATACGAAGATAGCCACTCATGTTTTGGGAAAATCCAGCTTAAGCCTTTTTGTTCAATTTTCAATATGCAATGATAAGTACTTTTGGTATATGGGTAGCCAAATGTTAGTCACATTATTGTTATATGTTAGTAAGTTCCTTGTGTTATACGACTCTAGTGAGTGCCTGCATGGCCATGGGCCTCCAAGCCTTTGACTTTAATTAAATGCTCCGGTCGGTAGAATTGTTTTGTGGCTAATTGCCAACGGCGCTCTGATATACGCACATTGTTTGTCCGGTTATGGTTATGGTTATTAAATGGCTGCTGGTGTTTATCGATGCCTGTGTCAATACTTACGATACAGCTTGATTCCTCCGTCGGTGTCGCCCAGGGAGTTCTTGGCCACACAGCGATAGGCCCCAAAGTCCGGGAGGTCCACGTCGACGATGGTGAGTCGCATGGTTATTTTGTAGCCCGACTCGAAGGTTTCCGGCACAAAGCGCTCACCTGAATGGAGAGCGGAAAACGTTCAGATCTGGAATAATGAGTTTGCCCCTCTAATTGCACAAAACTTGAATGCCTTATTGGCCCAAGCTCAAAACGGTCGCCCTTTCTACGACTCTATAGCGTCTTGTGAAAGTAATTTAGCCGAGAAGGAACTTTTGTGCTCAGCTGGGCTCGAGAGGGGACCAACTGCACTGGAGCCAACTGCCCAAGTTGATCCCTGACGAGTTTCGGGTCCCAACTGCCCTCGTCAACTGGCCAGCAGTTTTAATTTATACAAAAACAAGTCAGTCAGCAGCCTCGTCCGTCCTTTGGCTCGTCCTGTTTTGTTTGCCAAGCAGGTTTTGATTTACGTTTGATGTCGGTTAGATTTATTGTAAATAGTTCTAAGCCGGGCATTACATTTGTTGGGCTTCCCGTTTCCCCCAGTAATTGTGGTGCATGTCTGTCAACCGACTGATTACCCTGACAAAATAAGATGGAGATTTCACTCGCATTCTTGATTAAAAATAATTGTATTTTTCGGCCCGAGCGAAGGGAGTTTCGGCTCTGGATGGGCCGCTCTCCATTACTTTCCGGTGCATTTAAACGGGGCTTGTTCCTGGGACATACCCGGCGGCACTTGACTGGCCTGTGTCACTGCACTCGGCCACTTTTGCGGTTATGCGAATTCCTCTGACCTATGCCAAGCTAAAACAGAAAATCCATTAAAATCCTGCGGTCCCAGGACTGTCTGGGGGGCCTGCTTCTGCGGCTCAAAAAGTCCTTGTCTGTTTTAGACGTTTTACGAGCAGTGGTCTATCAAATTTTAGAAGATACTTCCATACAGCTTCAACTGAAACACCTGATGTCGCCATAACTAAGCGAAACGTGTCTCATTACCTATTTAGGTAGTAGCCATACAGATTTTGTTAGATTTCAAGTATTTCCCTCGAGGTATACTATAAATAGTAGGAATGACTGGTTTGGGGCCGTCCAAGGGACAGTCCACCCTTCAGTCCATTTTCAATCACTTTTTTCATTTTGCCCGCTTACAAAAAACAACTGGGAAAGAGGAAATCGTTTTGACTGCATGTCTGTGCACACTATGCCGACGACGATGCCTTTTCCTGTCCATCGGGGCAGTTGGTGGGTAAATGGAGTGGGAGAAGAGTGCTTCGGCAGTTTCTCTGCGACCGCGGATTCAAGTGTTCCGCTGAATGTTTTTCCATCCGCTTTTAACTTGGAATCTAAAAGCACTTTTTGCCATCCTGCTTAGTTCATTTCTCAGTGGGAAATTTGAAGTGGTTGGAGGACAGATAGACGACCGTCTACGTGTACGAAGCCCGCAGTTGGTAAGCTAATTGGTTATGGGGACCGCTGTTATCCCCAGGAATTAAAGTTGAGCTGCCTTCGAAGGCGTAAATGCAATTAATTTCGCTACTTACCTGGCACAATAATCGTATCGTTCTTCATCCAGTAATTGATGGACTTGGGATACGCTTCCGACTGGCATTCCAGCGTTATGTTTTGGCCCAGGGCCGCGCCAACTAATTGATTTTGTATCCAAATCATGGGGGGAACTGTTTGGGAAAAAAGATGCCGAATCATATACACAGTTTCTCAGTGATTAAAGGGGTTTGCTGCTGAGTTGCTGCTTTAAGAGGAGCGTTGTTTTAGTTGGTCTGACGTTCAATTATCCGGCGTAAACATTTGCAAGTAGGGCGGAATCGAGCCATTAATAAATCATTAGGACCAGTTGAAAGGGTATCTCCCACAGGCGTTACCTTTTATTTTTTGTCTGTTGTTGATTACCAATTCGTTGCGGTTGCCATTTATTGTTTCAAATTAATTGCTTTTCCATTTCTATGGCAAAGCTATAAAAAAAAAGCAGCGTTTAAAGGCGACGGGAAAGTTGCGGCACATTTAACTAAATACCGCGTGCAACAAATTGGTAAGATATTTAAATTTGAATTTAATTAGCGACAGAAAAGTCCCATAAGGACCTCAAAAAATGTTAACTAGCTGCCAGAACTGAGGCCAGACTTAATTAGGAGCTTTATGCATGGCACCTAAAAGTGTGGAGCATTTTCCGGCTCGACTCTCCGCTCCTTTGCCAGGCGACCCACCGACCCCTTGGAAAATTTAAATGCAGAGCATATTTAGCCTGGCAAGATCTGAAGTGGAGCTTTGTGAGGGCTGCAGTCTGGGAATGGGTCTGGCACTGCCTCTGGAACACTCTGTTGCGGTCTCGTCTGACACTCACAGGCCCCCTGCGTGCAGCATGCGGCGCTCTGGCGCAAAACTATAAATATTTAAATATGCTAAAATTGATATGTCGCACCCCGTCCGCTCGTTCCGCTTTCTGCCCCAAAAATACAATACTTACAGTGCACAATAAGCATAACGCGCTTGCTGACTGTCGGGGGTATGCCATTGGAGGCGATGCAGAGATAGGCTCCCATGTTCAGTCGGTTCACTTTCGAGATGGTCAGGAACGATCCGTTGTAGGCGATAGCTGGGGAGTAGGGACGGAGAGCCAATGTTAATAAATCTCCAGAGGCTTGTAGGGTTAACCCGCCTGCTACAGTATTGAAACATTCAGCATGGGACTCATATAGGGAATTTCCCGTGGGGAAATGGGATTATTTTTTGTAGTACCTAATAGATTTCTCAAGTATAGGTTTTTAAATTGTGTTTATAAATTGAATGAGAGTTTGGCAGCTTAAGAGAATGTTAATTAATTTATGTTGGCTTTGCTTAGCATTTTAGCAGTAACTAACTTGTATGGAAAACCACAAAAAATTTAAATTTTGTGTCCACTTAGCGTTCATAATGGCAATTTAGATGCACATGCAATTATTATACTCATTACACATTGTTTGTACAAAATTTAATGCGTCCAAATAAAGCTTAGACGCTCATTTGCATGCGGCTAACTACAGGACGTGGAACTTACTCTCAACCCCGTTGGGAAGTGGTATCAGTTCGCCTCCTTCGCGGCGCCAGGTTATCGTCGGAGTTGGGGAGCCCGTGGCGGCGCATTTGAGGGTTACGTTGGAGCCCTCACGTATCACCATATCAGTGCTGGTCGGGTAGTCCAGGATGTCGGGGGGCACTGCATGCGCACACGGTCGCCGGCGCAATATTAATCATACGACCGGGTGTGCGGAGAGCAAATTGTATTCGTGAATCGTTCGCCAGGTGTCAGGCAATTTGTTTGTTGTTACGGTTTGAATGACAGCGATGTTGCATGGAGGAAAATACAAAAAAAAAACACATTTTTATTAAGATACCAAGTGTTGTTTCGCAAAGAGGTTGAAACGTAGTCCAATTCAACTCACAAATTACTCTTGTATTCATGGGAAAAACCACCCAAACGACGAGTATTGTTTCGGCGACTTGTAACTCGGCGATTTTCGAATATATTTGTGTTATTTTCGTGTCACAGAAAGTGGTAACCCTGGGCCATTCAAAGGTCTGACAATAATACTGTCAAGGTATTTCGTATCTTCTATATTTATTTTCCGATTATTGTCTCGAGCTTAAAGATTATGTCGAATACGAAGTCAAATACGAATATTGAGAAAAATTGTTGTGACACTTGGCAAACCGATTCCAATTGACCTAGTGACTTATACCTTAGAATCCATTTGTATATTTGAAAGGAACATTATTCAATATCAAATAATCGATCGGCGAAATTGATGAGACATCTACGGAGACATCTAATTTCTTCCGGCTTTTTCTAGAACACCTCACTTAGGGGGTGCCGATTATTAATCACAAAGAAACCCGATCCGTAGCACATTTGTACAATACAGCGAAGTGCTACACCTGTTTTGACCACTAATCAAAGTCCACGAGAAAGCTGTATTAAACGTTTCCTAGTAAGCGATAAGCGATAACGTTTCTTCATTTATAAGACATTGCAGGTGCTATAAAAGCTCACTTACTTACATGCAGTTGAAGCACACTAGCAATGCACTTCTTATTCGCCATCAGTTTTGCACTTTTGGGCGTTCTCCTTGCTGAGGACAGCTTAGCCTTTGCAACAAGGAACACGATAAAGAAATTCGGCACAACCACAGGCTCCTTAGCCACGCCCTCCATTGCCGCATCCTCCAGAAACGTCAGCAACGACACCACCGCTTGCCCCTCATGTGCATCAGTTTTTTCGTCTTCGGCCGCGGAAGAATATGAGCAGAAACGAGCCAATCGTAGACACCATGCTCGCAGACGCCGCCGTCGCCAAACCATGAATTCCTCAGCCGCGACGACTAATCCCGAATCCTTCAGCGCCAACGCCACGTTCAGCGACGTCACCACCGCTTCCCCTTCGTCTTCATCAAATACCTTGTCTCCGACCTTATCAGCCAATACCTCTTCAGCCAATATCTCCTCAGCCAAGACCTCCACAGCCACGACTTCAAATTTTGCATCCTCCAGAGCCAACGCCTCTGCCAGCGATGTCACCACCGCTTCCCCTTCGTCTTCATCATATACCTTGTCTTCGACCTCCCTAGCCTCTACAGCCAAGACCTCCTCATCCAAGCCCTCCGCAGCCACGACCTCCTCAGCGAAGACCTCCACAGCCAAGACCTCCCTCCGCAGCCACGACCTCCTCAGCGAAGACCTCCACAGCCAAGACCTCCTCAGCCAAGACCTCCTCGGCCAAGATCTCCTCAGCCAATACCTTCTTAGCCAAGCCCTTCTTAGCCAACGCCTTCTTCGCCAAGACCTCCTCAGCAAAGACCTTCGCAGCCACGACCACCTCAGCGAAGACCTTCTCAGCCAAGCCCTTCTTAGCCAAAACTTTCTTCGCCAAGACCTCCTCAGCAAAGACCTATGCAGCCACGACCTCCTCAGCGAAGACCTCCTCAGCCAAGCCCTCCGCAGCGAAAACCTCCTCAGCCAAGCCCTCCGCAGCCACGACTTCAAATTTTGTATCCTCCAGAGCGAACGCCCCCGTCAGCGATGTCCCCGCCGCTTCCCCTTCATCTTCATCAAATACCTTGTCTCCGTCCTTCTCAGCCGAGACTGCCGCAGACTCCAGAGCGAAAGCCTCCTCTAGCGATGTCACCACCGCTTCCCTTTCGTCGTCAACAACTTCCAGGCCTCGTACCGCGGAAGAAAAGCGGCGGAGGCGTAACGAACTTAGACGCCGTGCTAACCAACGCCGCCTTAGAGAAGAAAAACGTCAGAGCAGGAAGGAGAAAATCCAGAGGGATCCGCGCCGGTTCTTGGGTAGAAAATATGAATAGGGAAAGCACTTTGGCAGAGAAGTGAAGAATCTTGATTATTTAATGTTAGAATAAAACAAGTAAAAATGAGTTTTTTCACCTATCACGTTGGTGCCTATTTTTATACCATGTACCTTAAGGTACAAATGGTATATTAACTTTGTGCAAATGTATGTAACAGGCAGAAGGAGACATCTCCGACCCCATAAAGTATATATATTCTTGATCAGCGTCAACAGCCGAGTCGATATAGCCATGTCCGTCTGTCTGTATGTATGAAAACCTCGTTCTCGGAGATGGTAAGAGATAGACGTGTAATTCTCTTTGGTTTTGGTTTGTTATTGTTGCAGGCAGATCAAGTTTATTTCAAATTTTAGCCACGTCTTCTCTTTCCGCCTTCGTAATTTGCATAAAACTGAATTTTCTTCGACATATTTTGCATTATGTCCGTTTAGCAATTACGCAGATAACACGCCCCTTTCCGCCCTCGTATTTGTAATAAATCGATATCTTCGAAGTAGAGGCATAGCTAGAGGCATAATTTTCAGTCCAATAAGTCCACTGATCGTCAAACACGTACGTGCAAAATTACGTACGGATCGGACAATATATATAGAAGATATGGCCAATTAAAGTTTTACCCTAGGCAACGGCATGCCGCACACGCTGGGGTGACGTCATCCGTCTCTTCTTTGACTTCAATTCCTTCGCACGTGTATACATACAGTAGTGTGTGTATGTGTGCACCTGCTGATTTTTTGGATGTCAACAAACGAAAATTTTGTGAATTATTTGAAAAAAAAATAAATAAAATCAAAGAAATGGTTCATAAAGAAAAGAGGTACATGGTATCTCGTTGTCGAGAAATCTCTACTACAGCGTTCCTACTTGTTTTTAAATCAACTCCTTATTATGGACGGTTAAAATGTTAATTGCCTTAATTGTCGTTATCTATTGTCAAATTTGCATAAAACTTTTAAGATCGGTAGACACCATCAGAATTATGAATTATATAGTCAAATATGCAGATATATGTTTCTTCAATCAAAAATGTAAGACAACCAAAGTTTGCACCTTGGTTAAGCGAAGCTAATGCAATAAGAATTATGTCTCAACCATCTGGGAGATATCGTCAAAAATGTGGAAGAAAATGCAGTCTTATGCAAGTTACGAGGGCGGAAAGGGGCAGCAAGAACTACGTTTTGAGCTGGAAGCATCTTGGAGAAAGACGTGTTTACACATATAGACGGACAGACAGACGGACATGGCTGAATTGATTCGGCTTTTTATGCTGATCATGAATGTAAATACCTAGTGGGGTCAGGTCTTTTGCCTGTTACATACATTCGCACAAACTTAATGTATTATTTGTACCAAATGGTAAACAAAGTTTCTCTTATTATTTCAATATTTTTGGGTATGGCCGTGTGGTACGGACAGTTCAAGAAACGAATGTTGAGGTGGCTTTCCTAAAGGTCACGAATAAGAACTGTGTTTCAATATTCATTTATTCCATTCAAATACAATCACAAATTAGTCCTATGATACCGTAGTGTTAAACTATTCTATTTAAGCACAATAGCTTATGTAAATGCTATGTCCTTACCATTTTGGATTAAGTCGCCATAGTACATAGTACAATGTTTCTAGGGCCTTTACTCGTCGGTGTTGCAACAAAAATTGTATTTTTTAAATGAATCATTTGAGCACGCCCATTCATTTCTTAAAAAATCCAATTANTGTGGTACGGACAGTTCAAGAAACGAATGTTGAGGTGGCTTTCCTAAAGGTCACGAATAAGAACTGTGTTTCCATATTCATTTATTCCATTCAAATACAATCACAAATTAGTCCTATGATACCGTAGTGTTAAACTATTCTATTTAAGCACAATCGCTTATGTAAATGCTATGTCCTTACCATTTTGGATTAAGTCGCCATAGTACATAGTACAATGTTTCTAGGGCCTTTACTCGTCGGTGTTGCAACAAAAATGGTATTTTTTAAATGAAACATTTGAGCACGCCCATTCATTTCTTAAAAAATCCAATTAATTCTAGTGCAGAATTCGTTCTGTTGCCGCTGATTGCCTTGACATCCACAGGCTTTCAATCTACGCCGGAGCCGCCTGCACAGTTTTCATGCCAACAATGATGCGCATGTTTTACAAAAATTTACTTTGACTTTCCACTCGGCCCCGCCCAGCACTCAACTCGCCCGAACTCCACTCCACTCGAGCTGGGAACATGTATGCATCACTCATGCCATGCCACCTTGCGCCGTCGTCTTTTGTACTTTGTACTTTCCTTTAATGACTGGGCTCATGTCATACAAGCTTCCATTTTGGTGGGCGAAGTGTAAGTGGACATGGGAGTGGTTGGCAATTCCTTGTTATCGCCGCCATTGTGCGCGCCGGGAGCTGACAAGTTATGGAATCAGGTGAAATGAAGCGTGATCAAATTGATGTAACAGAAATTAATCTCAATTGAATTGGGATGGCGAGAAGAGGCGATAAGAGTTTGACAGCTTTAAAGCCGACGAAGCCGTGCGCTTGCGAGCCCCTTCAAGTTTGCGGCATTTTCGGGAACAAAATCCAACCATATTTTGCCATTTCACCCATAAACCCGCCATGATTGCACACAAAATACTCCCCGGCGACGTTTTATTCAAAAGCTCTTCGTATTAGTTTAATCTCTTTCAAAATCGATTTGTCCGCTTTGGTTGCTCGCAATAGTTTTCGAATTCATGGGCCCACATATTGTTGCATATAAATTATTTAATACCTGACTGGCGGCTCGTATCGGAAAACAATCACAAATCATCACAAAACAAGAAACACGCCACACCTCCTAAACAAAACAATTCAAACTCAGCGGCAGTGTTGACAATGATGTTGGCCAGTGGAGAATGTGTTTGAAATAGCATTTGTTTTACGGATAATTTTCGATTCCCCCAAAAAATAATATTTCGGTTGGCTTGGTTTGGAGAACCCCACCACCAGCGAGGCTAGTGTGTGCTAGACCGTAATGGAAACCCACAATTGCTCCATCACCATCGATCAGTCTAATGTACTCCTAGTTTATGGAATATGCACTAATTTGAGTGGCTTGTTAATTAGACAGCGTATTCAATGGCCATGTACAAGTCTCGTGGAAATTTCGCGAGGCGGAGGCAGGTGCCTGTGATTTTCCCGTCGCCTTGTTCTCGTTTTCCCAGGTCCCTTGTCAATGTCGTTTTGCCAGCTAATCGCATTGCCTTGCCGCCGCCGCCGCCGCCTGCCCCTTCCTGCAGAGCTTGCGGCGGGAAGCGCTTTTACGCCGGCGTTTATTTGCTTATTTCGCGGCGAGGTTCTATAACGACGGCAACAATAATATTGGGTTGCCAACGCGTGGCGGTGGGCGGGTGGCTCCCGAAATATACACCACAAAATCACACACTTTCTGGTTCAGCTGCGAAAGCCCTACTGATTTAGAGCGGTTTGCCATTTTGCCTATGGCCCCCGTGCAGTTGGGTGCAAAGCTGGCGAAGGAGAACGCCTCGGGTTATCACGAGGGCTGGAGGATGGAGGACGGAGGACGGAGGAGCTCCGCTCAGCGGAGGCCAGACCCTTAATGAATTTCAACATCAATGCGAACACAATCAACTGGAGTGGTTACTTATGCGGCCGGAGCAGGGGCAGCCGGAAACGAGCCCCGAAACCTCGCTGGGCGGCATATTCATTTTAAATTCGCCTAAGTGGCGGCCCGGTTGCTTGCTGTGTTGTGTCTGCCGTGAGGTTTTTCGGAGCCGTTTCTCGACGTCTACGCAGTCTGAATAATTAACGCCAGGACATGGACGACCTGGACATGGACACGGATAGGACGCAGACAGGTGCACGTAGCTTGTAAATGGTTTCATTACCCCTCAACCTCAGCCCTCACCCCTACCCTCAACGTCTCCCTTGTTCCTGGGCGCGCTCCTAACTAATGTGTTGGTTAAGTGAAAATTTTTAAACAAAAACCATGCCACGTTGCCATGGACCCGGGGCTTAAGCTGAATATTTGCTCAACTGGCGAGCGTTCGGTCGCTGCATTCCTCTTTTTGCAATTAGACCCAATCGAGTGTAGTTAGGAAGTTTGCACCACTTTCCCGGGTAGTTTCTACTCCGGCAACTAACCTAGCCCACATTCTGCATTCCAATCGCCACTTGGCTGAGCAATTAGTGCAATTTGAAAAACTATCAACAGCAACTTTGTTCTGGCTCCGTGTCGGGGCGTTCGTCGGGCCACTCAAGACAAATTACAATCCGCTTTCGGCCCTCGGGCGATCCATTTGATAGGCGCCATTGCGCAATCATAATCCCTAGTTCGTTTACTCACCCACAACGTCCAGGTAGCCCACTTGGCTCTTCATGGGGTCCGTGTTGATTTGGCACATGTACCTGGCACAACGAATCAATTCAATGGATTTATTAAATTGTGGTCTGGCTGGGCATTGCCTAGCAATTAAAGAATCATCTTTGGGTCGGAAATACGTATGTAGTTGCTTGGGATTTGGAATTTTGTGGCGAGTAGAGTAGAGTTAGAGTAGAGTAGGCAATAAATACATACCAGCCTTTGTCGGACTCCTTTACATCTCGTATACGCAATATCCAAGCACGTTTCTCGGCGTGAGTTATGCTCATGCGATGATTTTTGGTTATGACGTGATTTTGTATCGTTAAAATGGTCTGTGTATCGACACGTAGCCACGCAATCTGCCCGGGAAAAAACGTACAAGGAGTAAACGAAACAGTTTATATTTCGGGTAGATTTGAGTTGTAAAACTAAAACGTTCACCGATTTTCTCTTCCCCATGCTAATGCCCGAGTGGCGTGGTCGGAGCTCATTTATTACGCTACCACAAAGGCCCCAGCCAGGGGGCGGGAAAAATGTCGCCGAAAGGTGAAAAGCACTTCGGATAACACGGCTAACCGCTGGAAAATTGCAGAAACTGTGTCGCCGCAGGCCAAGGGGCCGTCGAAAGTTAAATTATTTTCAATTTGCTATATATTCTTAGTACTCGGGTTGACAAAGTGTTGGCCTAGGAAGCCTTTGTCATCGGGGGTATTATGAAATATAGTTGAAAAGTTGCCGCACCAAATAATGTAGTGCCTACTAGTGATGTGTCGCCTACCCATCTTTACATATTTTGTGCCAGATTCTGAGTATTCCTGACTGCATAGCGCTATTGCTACTGCTATACGGTCTGGGACACTTTCAAGCTGGCATCAAATCATGACCATCCGCTGCCCAAGGATTCTGTACAATTTTGGAGCTCGAGTTGCTTTGATCACCGGTCACCGAGGTTTTTTCGTTTCCCTGACCTTCGTTTTCCGGCTATCAAAAGCACTCGACTACAACAGCAACGCCACCACGATCCGCAGCGGCACCCAAGCTATAAGGTAGAGAAACTGCTGTGTCTTTTGTCTCAATGAAGACGCCAATTTCCCTAGCTTGCAGTTTGTCTGTCCCCACGCACCCGCCAATAGCGGCGAGATTCCATCGATTGACACGAAAAGCCAGCCCAGCCGCCCAGCCAGCCCGGCCAGACGCATTAACTGGATATCATCGCTGGGGCATAGAAACTTCGCTTTATGCCCATCATGCCTTGCTCGGTTCGGCGATTCACTGTCGCGATTGGAAGGCGCTCCCCGCTCTACAGAATCCCCAAGAATTTGTGCGTAAAAGTAAAAAAGTTTCCCCTAATCTCTTACCTTGTAGGTCTGCAAATTATCAACCACGCACTGAAGCACCGCCTCGCGACTCACGGGCACCGTCACATTTTGCAGCAACTCGCCGAACTTCGGGAGATCTGAAAGCAGAAGGGCAGAAGGAGGAGGTTTATTGGTGAAAATGTGTTCCGGTCGTAATCCAAAACAAGGTAAATATCAGGTTGTTTCCCATATTCGACGATGGAAACATCTGTATTTACCTTTGTTTCGATTTGACTAGAGATCAACGTTGAACCCGAAACAGAGCCGTTTGTAGCCGAAATCAAACTTGTCTTAGAATAGGGGAGCTTAACTTATGCAATTCGAGGTTAAGTTAAGAGCTTCAATTCTAAGATAATTTTATGATTTATTCAACTACTGCATCGCGAAGGGCTGATCAAGTTGAAGCACAAGCTTGGCAAGTTCATAATGCTTTTTAATATATATTTCTTTCCGAATATGTTTGGAAACTTCAACCACAATTATGTCACATCCAGTAGGTATGAGCGTTAGATGGACGCTCAATTGAAACGTTTCTATAAACTGCTCCGTGACAGCAATTGAACTCTTATTTGATTGAATTAATTACATTTAATTTAATTGTTGTGCGCAGGATTTAAACCAGAGGCTGTCAACAGGCAGGACCTCTTCGGCGCAACCCACATCAACATAAACGGGCCCAGGCCTAGACCAACAAGCCTGTCAGCGAGTGCTCAGTCAGTCAATCAAGGTCCCTTCACCAAGGCAGCCCCTCAACCACCGCCCTCCACCCTCCACCCACCACGCACCACCCACCATCCACATGCCAAGGATCAGTGCGGAATGCTCAGCGAAGCGTTGAAAGAGCGCGTTGACTTTAAGCGCGCCCGCAAGTATGCAACAGATTTGTGGTTTTGATGGCATGAAAGGGGCAATGGGAGCTACGAAAATCGGCCTAAAACTTGGTCCCCGCCAACCCCCGGGGCCCGCGCCACGGCTTGTGTTTGCTGATGCTTCCCAGCCGACAGGCCCGGCCAACTTTGCCATGGAATAATATAATAAAATAAAATATAAAGCAGCGAAGAACGAACAACAAAAACTCGTGTCAGATGGCCTCTTTTTCTCATATATGCGGGGCACGCATCGGTTGAGGCAAATCAACACATAACAATCTTGTACTTAAAATTCGTAAACAAGGCGATAAGCCAGCCCGACGACAGTGAAGGGTGTGGGCGAGCGCGGGATAAGTGGGATAAACGGGGGCAGGCGCTTTTTTCTGTTTATTGATGCGGCCGTAAATCTCAATTGCGGCAAATGCTCATCCTTCCGAGATGGCCCGGGGAACGCTCGGCGTTTAACTGACGGCTGAGGGCTCGTTCGTTCCAGCCCTGCCCGTCGCCTAATCTCTTCCTAAACATCACGTTTTGAATTGTCGACAACGCCCTCACCTTTGGGAAAAATAACTGCCCATTGCGGGCTGTCGCATTAGCGACACAATACCAATTACTGTAATTGCATCGGACTTGAGCTTCAGTTTCCAGACGGTTTTCGCACACGTTCATCGTAAATATACTTGCAATAGCGATTTACGAGATGAATTATTCCGAATTATTCTTTTTTCTCCAGTATTCAAAGGTTTCTTGTGTAAGTTATTTTTAATCGAAACATACTAACACATGCTGGTTGAGTTTTTTTTAGTTAATGGTTAACACAATGGTTAAATGCAGTTGCTCCCACTTTTGAGCAAGGTTTGACCCATGCGGCCCATTCTTAGAGGAATGCGCTTGCATTAGGGTGCAAAAAAGTATGGGTACATATGGGTACATATAGGAATAGGTACATATAGGAATATGGTACATATAGGCACATATAGGAAACGCAAGAAGCTGAAAGTAAAAACTAAAAACCTGTATTGGCTCCTAGGTCAAAGAAAATAAGACCCTGCTGTACAAGACAGTACTAATAACAGTCTGGACATACGGCCTATGGGGAACTCCAACACTGAGATCGTCTAAAGGTACGGACTTCTTGCTTTATTAGTAATCACGAGATTCATAAAGATCTAAACGATCATATGGTTAGAATCAAAATAATTAAAAATTCTAATTAGTATTTACAAAAACTAGAACGCCATGAAAATAGCCTAGCCCTAATTTATAAACAATAGGCGACTGAAAAGATCTCACATACTGGACCTGCCCTATAGATTCTAACGAAAAATGTAAATAATTGTTAAGAATTTTATAATTCGTAATAATACTTGTTTGTTACTCTATATCAATTAAGTTCAGTGAAACGATACTATGTTATTGTTGATACTAGAAACATTTGTTGATTGTCAAAGGACAGGTTGCAAAGGAAAGTATGAATAAAAAAGTATAGTGTTGATTCTATCAGTAAAGAGATTTGGACTTTAATATTTAAGCTTCCCTTTGAATATTCAATTTAAAAGAGAGTGGGGCGCAGTGTCACTTTAGTTTGGCTTCATTCCAAAGGTGCATTTGCTCAGCATTTGGCGGTCGCAAGGTCTAACCTCATTTCAGTGCTTTGCACAGATAATGGGCTCGATTACACGGCCCCCAGTGCGTGCAAGCTGAATAACTCTCCACTCAATAGGGATTCCTCGTCTGAAGCCTTTACGTACTTGTTTGATTTTCCCCGCTCATTGGTACACGTACGGTGCGGGCCACGCGTCGGATGAGTGATTTTATGGCATATTTTCATCGAGACGAACGTGTATGGGTATGCGAAAATTTGTTGGAGACTTGGCTGGCTCCCGTCTTTTTTTGTGGGATCGAAAGTGTGATTGTTTAGTGGATTTATGGGCATATGTAATAGGGATTTAATGTGCACACATTTTGTGTGCCCGAAGTGGATTCGCGGCAGAGCCTCCGGCTTGCCGGGTGCTTAACATAATGTTTATGATGAAGCGAAAGAAATTGCAAATCGCCATTTAGCGCTTGTGCCCGCCAGGAAAACTCTCTTTGGCTAATTTGCCCTAATACTCAGTGGCATGCCTTGGAGGGCTGGGGCCCCAAAGCACGCCGGGAGAGGCATTTGAATACTCGCAATCTCATTTCATATTATAAACTACTTTGACTTAGTCACCAATGCCTAATGGGCCACTTACTCATGCTCACTAGGCACAATTTTCCTTACCCTCTGCTGCTGCTTTAAGTGAACTTTATTAAGTCGAGTCGACTTGACTGGCATTTCAACTTAATAAGCGCAACGGCAACATCCACAGGCAGCAGCGGCAACAGCGGCAGCAGCAGCAACAGCGGCAGCAGCAGCAACAGCAAATGGCGCTATTTAAATGCTAAACAACTCTATTAAGTTGCACGACACACTTAGGTTCTTGCATGAGATACACATACGAGATATCCACACTCTCCCATTTATATATATGATGTACATACATACATATACTCGTATATGGCAACATGGCTTTCCCTGCCTTCCCTGCTTTCTCCCATATCCTTGTATATCCCTGTATCCATGCCAAGGGCAAGCTTAGCATTTCTTTCTGCCGAGAAAACAGAACCTCAGCACGTTTCAAATACAATTTACAATAAATAAAATTTAAAAGCGAGAAAAAGACTGCGACAAGAGCTGAAGCACCTCGCATCCACGGGCGGGGGAGGGGAGGAGGGGGAAGGGGATAAGAGGACACGGGGGATGAGCACCTGACTTAATGGTGCCGCTTGATGGAGGGCCTCGGACGTGGATGCCGGGCGGGCGAAGGGCTGGCAGACAAGGAATGATCACGTGACGACACTGGGGATGAGTAAAACGATATAAAATCAGCAAACCTTCGGACGTGGGTCGTCGGCCCGCAAATTAAATATTCCTAATTTCTAATCCTCCTGTCTCATTTACTAAGATGTTAACGTCAATCTTGTCGCCTAAATAATTGATTAAATAGATCCTCAAGTGCTTTGGATAGTTGGAACACTTATGTAGGTAATATTGCCGACTTGCAGACATTGCAATGGTTATAATGGTTATAAATACAATACAAAGTTTGCAAGCTTACTACCAATTTTCTAGCTTAAACTGTTGGGGAAGACGAGTATCCTGGACTCTTAGCGTGTATCGATGGTCTTTGTCCCGAAATATTTAAAATGTAAATATCTCGAGCGAATAAATTGAATTGAAATTTATATAGACATTTAATTATGAAACTGTCGCAATCACGCACGTACATACATACGTATACGGGACTGGGGCATTTATAAATGTTTACTCGACTAGTTGAAGTCATGTCCTGTGACTTGCGAAAGCCACCAAGTTGGGAAATCCGGGGATTAGTTGGCATTTCTGCTGACTTACCTTTCTCCGGAATCGCATTGACGACGGTGTCATCCCGAATGTCCTCAAGTAGCTCGTCCTTATTTTGCATTTCCGCTGGGAGTGTGAAAATCGATGCCAAGCCGGAAAGAGATGCAGACGAAGAGTAAATTTAGGTGGGTAGTTAATATTAGCTCGGTTAGCCTAAGTGCAAATTCAATTGCGGCTCTCGGAGGTGTGTGTGAGGAGTATAAACATGCACCCATACCAAACTAGAAATTCGTAAGATGAAATCACCCAAAATCCGCACCCAGCCCGACCCGATGGGAGGGAGGGAAAACTTTTCGCTCCGAGCATTTTTCCAATACTTTGGGGTAGTTTATTTCCCTTTTTATGCAGGAGAACCACAAAATGAGGTTGCAATTTGACTTTTGTGCAGTTGCCTTGGTAAGAAAAGGCGTCGAGGAAGGCGCGCGGAGAACTTCAATTCTTTCAGGTGGCGAGTAAAACCCATTCGTAGCGTGCATCATAAAATATTAAGGAAACGCTGCCGAATGTCTTGAAATATTTATTTTCATGTGCTTGCATTTGGAATGCGGGGAAGCTGCATCGAGGATTGCAATGCGCATAAATAAATGCCGCCAAGTTCAACTTAATTAGCAGCCTTAAAACTCTAACGCAGCACGTTAAGCATATCCTGCGACTCCTACTAAAGGCTTACCTTAAATTCAGTTATGGTCTATGCGATTAACTAGACATCTCCAGCAATCGCACACATTATTGATTTCCACTTCTATTTGAACTTGGCTCGAAGCACTCAGAGTATACTTTTCGGGTACTCCGACAGCGCCATAAAATAATGGATCTATGTTTCACCAGAGTGACCTTGTGCCACGTGCGTGCGGGCAGACGACGAGTCAATAAAGCAAATGGATTCCCGCTTGTCGCAGTTGCAGGAATCGAACTAAGCAAATTGAAAGCCAAGAAGACGCAGAACGCAGACAAAGGCGCAACCCGGCTCGGAGTGATGGAAGGATGGAAGATGGCGGAGCACTGATGGCAGGGACACAAATTTTCAATTAATTTTCGTGTTTTCATTTCTCTGGCCAAGCCATTGCAGTTGCATTTTAATAAACGCTGAGCACATGCTAACTGGGCGGTAAGGTTCTCCCACCGTCTTTATAGAAGCCACCGACTTGCAGACTTGCAGACTTGTGCGACTTCCCTTCAACTGTCGCAGCTGGCTGCGATGCAAACACATTTTGAGGTTGACGCAAACGCACAAAATATGCAATAAATTCGATTTATTGGGCGTTTGCCTGGCAGGGCAGGGCTGAAGAAAGGAGAGTGGTGGGTGGCGGGTGGTGCAGGGGGTTCGATTGGTTGATTGTGCAAAACAAGCCAAACATCAACTGCTGCCGGCGCACACAACTTTGGTATACGAAATGCGAGTTGGCCCGAAACGCTGTTTGCAATATTTGGAGTTGCATGCCCGCAGTCACTGTCACTTCCCATTTCTTTAGCCACATTGTTGGCCCTTCCTCCTTCGCCTCCTGCGGCTTTGGCCCATGTGCAGACATAGGAAACTCATCGAGCAGGGCCAACGAATTCTGTCCGGGACTGCTACGTGCCTCCTTTCCAGACCGCGCTCGCACAGAACCCGCAAAAAAACCAAAACCCCGAACAGTTGCAAAGTTCCTCGAGATGCTCGTCCTGCCCTTCTATGTTCCATGTTAGCATGACGTGATTTGCAGGCAGTCCGACGTGACCGTGAAAGATTCTTCCAAGCAACGCCTTTAAAATAGGGAAAAGCGAAAGGAACACAATCGGGCTCGGATCTGTGGATCTGTGCGATTGGGATGAATACAGTACGTCAAGGTAGCCAGCGAAGGACTGAGAGTGGTAATTGAGTTGCAGCAAAGAGAGGGTTGCAAGGAGATTAATATTAAGTTAGAGGTCTGAAAGGATGTTCGTGCCTAAGACGTCACTAGCACGCCAAGCGCCATGCAGATGTATCTACCTATCTGGCCGCAGCGGACTTAAGTCCAAATTAACTCAGTCTCGCAAAAAATAGCTATTAAAGCTGCACTCTCCAAAGTGTAGCTGTCGAAAACTCATTCGTTTTTCAACTTACTGGCAATACCCGGGACTTTGTCGAGCTATATCCCCAATTGACATCGCCCAAAGGCCACTTCCAGTTTACACTTCCGCTTAAAAGGCGGAAGCGCATTTCCCCGACTTGTTTCAGCTGACATTTCAGGAAAAAAATCGCGAAAACTATCGTGCAGGGGAGTTCAGCCAGCAAGCACACAAAAACAAATTAAAAAGAAAACTAATATTTAAAAATATTTACAATTTAGGGTCTAATTCGGGTTAATTATATATCATTCTTTGTGTGCTTGCTCTCTTCAGGCCAATGCCAAAACAATGTTTACATCAAAATGCAAGGAAAATTAAGCAAACATTTTTATCTGTTGGTTTTCCGCATAAACGAATTGCTTTCGCCTACCGCGTCAAAATTAAATTACCCCCTGCAGAGGCTGAACAATAGTTTTGTTTATTTATGCGAGTAAAAAAACATAACCGTTGCAATTAAAAGCAGAGCAAAAAATGTATATTTCCGCAGCGTTTACTCTGTTTATTTGGGTTGTGCAAATGTATAATCAAAGCAATCGCTATCCAAATATAGTCATATACAAGGATAGTGGGCACTAGTTGAATCTGTTCAAGCATTGTGCACTTAATAGCGCAATTATGAAATCTTTGATGTGATTTTAAAGGGACTCCCAAGGCTTAAAGTGACCCACATTTCGTGTCCACTTAGCTGCACACCTAGAGGCCACTTGGCTGCCTACGTCTAACCTCAAAACTTCATTAGCCGAAAAGCACGCGCCGCAAAATTGAAACGACAAGAACAACAAAGGCAGACAATTTTTTTGAAAAGCAAGAAAAAATCGGAAATGCGTTGGAAAGAGAGCAGGCGGGAGCACCTACCCCCGCTTGTAAATTGCACGGTGGCGGAAAATAAATGTAAAGTAAATGGCGCTAATTCAAAGTAGATTTATTTATTTGGCCATCTTTCCTGCGGCACAGCGCCAAGAAATATGCCTTAAATTTTGCATCCCGAACATTGTCGCTGGCAAACAAAGAGGCTGGGCTGGGCTGGGGCTGCTACAAGCGCTCAAAGCAGCCCAAACACGGAGAAAAAGCCAAAACAAAACCGGCAGCAAAAAGGTTGGCAAAGCGGGCAAATGAAAATATATCTTTCGGCCCGAACGCCGAAAATTATGCAACAAAAGCAGCGACAGCCGCCCAAACAACCTCCGGCGGGCTCTTGGCTTTCCCCAAGTATTTAATTTACGCTCCTGTTTTTCGTGGTGTAGCAAAAAAGGACCTGGGACTTGAGACCTGAGAAGCGGAGCACATGCTGCCCGGAACGGAACGGAGCCGTGGCTGTTGATTTGCCTTAGCACATTTAAGCCAATTCTCGACTCGCTGGCGCTGGTGCTGGCGCTGTCCCTGTCTGCCACTACTAGCCCAGATGATTTATTGGCCCGGCAGGCGCATCGCCGGATTATCAGGCGGCGACGTGTCAACTGCCCCAAAATTTGCGCTAAATTTGTCTATGATTCTTGGGGTGCCTGCAAGTGTTTGCTCTGGCCGGGCTAATGATTCCAATTAGGCGAATTTACACAAGCCTCGCTCTTGCGTAGCTTCAGATTCCAGTGCGTCGTGTCGGGGCAACACTTTCTCTCTGTGCGCTGCCTGGTCGTTCATCTTCGGCGGGAAAGTTCCTAAGCCAACTTTGGCAGCTTGGCATCACTTTAAAGCGATGATGAAATGATGAAACTTGGCAATGCAATGGAGCAATGGAGCTCTGCTGGGGCGGCAAGCCCGCCGCTTTGGATCACACCTCTCATTTGGCTGGCAGCAACTTTTAACTAATTGAGTTGGCCGAAGCACATGGGCCAACTCGAATTTGGCCGATCTCATTGTCCCACTTGTTGGGAACCATCATCCAGCATAGGTGGCATTTCCGTCATGTGCTAAATGGGCACAACAACGTGGGAATGCCTTTTACTGAGGCGCACACACAAATAAGCTGTGAAAACTGCGGCAAAGCCTCAAAGGCAACCAGTCACCGAGATTGTTGGGGGGCCACGCCCCCTCCCACCAGCCCCCCACCAGCACTCAAACGCAGCCCGGCGTTAAAAATCCTGCATTCTTTTAATTGCAACGCGAGAGTGGGCGAAAGGGCTAGCACACAAGCGCTGGCACATGCGGAGACAACAAAATAGTGGCGCAAAAAACGCGAATTGACCGAGTGCAGCGGAGCGGGGAAGTGCGCGAGCGAGGCGACAAAAAATGTGAGCAGTCCGTGGGGAAATTGTTGAAAAATTGTCAAACAATTGCAGGCACATCAACGACGTCGCAGGGTACAAAAATAAACGAGAAAAAGGGAGTGGAAATGGCTAAAGCAGGATGGAGCCGAAGCCACAACACTCTTTGCATAAAACTTGCCATTTTATATCAATCGCAATCTGCAAATGTTTTTATTAATAAGGCTAAAACTGACAGTTTTTTAATTTTTATTCTTCTCCCTAATTGTGTTACAAATATACCCTCTTGAACTATCGTGTGTACTATATATTGTCATTATTTCCGAACACAAGCTCGCCGTAAGATCTACAGTTTTTATGAAACTCCCTCTACAACCTAACAACTTTTGATTGGGCCTTGCAAAAACTAAGTTTATTTTGCACTCCGCGCCGAGCTCTAAACCAACATAGGTTTTCATACTTGATTTGACTAACTCCGCTGAAACACAATCGAGATTGGTATCGATTTTCGGACGCTTCTCAGGATGGGTTGCCGACGAGAACGGGGCACATATGTATGTGCATGGAAATGCGTAGAAAGGCTCTTATTTTTAGCTCGTACGTCATCACCAAGGGACAATTTTACGTGAGCAGGATGTGGGACACCTGCAACCTCTGCTGCCAACTTCGCTTGACATTTTGCAAAGCCAAATAGGATAAACAGTAGTTCTTGGATTGGTTCCACTTGGGAAAATTATGATCCATAAAGACCACCCCGGCTAGCTGAACCGAAAGCCAGCCAAAAATCCCTGACCTCGGCCAAAGACCGACTTCAAACCCTTTTTGAAAAATTCATGGATCACCCAAAGGAATAGTTGGTCATCATGTCAAGTCATAAGCCCAGAAACTGTCGACCCAAAGTGCCATCAATCACAATGTCAATCACTTTTTGTCATAAGTAGATACTCACAAGCACAGCTCGCAAGCTCAGAGGCACACGGGCCAAGGCAGATTCAGCATTCTCTGTGCAATGTCAATGTTTGTCCACTTGTTGAGTCGCCGAGCCGCACAAAGTTTTGGTAGCCAACTAGCAGCAAGGAACAAGGAGCGGGAGCAGCACGACGGGGGGCGCAACCCACAAGTCATAGACAAAGAAAGCTTTGGTGGTTATGGGGCGGGCGAGGTGCTCAAAGCGCACGAGTATGTTAGGTCAGGAGTAAGCCACAATACGCATACGCCATGTGTGCCCCTTAATTATGCCGAGGGATCTATGCGGACAAAAACAAGTTGAACGGCGACTGAAGCTACGTGCCCAGCCGCACTTTCCGCTCTTCCGTTCCTTCCGCCTGTAAACCCGGCTTGTGCCAAAATGATGAGCCCGGCTAAGTAAGGCTAGGCAGCCAAGGCGACTGGCCACATATTTCACCCCGAAATGACATCCACATAGCTCAGGCGAGGGCGCAAGGTTTAGCCACTCAAAACTTTTTGTTAGCGCTTGGCAAATGCGCCAAAGTTGACCTTGTGACCGGAACACAAGCGAGTAAATAGAGCGTGTGAAAGCCCATATCGATTATAGTAAAATGCGGAAGGAAGTGTTTAGAGTGATGGAAACTGAGAGATTTGCATTCAATTGGGAAGCCTTTTTGGGAACCTCCTGAATTTGAACACATTCAGTTTAAATCCGGGAGGGTTCACACAGAGAGCTCAGGTAAGACCTATTTTAAATATTTTTCTCTGGATCTGTTATGAATATGTTTATGTTAGATACAACCATAAAGATGTGTGCACCCTGACCTTGGCCCATCTCTCTTGGTTTGACTTACCCAGGTGATGTGCGATGTGATCCCGCTCCTCCGACTCGCCGATGATGAAGTCCTGCTGCTGGTGACGCAGGTCCAGGTGGTGCAGCTCACCCTCGTCGTCCGCTTCCTGGGCGGCGCTCAGGCCGAAGGATAACGAGAGCGACAGGCAGAAGACCGAGGCGGCGGCGGCAACAATTAGCTGTGAGGATATTTCCGACATTTCGCGCTTCCGCTGCACTTTTATTGTGCCACATCGCTGCCGGCGTCGCTGGGCCAGCGCCGCTGACTCTGCTGTCAGCGGAAATATTTTAATTTCCATTTTTTTTGTTTGCATCTTTCCCATTTTTTATTTGCTTATGCCGGAGTCGGGGCCAGGCCGGGCCGGGCCGGGCTGGGCTGGGCTGGGCGGTTTGATTATGCTTTTCCTGTTTCGCGCAGTCTTGGTTGTAGCGGCGGCGTCGCCTGCACTCTGATTGCTTCGCAGCCCTGCTCAGTGTTCCGCCCGGAGGTTCTAGTGCGATTCAGTTCCGACTCGATGCAATCCCCGAAAACTTGACTGCATTCACTTGCCGAGCTCCTTGCCGAGGGTCTGAATAGCATTGCGGACGCATCTCAGCACTCCCAGTGTGAGAAGTCAACTCCCCAGCGAATGGCCACTGCAAATAGGCAACAAGGTCGGGGGAGAATGTGTAGTATGCATAATGCATGTTAAATATTTAACTGAAATAATAGCTTTTAAATGAATGGCTTTTAATTTTTCAACGCCTCTTTTTCTATTTGTGCGACCCCTAACAGCAGTGCAGCGGGGTTTTATCGCATCATTGTTGAATATAATTTAATTATTTATGCACCCTAGCCATGAAACTCCCCTCCTCCCCCGCGTGTGTGCTTACTGCATAGTAAAGGATTGTTTATTAAGCCCAAAAGGATGGGAGGAGTCGATAGTGGTTTGAAGGGCGGAGCTTTTAATAGATTGTAAGCTGGGTTGAGCGCTGAAATAACCATAATTAGCATTCCCGGAAAGCGGCCCTAAAAATTGTGTCACCTGTGAAATAAATTAACCGGCCTTGCAAAAAATACGTGTTTATGGGAAAGGCTGCCTGTAAAAATGGAAACAAATACGAGTCGAAACTTTTAATCTAATAAAGCAAGCTATTATCTGAATTCCCATTGGGCGTACGCAACTCTCATGGATCTGTCCTTCGTCCTATTTAATTGCTGGGACCGGAGAGTGGCTTCCTGTATGTACAATATACCAACTTTCTAGAGAAAATCAAAAGCTATTTGAAGTAAGTGGGCTTGGCGGCGAGAAAGCCAAGTATAGGACACTTGCAGGCCAGCAGAAAATCAGAGGAAACTTGAAAACAAAAGTGAAGCGCAGCGCAACGGAAAGCGGCAAAAAGGCATTTAAACTTTTGGACAAGTTTAATTTCCCGTCGAGTGTGGGGAAAGTGCCAGAGATGGCAGAAGTCAGATACCACGACGAGGTACGGAAGGGGGGGAACAGGAAACCATTGAAGGGTCGCTTATGAAATTGAAGCACTTTCCATCTTTGAAGGCATCGAATGCGGGCAATCAACTAATTGCGGCCAGATCTCTGGTCATGATTTTCCCGTCACCCGTCACTGGTCCGTCCTCGGCCATCCCCGAAGGTCCGAAAAGGGTTCTTCTTTTATATTAGTATTACTTTTATCTACTAGCTATTGCCGCCGTTGATCATTCTTGTCAGCCCTTTGGCCGCTGGCCAGGTGTAAATTAATGAAGAATGTACCGGGGTTGACTTTTATTATTATTACTCCTTTTCGGGGCTTTGTCACCTTTGTGTGGCCTTTGACCATTTATGAAATGCTTTTTTTTTTGGCAATGTCCGTTGAAAATATCATTAAGATAGCTAGCACAACAATGGCCCCGGGGCCACGGGAAGCGGAAACAGGAAGGAAGCGAGAGGAATTGCCTGCATAAAAGTGATAACGGAATTGTGCTGAAAGCGCTAAGAAAATGTGACAAATGGTTTTGTTTTTAATAAATTGGCCCAACCGGTCGGGACAGCCAAATGTCACGAGTCCATGCAGGGCTCGCCGGAATGGGTGCCATGTTGTGTTGTGGCAGGCCTCAAGGTTTCAGGTGGCAGGTGGCACAGCCCAGGGGCCAGAGCGGTCAGAGGGTTCATAGGGCTAACTTTCCGTGATGGCGTATAATTGAAAAGGCTGTCTCCAATATGGCACAAGTGTAATCTGTTCCATCGGTTAATCGGCGGTTATATACCGCATTTGAAATGCGATATTTTTACGTATTGATTTTCTTAACGCCTTCCTGCTTCCCGGCAAAGTAGAGGTAGTTATTCGAGCTTGGGCAACGACTTGCTTGGAATTCTATTGTCTGATTATACAGCGAACGGTGTCCACTTGATATTTGACCGTCATAACCGAAGATATCTGGGGAGACAGGGGATACAGGGATTGCAGCATCTCGTTGGGGTGCGTCCTGCGTTTGTCTTTGATTAAGAGATTAGGAGGCCCAAGATTGGGTGGTCCCATCTGCTGGGCTGGAAAGGCAAATCAGTACGGGCAGGTCAAACAACGCCATAATGATAAATGGCCGGACGAAAAGGACACGAAAACTCCTTGCCAATGGGCGGCTAACTAAGCAATCCCGTCCAAAGCCACGGCGGTTGACACCTTTCCCGCCGCCAGCTTGGGTGCGTCATTAACATTTCTATTTGATGACTGGGAGGAGTTGTGTCTCGGGCCATTTCCATTTCGCGCATTGTGTGTTTTGTTGTCGTTTGTCGGGCTGGTTGTGTTCTGTTTTGTTTTGTTGTGTTGTGTTGTGTTGTGTTGCCCTACCGACTGAATGCCTTTGTTTTGCTTAGGTGTTCGTGCCGTTTTATTTCGCCTCTTTTCACTTTATCACGGGCTGTCAATCGTTAAATGACAAACAACAAAATGCGGCAACGGCGGCTGGCGATTTCCAGGCGGCTAAATGGTATCTATGATTCCCAGCTGTCAATGACAGTCGCTAATCCCCGCATTCCTGCATTTCCTGCAGCGCCGTGCCTCGGAAATTAAATAACAAATGATACCTCCCACCGGACGGAGCGACTTCTTCTTCGTTCGCTCCGTGTTTTCCCGCATTCTCACGCGATTCCGATTTAGTATACTATACTCCTCCAAGTAGACAAGTGGCCTTTTAGGATATTTGTACTTATTGTTGGCCCCCGGACAGCACGAGTGTTATTGTCCAGGAGTAACAAGCGAAACAATACGGCCATCGCTATCGGAAAGGATCTCGCCGTTGTGCTTGACACTTTAGTGTGCCCTGAGTACCGGGTATCGCATAGTCAGGCACTGCCCTGGAGAGTTTTCTCGAAATTTATTCTCTTTCGCTTTGCGCTTATCTGCATCTCCTCTGCCCCTTTTGCATTCCGTTTAAAACGTTTCGCTACTTTGCGTGTCAAAACTGCAGCGGAATGCCAGAAAGGCTTGTTCCAGTCACCTGCCGGCCGGGCGTCCCGGGGTCGGAGCGAAAGAATCTCGGCTGCTGGAATGGTGGCAGAAGTGGCTGCTGGCTCCGCAAGCAGCGCATTAAATTCAGCAAAGCTTGTGCTGCCGCTCCAACATTATATGAGTGTCTAAATCTGAAGTTTCCCATCGTACAGGCATAAATTCAGTCGCTCACTGCGTATGAGCTTTGGGGACAGGATTCAATATTTTCATTTCAGCCCATTTAATATGTATTAATCTGAGCCAGACTGCTCCAAATGAGTATAAGTGCATGGTTATTTGGTTATTTATCTCTCGAATTCCTTGTCGTGTCTGGATAAATAAGATATTATATTTTAAAAATCCTCATCAAATTGTTTAATTAACTGTCAAAGGTGTTGGCAAGTATGCCATTATACCAGGCTAGCAATAACAAGTAAAGCGATTGTAGTTGGGTGTTTCGACCATAAATACCCGGTTCAAAGTCTCCACCTAATTTTTGAAACATGGATAAATATTGCGGATTTTAATAAATCATGCTTTTCCATTATTATACCATTACATTTTTAAATAGCCTCCAAAAGCAAGCTAGCCGTTTATTCGGACGTTATATTTAATTTATTCCTCTTACATATATTCGTACGAATTCAATATACTCGTACCTGTGTTATCTTTGAGAACCGGGTATAAAAATAATGGCATTATTAAAAGGATTCTCTATGTTTGGAGCGGGTACTTCTTGGAGGGGAAATTAAGGCACAACATGATTGTATTGTACTTTGCTTCGGGGCAGTTGGCAACCCGGACACCTCTTGACAATTTAATTATATGCATAAAGACATAACCGCAAAGTGCATTTACATCATTTGCAGTAACTCATCTGTCAAGCTGCTCAGCAGCTCCGCTGTCGGGAGGAAAAATCAAATCACAGCTCTGTCCATCTCGGCTGTCAGTTGCCTTGGCGCAGTCTCTTTTCCATGTGGCTTGGTCCGTCCGGCTCGTCCCGACTTCTGCCGCCGCCCGCAGTTTCTCGTAATAAGTAAGGCGGCAAGCCATTCGAAATGCGTGCATAAAAAGATGGCAAACTGTTTGCTCCGACGCCCGCTCACACTAACTAGCCACCACGCTGCAGCGGCAGCGCCCAGTCCAGTGGTGCCCCATCGCCCGGTCACCCCAAAGCGCCGCCCTGTTGCAACGTTTTCTCGCCTTGCATTTGATTAACCTAAAAAATGCGTTGGGGCAGGGGAAGCAGCTTTGGAGAGGGCTCCGCCGTTTCTGGCGCTTCTTAACGTGAAACTTTAATAAAAAATCGGTCAGTGGGCGGGCAAGCGGGGCTGCGGCGGGGGACGGCGGTGAGGCTGCAACGGGGATGAAAATGCATAAAAAATTGGCCAGCTTACAAGTAGCTTTACATATACAATGCGGGCGCTTGCAGCGTGTCTGCGGGTGCATGTGTATGTGTCAACATTGTTGCAAGCCGCCATTTTTCCGGCACGTGTTTGCTTTCCCTTGCTTCCGTTTCCTGGTCGACCAGCCAGGTCTGCCCCTGCCAGCCGCATTTGGCTGACTTTTACCTTACAGTGATAATAAAAAGCAGGGGTCTTTAAGACTCACGAAAATTAAATTGAAATGCCCTAAATGCATGGGGCGCCATTTAGTATTTACGGTTAGTGGTAAGCTGTGAAATCTTTTACTTTTGCCCTCTGACCTTCGACTACAAATAATTTATTTGAGCACAATTGCTTCAGTGTCGGCCAAAAAAAACTCTTCTCAGTTACAAACAGCTAAGAAGCTTTTGCATGTCATTGGTCAACTGACAGGTATTTTATTTTTTCTCCCGGATCTTTGATCAGCGCACAGTGATGTATAAATACGTAATTGCTTATTTCAGTAGTAATCAAAGTTAAATTTCAGAGTCATTTTACGATGCTCAAGCTTTAGTTCTTCTGAAAAGTCCCGCTTGAGCAAAGTCTGCTGCCTTTTACTAGCATTACGCATAAACTTGTTAACTGATTTCTGGGGTATTTCCAACTACTACACAATACCCACGCAGATACGTTGTGGATTCCGCGTTGGCAACCCTATAACTCCGCACGCCCGTCAAATGTATTCCCAAGCAGAATATTGCTGCAAAATGCACAAAATGAATCCCAGATTTTAAGGGCTAAGCCCACGCAGAGGCAGCTTGTTTCAAATTTTGGTTAACATGAAGGAAATGTATAGCGTGCGTGAAATAAGTTTGCACACATCATGTTAGGACGGGCAAGTGTGTGTGTTTCGGCCGTATATTTCCGGTTTTAATGATTATAACACAATCAAGCGCAAGTGCCTAATTAGCGATCCCAGCAGCAGCAGCAGTAGCACCAGCAGCAGCAGCACCAGCAGCAGCGCTCTACGAGCCGCATAAAGTGCATAAAATATTTTCCACTCGCTGTGGGTGCATCATCGCCGTGTGTGTGCGTTGCATGAACATTTTATGCCGCTTATTGGGAGGCATGCAACCTGCGAGCTGTTGTTTTTATGGCATCCATTGGGGGCACATATGCGTGCGTAAATGTGTGGTCGGCAACGAGTTTTATTTCATAGTTTTACCCAAAGCTTGCACCTTTTCATTAGCGGTGCTCGAATTTGTAGAAATTCCATCCAAAGTGTGTTCAGGGCTTGGAAAAAAGACCCTAATATTGGATATCCGCAGAAATTAGGGGCTCGAAAAAAATTAAAGTCAAAGCTAATCTGATAATCAGTTCGAGAACGAGACATTCTCAGGAAAACAATGTATCCATTGCGATATACGTATGCGTGTTGGGAGTGGATTTACATTGTGTATACGCCTCGTTGGCAACCATTTTTGTGCACAATCTATTTTTATACCATGTACCTTAAGGTACAAATGGTATATTAACTTTGTGCAAATGTATGTAACAGCCAGAAGGAGACATCTCCGACCCAATAAAGTATATATATTCTTGATCAGCATCAACAGCCGAGTCGATATAGNGGGTCGGAGATGTCTCCTTCTGGCTGTTACATACATTTGCACAAAGTTAATATACCATTTGTACCTTAAGGTACATGGTATAAAAATCATGCGAGGTTAATTGATTTGTCGGTTCGTTAATATGGACGGATTTACATTTCTTTTTTCACTTGATTTTAAAATGGTTCTCTGGCTACAAATGTACCTCGTGGCCTTGTGTTGTAGTGCAAAATTCGGACATATACCTATTAACGAAACCTTAGTTTGTGGTGATTACCGAAACCTCTACCCCAAACAGTGTGGTGCAACTAACAGATGTTTTTGCCCAAATGGAAATGAAACCAAGGGAAACTATACGAGTATTTAGAGGTCTTCATCAGGGCACTGACAACAATCACATAGTTTTTTCTGAAAATACAAAACAATTATAGACAGGTTTGTAGCATAAACTAATCTAAATGGAACCCCTTTGAACTTCCCACAAACGATTTTATTCATAAAAGAAGAGTTTCCCGTTGTTTCTCAAAACACCACAATTTCCCCTAGAAATACATTGGTAACGCTTTTCTCCACGCTCTTTGCAGTATAATTAATTCGCCTCGACTTTGCAATAAGAAAACAATACGAATCAGCTTAAAAGAATCTTGTACATTTCCCAATTTTTAAAGAGCCTGTCAAGTTCGCGAAAATGAACCTCCAGCTGGGCATCTTGGTCCTGGGACTCCTCTTCACAGTGGTCTCCGCAATTTACGTGCCATATCTGTGCACCGGAAAGGACGATAGGGTCTGCGACCAATACCGCTGCATTTGCAGACGAAGGCGAAGATAAATCCCCTTGCGCTTGATGTGCCCGAATAAAATGTGAACATCTCTATTTCATGTTTTAATTGCATGGGAATGGCTTCAAACCCTCCACTTTGCATTGGCTAATATACTGGAATAAAATAAATAGTTTATGGCAATTCACACGCTCAACAAGCAACTTGATATCCTTTTTTGGCAAGCATCCAAATGAGCTTGCTAAAAAAAACTATAAAAGTTGGTTTCTTTTTACTACGGTAAATATAGGTGCCTTTTATTCACAAATATCTTCCAGCTTGAGTCCTATGTTTCCCATTAAAAATGTGAAGTACGAAAATTCTTTTGTGATTTTGTCGAACCATTCAGAAGCATAAGGTTCAAATGGCATTTGACCATCGATAATCAAAAAACTTGCAATCAAATTTTGTTTTTTATCATAACAATTTTAACGTATTTGCCAACCCTTTTTCCCTAGTTTTTCTGGTTTCATATTCCCTTTGTCGCACCATTCTCGCCACAGGCCACTTTTAATTGCAATAATTAAATGTCAAACTAAATCCCAAATTCCGCGGTTTAATTAATTCAATTGGCGTGACAGCCAAAGTGAAATTTCAAACAAAGCGCCGCAGCGGCACAATGCCAGCAATGCTCTTCATTTAGTGTCATTGCCAGGGAGCGTGTTACGCTGCCCGCTCCATATTTCTTGCCAAACGTTTAATAAGCCACGCACGACTGGCCATCGAAAGTGCAAGCCCGAGGGGACGCAGCCGGGCCGGATGCGAAAGTAAGCGGCGGGAACCTAAGACACCGGCAAGGACCCTGCGCCTGCCACAATTTGCGTAAGCGGACTGCGAAAAATGAACCCCGGAATTGGAGTTGGCACAGCGCTGTCAAACGTCTGCAGTAGTATGCACAGCATCATCCCTTCCCTGCACTTAGTTATTTATTAATCTTCGCTCGCTGTTCTTACGTATTTATGATTTCGAAAGCAGCATCTTGGGGAAATTTGGCGGGCTCACGCGGGGCCTGAAAGGCAGACAAGGCAGACGCCACTTATCTCGGCGGCGAGTCACGAACAACGCACCAACAGATTCCTGGGAACGGAGCGAGCGGACCGACCGTCACCGTTGCGCACTTAAACCACACTAAACTAATTTGCCTAGCATCGCGCACTGATTACACAAAGTCCTTTCGGCGCCGCAATCGTCCTTTGCCGAGTGCCAGTGCCTCCTCGGCAGGGCTTCGGGGCTGCTGCCGAGCGGCCGAGCGCTGCCGAAGGACAACAGCGAAGAGCACGGTGTCCTTTAAGAGCGCACTCTGCTGGCGAAGCTTAACAGTGCGAAGTCAATGTAGCGCATCGAAATTGGAAAGGAAAGTTGCCAATCCATTTTTAATGGTGACAAGTCAATACGAGCCACCCCACACGGTCACCGGTCGTCGGCCAGAGGCGTCTGGAAGTCACCGATCCGGGTATCGGGCAAGCTCCAGAGCATCGTAATGGCTCAGTAATTTAAATACAAAGCAGAATTTATACGCCAGCCTTTTCGGAGCAGCCCCACCAAGGGCCAAGGCATTCCATCATTTAGAAATGCCCCAGACACTCGCTGGCAATCGCACACTTTACCCTCGTCAATGCAAAATCAAACATTATTTATGCAAATTACAAGCCATTATTATTAAAGCCAGCAACCACAATGGTAATATGTTGGACTAGCTGGACTAGCCGGAGTGGCAGGGACCAGAACCAGAACCAGGAGCAGCGCAGGCAACCAACAATCATATCCGTCACGGACGCGGGGCGCCCATTGGAGGGGGAACGAACATCAATGCTTCGGGGAACGAATTTGGCAGCCGGCATAAATAAGTTTGCGCTTGATGTAGGTCAGGACTGCGAGCGGCTGGCTCTTTGTGTCCGCCGAAGAGAAGTTGTTTCCGCCGGAAGTGGCTCTCTTGACTCGCGGCACCCGCTCTTAGATGGCGCCGTGCAATATATCCTTCTAGAGTTGCCTACTTTCCAGCGCGTCCGACTGCGTGGGGCGCTTGTACGGCTGTGGCGGGTGAACGCCATCAAACACCGAGGGAGCAGACCCGCTTGCATAATGCAAGCCATGAAAGCACACAATTCAACCGCTATTTTGTTAGTAATTGCCGCGCGCACCCAGAGGAATTGCTTTCTTGGGCTTGCCAGGCAAAGCCAAGGGTTAAATTGATCTTATGACAGATTTTGCGCCCCCGCCAATCCCTAAGGTATCAATAACTTCTCTAGAATAAATACGTAATGTGTTTCCCATCACTTTTCACTTCAACTGAAGGCAAGGTTCGTTCATCAGTGTCTTGACCTATTGAAAGTAATTTCATTATTCTTCTCATTAGAAGTATCCATTTTGTATACAATTGTTGGCCTATGGAATAAATATTTATGTGTACCACCTACAAGACGACCCAAAACCGCTTCAATCATATTTGAGTAACAAGAATGAGGGCTCCTCAATTTGCAGCAAGATTTAAATAAACGCTGACAGAGAAACTTTAACCTACCACGCACATTGCCTGTATCGTTTCGGGTCCCGCTTGCTGGGGACTCAAAGCACCGGCTTGAAATAAAAACGGGACGATCCATCTACTCGTAGAGTCCGGCTACTGCATTTACTTGCGGCGACATAAATAAAAGACGAAGTCGAAAGACCCAAACTAGCAAAACACCAAAACTTGTTTGGCTTCAAAGGAATTTTTGCGTGAGTGCGGAGCTCCGCTCCACTCATACTCGTACAGTTTTCCTGCGACAGCCCATCCCACGACACCGGGACCCACACTGAAACGCTGTAACGCATCCTGCATTGCCAGTTGGGTCAGAATTTATGTGTAAACTCACTTAGGCAAGAATGTTTATGCTTTTTGTACGTGTTAGTTGCTGTTGTTCATATGGAGAGCATGTTCTATTCGCCTTTCTTCTCGCTCGTCTCACTTCGCCCTGAACCACTCGTTTATTTTGTCATTTTGAACTCAATTTTTTGTTTGTGTTGCGAAAATTTGTAATCCCGCCCTGTGTTTAGTAATTTACCTTTCCGGCTCTGAGAAGGCCATAGGAAAAATGCTTTCTCACGCACGCCTCCGGAGGTGTAATGAAATTTTTCTTCACTAATGACCCGAATGCAAAGGAATTCCCTTATTCCGGGCCAACTAATTGCCATAATATTAGATGCAATACAATGGGAGCTGGTCCAAGGCAGCGCCATTAAAAATAAATTATTATTTAATGGTAGCTCTCCGTGACAAAATGCTTTGACAGTTGCCAAAAAAGGTGGCCGCTCTCCCGTTTTTCACCCATTGATTTGAATATTTAAATAATTTAAACTGAACATTTGCCTTGATCTCTGCGGAACTAATTGAAGTCCCGCAAGTGAAACAGATGATGGGTCGGCTCGTGTTGGTAAACGCTTTCGCATTTGAATATGAGTCTGGAAACATCCAAACCAAATTCAATTTGACGTTTGGCCGCCATTAAATTCAAAAGAATTACCAGAATCACCAGCCCCAATGCATGCAATAAAAGGCAAATGCTCTGTGGGTGCTGATTGTTTTGCTGCGCATTTTTATATTGAATGATTTCGGGCATTGCAATTTTCGAGGGGCAGTTTAAAACCCGCACTCATGCTCCCAACACGGGGCAATTAACATTGATTGAAAGCTGACGGTGCCGTAGGGACTGGAAGGACGAGGAGCAGGAGGCGGAGTGTAATGGAAGTCAATAAAACGCAGCAGTAGTCAAGACTTCAATCAATGTGTCAATATTAAAGAATGCAAAGAAAGGATTGGCCTTTCTGTGCCGAAAAAACTTCAATGTTTTTTGGTCTTCGATTGAACTGAAACTTTCGGTAAACCAGTCAAAGGATCCTTGCATATATATTTTTCAAAAATAAAGAATACGAATGGAAGCACTAACCTGTAAAAAGACCCAAACAAGGGTGGAAATCTGTTCCTCTTTTTAAACATTTTGAAGGAACTCTTATAATCGATGGCAAACGCAAATCACGTTCAGTAAACGCTTGCATAATTCCCAACAAAAATTGTTTTTCCCCTCTGGTGGTAACCTACTGCCATCTGTTGAAGTTGAGGAATATCTTTTATTGACAGCACGTCCTATTTGTAGCAAACGTTTTGTAGTCGTTTCCATTTTTTCCGTTTGTGCTTAACTTCATGTGTACTAGTTTTGTGCGTGTTAGTTTGGAAATACTCTTTTTAAGGGCGTATTAGTTTTACCAGAAGAATCGGCACCGATAAAAAAAATTACCTATAGGTATATAATACCTGTTAATAGCAGGATCGTGGTTTTCATACGGACATACGGACAGCCGGACGGACAGACGGACATTGCTTGATCGACTCAGCTGTTGATGCTGATCAAGAATATATATACGTTATGGTGTCTTTCTCCCAGGTCAATACATTCGTTCGAATTCAATATACCCCTGTTCTTTTTAAGAACCAGCTATAACTATGGGCGCCACAGAATTTCGTGGTTTGTGGATGAACGGTAGGAGATGTTCTAAAGTCCTATTTTATCAGCTCTAAGAAGTAATCATTAAATATAGGCCAACAGCATGTAAGTAGCATACAGAATGGATTAGGTTCCATACTGCAAGCATATTTACCGCGACTAACGCTATTTGCTTGATTGAAATCTGCTGGAATTTGCGATCTCAAGACGTTGTGGCTGGAAAGCTGGAAACAAATGGGAAAAAACATGCATTTTATATGGATAATATTGCTCATCGGTCACTGGAATATGGCAGCTTGTAATCGGTGCCGTGGGAATTTAAAATGTGAGCTGGCAATGAGTGGTAAGAGGATATTGCGTACGGGATCGTTTTTATGTACGAGCAAACACGAGTTCACGTGCGTCGACCAAGTTTGCGTCTGTGGGAGACCTAGTATGTGCAAGGGGGGGCGTCAAATAGATGCCCCCAAAAACTGGTAAATGAATTGTAAAACTGAGATATGTTTGATAAAGCTCTTTCGGAAAACTGTAACCCTATTAATTTCCCTTCATTTGCGTTTGTGGCTAATCTTATCATTCAGATTAATAATTGCAAAAACTCCGTCGACCGCAACAAGTCAAAGATTCATAGGGATTCATCTGGGCATGGGATTGAGCAGAAATCTTTGGTGATGGCTTGCAAATGAAATTGGGTACCACAAATGAGAGGATAATTATTGCCCGAAACCAAGAGGGAAGTGGTAAATGAGCTGAAAATATGACATAAAACACAACCCTCGGAAGGGTCGAATTGGTTTCATTTGGCAAAGCGACGAACACTAGTTGAGCTATCTGTCTGCAGAGTGGAATTGATATCATCCATCATAGGTTGGGAGGGAAGGCAGTGGCTCCCTTGGGTTCGCGGGATATCACAGCCCAATCAATCGAAATGCTCTTCCCTACTATTATCTGCTCGGCGAGAAGTGTTGCTTTAAAAGGAGCTTCCCTCGCTTTTCTTTTCTGCAACTTGAACGTCTTTCTTTTCGGTTTTTAGTGAGTTCCCGCCACTCAGCGTGCGCCTTGGCGGCCTTATTAAGTTGGCGCCTCGATGGCAACCGAAAACCCGCTCCGGCAGGAAAACTTTTTTGCTTGCCAACAGCGGTCCCGGTCCCGGTCCCGGTCCCGGTTCGCTTTCCTTTGCTTTCCTTTCCCACTCCGCCCCGTTCTGCTCCTCGGTATCATCATTGCAACTTCATTGTCAAAGTTGAGTTTGTGCAAGTGCGCAAAGGGAAACTGTAAGGAATTACGTCGTGCAAATACTGGGAGCGCGAATGGGGCACAAAGATGCGGCGGATGCCAGTTGGTCGCTAATTATATGTAAATAGCTAAAACAGAACTGCTGCATAATGGCGAATAATCTGGCACCTACTAAAATAGCTCTCGGCGAAATCAAGAGCTTGAAACGATGCATTTTTGTTAGATCTAAGTAATACTCAGGCAGATTAGTATATTTAACATATCCTGATTCCTGGATAGACAAATAAAAACTTCCGATGGGATCATAATATTGGAGAACAATTTTGGAAGCTCACTGTGACCTACCTGTTTACTGTATCTGTGTTATATAAGATATAGATTTTACGAATAAATGTAGCAGCATAAAAAAACTGAGGGACTGAAAGAAGACATTCTACTTTTCATATATCAATTGGTGAGTAATGGTTTTGAAATTTAAAGTCTTTAAAAAGCCAAGAGAGGCCTCATTTTCTAAATGAAAATGCATTCGTTTTTTACAAATAAATTTCTGCATATCTCAAGGGTCTAAATCACTGGACAATTTTCTTTGCCCAGATACGCAATCGTTTTGCAATTATCTTGACTGAGGCACGCTGGTTGTGTGTGGGAGCTCGAGGAAGCAGAATAACAAAATAATTCATTTTGTCACTTGTATCTACTCGTTATTAAATTGTTTTGTGAGCCCCTTCACCGCATGTCGTTTGCCCTTTGCCCTTACCGCCACCACTCCTTTTAGCAGCTCGCTCTGCTGGCATATGAAATTTATGCAAATTATAATACGCAAATACACAACTTACGTTCGGGAACACAATAAGCAAGAAATGTGTTCCATGTTCTGGTTGCAAAAACGAGCAGTGTCGGCATTAATTCGGCTTGGCTGAACCTAGTGGTGTAATATGCCAGGGTTTTGCCGGATTGCAGTTAAACCTCCAGTGCACACATATTTTTTACTCTTCAGAGACAGCCACATGATGACTTAATAAATACATATGTTGCCTTGGCTTTTTCCATTGTTTCAAGCACGCCAGCACGTCCTAAGATTTGTTTTATATTTCTTGGCCGTTCGGTTAGTAGGTAACAATGTCAGAGAATTGGTATTGGCGCTGAAACCTTCTTTGATCCGTAAACAGATAAAGGACAACAACTAAAAATCGCAATGAGAAATCTTCTGACAAACTGCCATTGATTATGAGAAAAATGGAAAGATTGTTTGATGCGACAAAAGCGAGTGATAACTGCGGTTTCGCCCGCACCTCCATCCTAAGGACCCGGGACATTGGCTTACTGGTTTTTCTATTTCATGACTGCCGCTGACGGATTTATTGAAGCTTCGATTATTCCATTGCTTCTGTGGGAATGTGGTGCATGCCGCATGTGGAAGAAGGGCCGGGGCTGGGACGGGCCGGGGCAGGAAGCAGGAAGCGGGCTAACGTATTTTTAGACGCTACAATGAACACTGATGCGATTGATTGAAAGTCACTAGGAGTAAAAAATTGGTTTATGCTCTTATCTGGCAGCAAGGAATCTTTTTACTTGTCACAATGCTCGCTGCGCATCAGGACAGACCGGGTTGTGTCATCCACTGGGCCATGTCAACAAGTTGGGGGACAAACAATTTAAATTGCAAAGCAAACTCAATAAAAATGCTTAAAACTTTCGGCATAGATGAAAACATTATGGCAGATCCGAGATTTGTTTAGTTTTCTGGGGATCCTTGACGTGCATAAGCTATTGCCGCAGAGAAGGTGAAATGGACGGGAAGGGGAGGCAAAAGTTTTATAAGAAAAACAAATCGAATCGTTTATTTATAGTCTGTAAAGAGATTTTATTAACCCGGCCAAACAGCGCCGAACAACGGGCTTGAGAAGCAAGAAGCAAGAAGCAAGCGAGGCCATCGTCCCTTATGTCCCCGCATCGATTTCGGGGCTTCCTGCGTCCCTTTTGCCAGTTTTCAATTTATTAAAATGACCGTCAAAAGCCGTTTGTGTGCAAAAGTTTTCTCCTAACCTAAAACACTTTTTGGACAGTTCCCACTTCGTTGTTCGTTGGCCGTTGTTGGTTGTTGCTTGCGCTGCCCCTCCAAATTTTTCTTCCGTTTGGCGGCAAGCAATGATTGGGTTAAGACGAAACTTTCGGTCGGGGAAAAAGTTTTGGGGATGTGTTGGTCCGCTCTTATGATTGCCACGGAGCGCATCGCATCCTCGAGTCTTAGCTTGTTTTTCATTCCCTCAGACAGTGTAATTTTTGATTGGGTAACTTTTCCGCCGTTTTCCGGGCTGGGGGGAGGGTGGGAGAAGTCGAAGCTGATATATTCTTAATTTCTTATGCCAAAAGCCGTTACACACGCCATGCTCTCCGCACAGAGCGTGACCTTTTCCACCTGACATCGTTCGAAGCGAACGAAAGCGCTGAAATCGCCTAACTATAAATACCGAACACGGCCGGAGTCAAGCGACCTAACCTAAATACCGGAAATGCCCTTTATAATGTGCATCCGGCTCATGTGAGCTGACCCAGACAGCGGGTCGGGGGTTACGGTTGCGGAACGCCGAGTGTCGGGGGTGTTGGGATGCCGGGACGTCCCTAAAAAGCAAGCCGAGCGAAACCACAAGCCTGCACATGATTACACTGACAAAAAACCAAGTTAAAAGCTTCTAAAGCATATAAGAAAGCTTCCCAAAATATGACCAACAAGGAAGCCATAACTACTGACTTTATTTTATTACTCTTCCGATTACCTTCCCTCCCAACTGACAAGCCAACGCAAATTTTTCTCAAATGACATTGAAATATTGACCACATTGATACATATTGGCATGGGCTCCGAAAAGCGTTACTGCATTGTTAATTAGACTGAGTTATTATAATAATTTACTTTTACGATACTTTAATTTAAAGCCAGACATCGCTTCCGTTTTCCAACCAATTAGATAATCAAACTTCCCCAACAATTCGCTCTACTTCCTCGTCAACATTGTTCACTTTTTGACCATCACTTTAAGGCAACAACGCCGCCGTATTTTAATTAAACTTTGTGCCATTCCATTAACCTCTTTATACTTAGGCTCAACCCCGCCCTTCGCAAAATCCTCAGCCTGTTGCGTCAAACAGTTTCTGGGGCTAATTACACTGTCCAACCAATTTTGTGCAATGCCAGTTTCTTCCTTTATTATCCAGGTTCTTTAAACTCGTAGTACACCGAGGCGTCACCAAGCGTTGCAAGATTCACTTTCGAATCAAAGTTTCCGAAGCTTCTAGCAGAAAAAACCTGCCGGCCTGTGTTATCGATATAAAAAGAGCCCGCGGGCCTGGCCTACAAGGATTGGTTAAAGTCAAGTCGAAAAGTTAAATGAACTGCAAAGCCCTTTGGGCCTTGTGGTCGGGGATGGACAATAGGGGAGCATCCGATGGCTTAATAAGCGGGCAGCTGCTTCATCACAATGGCGATTTGAGTTATCGTCTCATTATTCTCGCTTCCACAATATAATTATCATTAAGTACTGGCTCGAACTTTAACTGATTTATTTGTCTGGAGCATATACGTATATAAAATAAGAGTAATGATTACAGCTTGCCTAATTTATTGGATTTTTTTGCGAGCCAAACACGCAAACTGCCGAACCGAGGTCAGTTGGCTTGCCTTGTCCATGTTTGTCCTTTTGTCGGGTCATTTATTAATTACGCCCCGCATGCGTGTCCTAATCTCTTCATTATGCGATTTCATAATGGATTACATTCAAATAAATGTGCCTCATTTGCCATCTTTGGTCAGCCCTGAACCCTGAACCAGCTGCTAATTTTCTTTAAGTTAGCCCATTTTCCTAATGATGCGTGGGCGCATTCGAGGCCCATTCGAGGCTCATTTCCCCACGACCTCACCCTCAGAGGCCTCCAGTTCACTTCATTTCACCGTTCGCAGCGTTCTGTTGTAATATTAATGCCTCCTAGTTTTCGACTGCCGGAGTAATTGAATCCGATGCATCTGTTAACTTATTCTTGAGTTTGTGGTGGCCAAAGCTCGCCGCTTTAATTAGGCATACACATTTTATTATACTCGTATTATTATTTCACCCACGCACCTATCGATGCTGGCATCTTAGGAAATTTGCTTTACTTGATCAATGGTTGTAAGATAAATCAGTGGTCTAAGGAAACAAGCAGGAATCTGTGCAGGAGTCAAATTTGTTGGAGTGGGTATTGGAAAGAAATTATACAAGAGCGATAGGATGATTTGTCATTACCTTTAGGTGCCACCATTCTCTAGGTCTATCTTAATATCCCCAGGCTTGGTATGAATTTAACCGCGAAACATTATTTTGTAACATTAGGGTCACTCGGCGGACTAGACGGATCACTGGGGTGGTAAGTTACCACTGGTAACCTCGAAAAAATATATTAAGGGATTTTATAGTTTTCACTGGTGACACTCTAACAAACAGTAAGAATGGTTTTTTCAGAGATTCTAAAATTTTCTATAATGTTTGGCAACAATAAATTCCTGTGTTTGAAGCTTTATTCAAACTACAATTAGCTGTTTTTCAATACATACAACACAATGACTGAACCTTATACGGCTTCACCCGGACGAAGGTTTTTTTGTGTGGATGACAGTTTCCATTGTCAATCAAAAACTATACGTTGCCATGTTATCTTTTTCTGCACTCTGGCGAATGCGAAGCTATATTTGGTACTAAGCACTAGTCTAGGAAATCGCCAAGTATGGAACACATGGGATACTAAAGTTAAGCTCTTTAGCTTAAAGTCAGGTTCCCAGGTGGAAGTAAATCACAAACTGGGGCAGACATCTACGCCACTCCGACGGAAAGCCACTGCTAACCCGAGTGCAATGGAAATTTAGAGGATACTAGCGAACCCCCTTCAGGAGAGGAGCTCCTGCACCGACGGCTACTACCTGGAGGACAATTTGTAACCGAAAAGTGAAAACCATTTAAATAGTCGTAAAAATGCGAGGCGACAGCGAGCGAAATACAATAAGGGCGGAGATGTGGAATGGGTTCAGTTTCAGTTGCCCTTTTGCGTCTGTCCCCCCGCCGCCGGAAAACTCGCGAGCACCAAGAAACACAAGCTTTTCCAGGGGTATCGTTCGCTAGGCACTGTCAGCTGCGCTTACAAGCGAACGGGCAAATTGAAAAGTGTTAAGGCACCGTAAGGCGAGATGGATGGGGGGATATGATGGCGATGGGCGGTCTGGGAGGTGTGGGTGGTGCGGGAGGTCCGGGAGCAAGGACCGAGGAGCGAGGAAAACCAGACATTGTGGACAAATGGCGAGGCTTGTTCATGAAAATTAAAATTGCAAAATGGGCTCGATTGTGTGGGGGCGTCGCCAGCAAAGCCTGCGCCCACACACCCTTTGATAATATTTGTATTTTAATTACCTGTCAAAGCACCGCGGCGTCTTGGAGCGACACTTGGCTGACAACTTGTGACAATTTTCAAACTGTTTTAGCGAATATACTTATGCATTCTTTTGTGTGTAGACTGGCACATTTTTCGCTATCGATATATTTATATAAGGAATATATCAGCCGTTTTTCGGGAGTACAACGCAGTAAGGCATGGAAACCAGGTGGTATACAGCATTTAAAGGAGCAGGCTGTGACTATTCCATCAACATTCGTTTTTCAAACCTATCAAGCGGCACTCGAGATTTCGGATTTCTCCTCATAACATATTCTACTGCCGCAGCGTGAACAGTGCTTACGGAATTAAAAAAATATTATTCGAAAAACTTTGAGTGAATATTTCGGTTAATCGGTCATTTGGCTAAACCAATCGTAAACCATCTTTTAAAAGTTAACCCACGTACTCTAGTTCCTCGCCATGATTCGCATGTTCTCCAGTTACTCCGCCACCCGCTGCATGGGGCTCGGCCGCCATGTGCTTGGGGCGCGTTGCTACGCCAAGGACGTGAAGTTCGGACCGGAGGTCAGGGCCATGATGCTGCAGGGCGTGGACGTGCTGGCCGACGCTGTGGCAGTGACCATGGGTCCCAAGGGCCGCAACGTCATCATCGAGCAGAGTTGGGGCTCGCCGAAGATCACCAAGGATGGCGTGACGGTGGCCAAGTCTATTGCCCTGAAGGACAAGTTCCAGAACATTGGGGCCAAGCTCGTCCAGGACGTGGCCAACAACACGAACGAGGAGGCAGGTGACGGCACTACCACGGCCACTGTTCTGGCGCGCGCGATTGCCAAGGAGGGCTTCGAGAAGATCTCCCGGGGCGCCAACCCGGTGGAGATCCGTCGCGGTGTCATGCTGGCCATAGAGTCCGTGGTGGAGAATCTGCGCAAGATGTCTCGCCCTGTCAGCACGCCGGAGGAGATCTGCCAGGTGGCCACCATCTCGGCCAACGGCGACAAGTCGGTGGGCAACCTGATCAGCAAGGCCATTAAGAAAGTAGGTCGCGACGGTGTCATCACTGTCAAGGACGGCAAGACGCTTTGCGACGAGCTGGAGGTTATAGAGGGCATGAAATTCGACCGGGGCTACATCTCGCCATACTTTATCAACGCCTCCAAGGGCGCCAAGGCAGAGTTCCAGGACGCTCTGCTGCTCTTCTGCGAGAAGAAGATCAAGTCAGCGCCCAGCATCGTTCCCGCTCTGGAGCTGGCCAACGCCCAACGGAAGGCGCTGATCATCATCGCAGAGGACGTTGAGGGCGAGGCTCTGAGCACAATGGTGGTGAACCGTCTCAAGGTGGGCCTCCAGGTGTGCGCAGTCAAGGCTCCCGGCTTTGGGGACAACCGCAAGGAGACGCTTGCGGACATGGCCGTCGCCACCGGTGGCATTGTCTTCGGTGATGAAGCCAATTTGGTGCGGCTCGAAGACGTGAAGTTAAGCGACTTCGGGCGTGTGGGCGAGGTTGTGGTCACCAAGGATGACACGATGCTGCTGAAGGGCGGCGGCCAAAAGGAGCAGATCAACAAGCGGGTAGAGTGCCTTCGCGATGCCATCAAGGAGTCGACCTCCTCGTACGAGAAGGAGAAGATGCAGGAGCGTCTTGCCAGACTCTCCTCCGGCGTGGCCCTTCTGCGCGTTGGAGGCTCCAGCGACGTGGAGGTAAACGAGAAGAAGGACCGCGTCAATGATGCCCTCAACGCCACCCGAGCCGCCGTCGAAGAGGGCATCGTACCGGGCGGTGGCACGGCCCTGTTGCGGTGCATCCAGAAGCTGAACGACTTGGGCGGCGCCAACGAAGACCAGCGCATGGGTGTGGAGATCATTCGGCGGGCTTTGCGCATGCCGTGCCTCACCATCGCCAAGAATGCCGGCGTGGATGGGGCCATGGTGGTGGCCAAGGTGGAGATCCTGGACGGCGACTACGGCTACGACGCCCTGAAGGGCGAGTACGGCAATATGATCGAGCGCGGCATCATCGACCCCACCAAGGTGGTGCGCACTGCCATTACGGATGCCGCAGGAGTGGCCTCTCTGCTGACCACCGCGGAGGCCGTTGTCACGGAGCTACCTCTGGAGGACGCGGCTGCTGCTGGCGCTGCAGCTGGCTTGGGAGGTCTCGGAGGAATGGGTGGAATGGGCGGAATGGGCATGTAGGTGTCCTACGCTCCGCTCTGTCATAGTTTTAATATTTTCTGCAGCCTAACTCGTCTAAATTCTCAGTATGGAATTACATTCTGCAAATTTTTGTATACTTTTCAATTGAACGGCTTTGTTTCAAGCCCAACAAATTGTTCTCTGGAATATCATGTATTGATTATTTTAACTTTAATATATTGCTGCAAGAAAAATAATTTTTTTAAGTTGTCCCTAATGATTGGGAATATGGTGGGTGGTAAGTATGCAATTTGCATAACCTGAGCATCCGCCGCGAGGTAAGACACTTGCCATCTTATATTGTCCAAGGGGGGGAAATAAACGACTATTTGAGATCCTTTTTCCGCATATGACATTTATTCCAAAACCCACTGAGATAGCTTTTAGATGGCCTTATTCGTCGGACACTTCAGCCGCTCCGCCCGGGCTAAGAAAACCGCTGGGCCCTCGAGCCAAGTGGGCCGAAAAGCGTGTTCAGAGATGTGCTGTGCATCTCATTTCATCACTCTGCAAATGTCGAGCATTTGGCCCGCGGCTTATCCTTGACGCTGCTTGCTGCACTCCAGTTGCTTGTCGCTTCAGCAGAGTGCAGCGTCCAACGAGCGACATGCCACATGCCCCACCGCCTTGCGGCCGTTTATGTTGTCAACACAAATTGCACTTTGCAGCTTACCGTGTGATGTTCAAGTGCTTGTTAAGAAGATGATCCCGGCCACGTGTCTTAATGATGCTACACGAGAATCTGCCCTCGGGCCGCAACTACAATGTTCCACTTTCCACTTAATTATGAAAAAGGCCGCGTCAAGAGCCGGCTGTTCAAAGCTTCATGTGTCAACAAGCCGGCCGGCCACAATAACGACGCTGCTCGTATCCTCGAACTGCGCCTGCCACTCCTCCGGCTAATCCTGTTCACTTTGGTGCATTAAATCAGATTTGCAATTGCCATAAAATTGCCCTCGCCCACATAGCAAACATTTGAAAAATTGACAATTTATTGCGCAGCTTACAATGGGCGGTCGAAAAAGAACTAAAGGAACGAATATTTTATAAAAAAGTTTGTCTGCGAAAGTTAAACTCCACTACTTAAAGTAGTCGAACCGGCAGTACCTCTTACAAATGGTTGGATAATCAAGATACGTTAAATTTTCCACGCAGAGACTGTTGCCGTAATAGTTTTTGCAAGTTCATTATTATAGATTCAAAAGAAGTTTTAGGTTGATGTTAAAGAATATGAGATTAGAAGCCTCGAATGATACTTTATAGATGCCAAAATTGACTTGAGCTTGCCGTTTATTTAAAACTCTTGGTCCCGGGTCTGAAAGCATTTACATATTTTTTGCATTCATATATTTTGAAGTTATTTTTATGGGTGTTCAAACTATCCGGCGCACTTTGAGCTAGTGCACATTGCATTTGCTTTTAATTTCTGTACCTATGCTGTGGTAGCGCACCCACGAGTGCGACATGCAGCAGCAGTGGCCTTGTTAGCAGCAGCTTTACATATACAATATGGCCATTGTTATGATTTATGTGGCAGAAGCATTTCGGCCGTTCTTCCTGCAAATGTTTGCGTTTTATGGGGGAACCCTAAGCGACCATGGTGGCTCGGCGTTGGGGAGTTGGGAGATGGGAGCTGGAAGCGGGCGGGTTATTTCGGCTTAACCCGGCGAAATTCAATTTCGATTTGCACCCCATCAAAAGACAAACAAAAGTCTTTGAACTTTGGTCATAAACATATTGGGGGGATTTCGTTTTTACATGTTTTTGGCAGGCCCCCAGTCTGGCTCTCGGGGACGACATGTGGAGCCCAGGCGACTGGTGTCGGCTGCAGTCATCGGTCTGAGGCGTTACTCCATGTCGCAAAATCAGTTGCCTCTCGCAGCGCTATAAACAAATTCGATTTATGCATTTGCACGAGAGCCGTTTTGGCACCCTCCGCTCGCAGTCATAATTGAATTTCCACTGTGCCCTTTCACATCTTACAACGAACAAGTATAGTACATCCATAAATGAAAGTGCTCTGCTCCTTGGCGCACACTGTGCGGGTCCTTTCGAAAAGAATAACAGAAGCCACTGAAATCCTAAACAGTTCATCTTTCTGCCCAGATGGCCAGATGGCCGGCCGGTCACATGGCATCTAAAGCTGCCCCTTGGGCGAGGCAATTCATAAACGGAAATGGCATTCAAACAGTGCCTGCCAACAGGGACAGCGCCACCATGAATTTCGTTTAACACTGATCTCAGTGTTCTATTCCCCACTGCTCGCTTCTCGGTCCTCGCCCAGGAAATGCAACTGCTGCCCTTGCATTTGAGTTTTGGATTGCATTGTGGCCAATGTTCCCGTCCCGTCCCATCCCGTCCCGTCCCGTCCCGTCCCGTCCCGTCCCGTCCCGTCCCGTCCCTGTTGGTGCACGTCGCTCGTGGATGGGGTGCGGGGTCTGGAGCATATGTGGCCTGGGGCATACGTTTCTAATTTCCTGACTTACCCGGCTTTATGCCAGTCCCCGTCCCCAAGCAACATCTCAGTCGGTTGACCTGACAATTCGAAATTGCAGCACATAAATTCATAAAGCATCGCTTTGACTGACCAGTTTTTAATGTGTGTTATGGGGTTCGGGCACCCAGGATTTGGTTAATTGGATTTGCAGTGACACAAGGTCAGCAGCCAGTTGACTCTTATCCAGTTGTGGCTTCGTTTGGGTTTAATCACAGATTGGCTGGTAACAAGTGTAATTGTCGTTAGGAAATGCTCCCAAAACCTCTTCGCGATGAGTTTTTCAAGCACAATTGAGGAATATCTGCAATTAATGGTACACTTTAATTGGATAGCAGGTAACAAAACAACCATCGGCACTGTAATTCCCGGTCGCGGCATACAATTTGTGTTTTTTTACTGATCGAACTTACTAATGAAAATTACCGTCGCACTCTCAATGCTGCTCGTTTTTCGCGTCCTTCAGGAGCCTCCACTTTTGTGAATTTCCAATCAACCGAAACGCCAGCCAACAGACCATTAATCAATTACTTTGCTTAATTGCGGAGCAGAGAGTTGTTGGTCTCAAAGAGACCAACTCGCAAGCGATGCGAGTTTAAGTTGCACTTGGTCGGAGCCAGCACTGGTCTTTAATATTAACCATGCATGGGAGTGATTTTGACGCATTCAAATTTCTCCAAGAGCTTCCTAGATTAAAACGCCATCAATTTAAAAATGGATTGCCCGCAGCTGAGGAGCAGCTGAGGGAACTTAGGCGGCGGCTCCTTCTGCTTGTTGATGCATCCGCCCACGGCGCGTCAGCTGCTGCTTTGTTGCCACATTTCACCCCGAGGCACCGCCTCATTTTGTATGCACTCAACGCATTAAGTGGGGACATGTGTAACACTGGAGACAGCGACTCAAGGAAACACCAACACCAACACCAACACCAAACACCAAGCCAGTGGCTGCCACAAAAAGGAGATACATCTCAACCGAAGACCCGGGGGCTGAGCCGTGGAATGTGGCGCGCTTGGTGCGCGTTAGTGGGGTGTTAATAGGCGCCCGACCAACAAATAGGAACAGCATTCTGATTTAAGCGCTGCCCAATTTCCCAGTAGTTCGCAAACAAACATTAATCTAATGGCCGGCTATTTTTGGCAGATCGGCCGCAGGACGACGTTAGCAATTAAGCCCGCAGGATTAAAGGGATGAAAAGCTACAATGAAATCGTGAAATAATTTTTACAATACATTTTTAGTGTACATTTTTGCAGTTGATTAAAATATTTGGAATATGATTTTCTCTCTTGTGTAGTTACATAAGGTCTGTAAAATGAAAATATAAGCATTCCTGTTCACTTCAAAGTTTGCCACAACCAGAAACGCAAAAAACGCCCAAATTTACGAAACAAAGTTTGTATAAATGTGTTGAAATCAAATATTGCGCTTGCAAAATAATAAAGCATTTCACAACACAGCAAAGCAGGCAACAGCAAAGTTCGCTACTACCTGGCTTTCCTGCGTAATTTATGCATTAAACATTTAGCCAGAAAAGGGCAAAGAATATTCGATTTCCTCGGAGAGGGTCACGTATGAAATGCGTAAAAATTCAGCAACATAAAGACAGTAAAGTCGAGGCTCTCATGAATTTATGCAAAATGCGAACGTTTCAGGACCTTTCCCCTCCATTAAGCTGGGCTGCAAGGACCACTAATTTGACCCAAAAGGTCTCATCTAGCACGCACAACAAATAAAACTTTCAAGCAGCAGTGGCACCAGAAAAAAGGGAATTGCACGTCTAAATAATTCCCAAAATTGTTGTTACCACAGCATTATTCATAGGATATGCAGAAGGGCGAGGCAGGCAACCTCGACATTTAAATTCCACAAAAGAGACAATTTACTTACTAATTAATATGCATTATATCCCCGGTTTCGCGCTGTACGAGTACATTTTGACTAGTTTTATTTGCTCAAACTGGAGACCTGCGCTTTTTTCGGGCCAATCAATTTAACTCTTCTACGAGACTGAACTTTTTTGTTGGCCATCCTCCACAAAACCGTGTTCACTGCAGTTAATTTGTGGCACCGCCCCGTATACAACATAAAACACACAACAAGCCGCCGGAGGAAGAAAGCGTTTGCGTTCAGCAAACATGTAACTCTTTATTTACTGGATGAGTGAGTGTTTTCAAATTTACAGCGTGTCAACAAGCAAATACAAGCACCCCAAATTTGGGGGTTACAGTTTGGCTGTGTAGTCTGTCCATATTGCACTACTAATCACACGGTTGTTGCCTTTAAAACTCTGCAAATGTGCATAGTAGCTCTTGCTACGATTTCAGATGAAACAGGAAATGTGCAACCAAAGCGAATCTCATCCCCGTATTTTAAACAGCAAAAAGGACAGAAAATCTCAAAGGTAAATTTGAGAGTGAATAAATAAAGGGTAACCTACTTTCATAGTTAACTATGTAACAAAAAAGTGATTCATATTTAATCTGAATGTCTCGCCTTCTCATTTGTACTTTATCTGAAGAAATACTTCCGGAAAAAACGGACTTACATGTGTGGGGGCTGTGATCGTTTTAAACTTGGAAGAAAAAAAAACTCCCGGATTCAGATACTTGATTATCCGAATAGCATTAAAATTGCGGACGCAGAGCAGGACTTTTCTCTGGGACATATTTGAGCTGAACTGTGATCGGTTTAGTTCCTGTATCATACGGAATATTGTCGCTCAAAAAATCTTTCGTATCGTGCAATAGAAACAACGGCTCGGTATTAGACTAATAAAACAAGTAGGTACGCTGTAGTCGAGATTTCTCGACAACGATATACCATGTACCTATTTTTATAATCATTAAGGTCTCCCGTTTAAATATTTTAACCTCAAAATAAATAGAATCAGAAGTCGTTATTATGACGTAAAAAAAAATTGTCACATAGCTAGATATTATAATTTTTAGATTTAAGCAAAATGATTTATATCTCTTGCTCTAACCATTTCGGTGATATAGGCCAATCTGCTGTAGACTATACCGTAACCAAAAATTCTCGACACCGGTCAAGAATATATAACTTATGGGGTCGAAAACGTTTCCATCTTCCCGTTACATTCATTTGAACATTCTTAATATACCATTTATGCCTTAAGGACCTTAAGTTAAGGCAGATGGCATAAAAAGTTTAAGCCATTTTTCATAATTTCGGGGCTAGTTTCTATGGCTTGAAAATAATTCCGACTTAAAAGCAAACTTAAAAGCAAATAGAATTAAAATTCTTTAGTATGATCCCTATTTTTTGGGTGTACTCCCCATTGGCGACGCGTCGGAACGCATGTTAAAATAGTTACTCAATTACCAAGATCTTGTTGGCTCCTTTTCGGACAGTTGAGCTTCCCATTTTATGGTCAAGCTGCATTCTGTTTCATACAAATTTTATGTGTGCGGGTGCATTCTCCATTTCCAAGACAGTGCATTTTACTTTTTCTATTAACGTCAATTTAAATGTTCAAACAGTGCATTCCTGGCTGTGCGAATCGCCAAGGGGGTTGCTGGCATAGACGCTGCCGCTTGGTCTGCCTGAAAAATGGCTTGTACGAAAACCATTAAACGACTGTATTACTTCTCCCAGATAATCGCTCGGAAAGTAGTTGAATGGCGCAGTTGCCTTTGCCCGGCGGGGCGGTCCGTTCCCGCAGTCATTTGTGGCAATTTGCGTGCTCATTGTTAATTTGATTTCCAGTTTGTGATAAGCGAAAAACACCTCGACAGCTCCTAAAGGCGAAGCCTCCGTTTTTCTGCACTTTTCACCTCCGCTTTTCGGCTTCGGGGCGTAGCGGGCGCATAATTGAACGATAAATTAAATAAAAGCAAGGGTAGACCAAAAACCAAAATGCATTCACCGTTTACGTACATATTTCAGGGCAATTGAACTCTTGGCCTGCGACCATCCTTGACCTAAACGCTTCTATTAGCCAGATGGCTGACACCACAGCGAATATGCAAGACCCACTGGAAATTGTATATCGGTTGTATTTCGGTAACTATCAGGGAAACGTATGGAACATTGCTCTATATAATATGTTATTTTTAAGAGCCGTGAAATATGTTCTACCAAATTTAATCCAAACTCCCCAATAATTTCCTTTTATCCCATGTGCCATGTATACCATTTCTTCTCTCTGTTGCCAGAGAGAAAAGACTTTACCGACCGTACACAGTATTTCAAGTTCATTATTGCCAAATTATTGCCACACCGTATTTGCAATATGCATTAAAATGTATTTTTGTCCACATATGTGACAATATCTTCGAAATGGTAGGAGCTAGAGACATAATTCCGTTTAGCGCACCTTCTCAATTTTCTTCTGCATATTTATCTATATATCCGAAATGGTTTAACCACAACTAAAAACTAAAAATTGTAATATCTAGCCATGTGTCAAGTTTTACACAGATCTGACAATAAATAATGAAGATACGGCCAACCAAATTTCAGCTATGACTTAAGTTATTTGTATGTACTGGGTATAGGGTATGTTGTAGAATAACCTCGACTAAAACGTTTCCACTTGTTAATGGGTCGCTTTGTTCATGTTTTAATAGAGTGTTCTATTTGTTATTCTAATATCAACTACCACTGCCGTAATCTGGAACTACATGAAATAAGGTTAAATTTAATCAAGCAGATGGCACATCATTAATGCAAAGAGCTGCCAAATTCAGGAGGCTTTCTGACAAATTCCGAACTTTCAAGGCAAGAGTGCTTTGAAAAACACTTTGCCAAATTCTTTGATAAATTGATATGTAAAGTTATACCACACAATATCAGAATCAGAGTGCAGATAAACGATAATGGGTGACGTACTTTTGTTGTCGAAGGAGAGTACGTAAAAGCATATAATCCCGCTCCACCATTCACACCAAATGTCACACCCACCTGCAGCCATGAATGCATTGACCAATAAGTCGCCATTCTCGCAAATCGGCTTCGGAGCTGCCGGCGGCTTCCTAACCGGCTATGTCCTGCTGAAGGCCAGCAAACTGGTGGCCGTGGCCGCCGGAAGCAGCATTCTCGCGATCGAGCTGGCCCTCCAAGCCGGCCTAGTGAAGGTGGACGTCCTGAAGATTGTGTGCGCGCCGGCGCAAGATCAGTCCCGCGAGGTGCAGGTTCGGTCCGGGCAGCCTGTGCATCCCGAGGACGGCAACCAGCTGAGGGAGAAGGCTTTCCATATTTGCGCGACCAGCGGACGCTTGTGCGTGGCCTTTTTGGGCGGATTTCTACTGGGCTTTGGCTGGGCCTAACCAAATTAAACGAACCGTTCCAACAGTAAACAACTGAATTTTGCTCCAATGCTCGGCTGGAGCAATTATACTAACGCTTTTACCGGATGCGGGAAAGTTGGAAAATGTTGTAGCAATGCACTCAGTACTGTTAACAAATACCCGCACCGCTCTTGAAGGTGCACGCATACTCTTATGCCCGTGTTTAATGTTTCTGAACAGCACAAAAGCGATCCTGCAAAAAACTTCAAACTTGTAACAACATTTTCATGCGCTTTTAAACATTTCAGCATCCCAGGCCGCTGAGAGGAAAATTTATGCATAGGCAAAGTTTTTGTTCCCCGGGAAATGGTAGCGGGGGCTTGGGGGCGTACGTTTTGGGGTTGGCGTTTCGTGAGTTTCATGTGTACTAAGTATATGCAGTGCAAACGCCCAGAAGAAGCGATTATCCGAAAGCATTTAACTTTTCATTTGACTCCAATCGGGTCTCAACATCTATCGAATATGATTGCGGCGCGTACAATACGCCACCGGTTCAATTACTATTTGACGAATGGCCGGGGGCCATGGAAAGTGTGTATCTGATTTCCCCGCTAGCGCAAAACTGATAAATGGGAATACAAGCGGGAAAATAAGAGAACGTCTGCACAAAATATAAATCGAAACTCGAATGCTCACGAGCGAACCGACGCATATGCATCACGTACATGTAGGAGGACGGAAAACACATGTCGTATGAGCAATAAAATTTGCATTTGCAAACGCCAAATATTGTTTTCTTCTGCGGTCAGCTCCGAGGCGAATTAAGGCTCTGTCGGTGGCCCAGCCAGTTCAACTTGAAGTTTTAATTATGCCAAAGCCCAATTGCCAGAAACCGGATAAATCCAATTAGCAGGCTAAGCACCGAGGTGATTGGTTGAAATTAATTGACGCAGAGCAGACGGTTTGCCATGGATAAATGGTGTTGGGCGTTACCTTTCTGATTAGCTTTGTACAAGCCTTGGAATTAGGTTTACGCACACAGGCCAAATTATTACCTTGAATTTACTGCAGTTGAAATAACACGACCAAGAGATAGAAAAAGCGAAACTATACAATTAATTATGTATTTACAATTGCATCGGCACCCGTAAAGTCCTAGTGGAATGATCTTTGTCGAAAAGGAAAAACTGACGGATGAGGTAAACTTTAAGCACAACAAAGCTTAGTTCGGTTGATGGCGATATCGATGCCTTTCGGGCAATATTAATTTTATAGGTATTGGCTAGCTCTTGCTTGGCAAACACACCACAAAACGTTTAAGCTCCACTGATTCCACATTCACAACACAAAATCAAATTTCAATAATTCAAGCAGCCAACTGCGTGTTATTGTTTACCCAACAAAACAAACCGCACCGAAACGAAACCCGAACTAAAACTCCTCCGTCCAGGAAGCAGCAGTGTGTTTACGCATGTAATGGTGCAATATATCTAACAATTAGACCAAAACTATTTGCACACAACCGCAAATAGCCAAATGGAAAACAGCTCGCTCGCACGGTCCAATGAAAATATGAAGTTTACATTTAATTTCAGTTGATTCAATTAATTTGGCCCACAAGTATTAATTTGAAATCGATTACAGGTAATCATGACATTCCTGCTATGCCAGCAATCATTTTTTACCAACCTCCCTCCAATCACTTATTACTTATTACTCTACAAATATACGAAAAACGTATTGTGCCGATCCAATGTAAATAATATAATTTTGATTAATTCATTGGTGGCTGAACAAAATTAGGTACAATGCAATGCAAGTATAAATGAAATTATTATAGCTATGAAAGATAAGTTGCGGCCATTTAAAATTGGGGAACTCATTTAAATTGAGCGAGCAAGGGCAGCGCAGGAGGGTTAATTGGCAGCCCTGCTCCGGCTGTCAATAACTCGATTATAACTTAAACAGGGAGAACTTGCACTGCAAACAGCACTCCTTCCCTGGCACCTTTAACTTCAAAGCACCGCCAGTGGCTGGATGGATGCTCATTAAATTCTCATGCTTGCCTGCAGTCCAGGCTAAAATACGAGCATCGGCACTGCAATTGCAATCGTCTCGCATCGCACAAAGGAATCCCTCCACCGGGCGGCTTTCTTCCCCATGTTTTCCTTTCTTCCCGGCACTCAGCCTCTTCATTTGCCGCTGCTGCCTTTGTAGTTAATATAAAAGCGGAAAAACGTGGCAAAAACACGAATGGGAGTCAAGTGAACCCATTGTATCTTCGGGGCTAACCCATGGCGGAATAACGGTGCACAAAAACTGCCGGCTATTAAAGTGGAAAATGTATTTGAATCTCAGCGCTGAATAATAGAACTGTTTTTAGCAAAAACACTACCGAAACACAATGGATCCAAAGTATAGTCGCTGCATTTAAATAAAGTCATTTTTGCATTAAGTGCTTGTAAAGTAGTTATCGATAAATATAAAATTAAACAAATACACCTATGTGTGAAATACGATTTTAAGCAGGGGAAGTCAGTCACACAACAAAAGGGTTGTACCACAATTTCTCAAATATGCAGTCAAAATTCCATCTTTCACAATTCAATTTAGGGAAATTAATTTGCTTGCCAACTTAACAAATCACGAAAATTTTAAATAAAAACTTGAAAGGATTTAAAGCTTTGAGAAACATTTTAATCATCATCAGGTATCAAAGAATTTGGTAAAAATATTTTCCATCATTAAACAAGTAAGAACGATTATACTCGTATTCGAGTGTCTGTTTCTATGGATGACTCGGTCTAAAGTAGGTATAACCGGCTGATATTCGCAACAAAGATAGATACTGGCTTTATCAATGTACTATCGAAATTTAATGCCTCTAGAATTGTGGGCGCTAGAAAATTTCGCGGTTTGGGGTGTTCGGGGGGAGGTAGCCGATTTTTAAAACAAGCTTGTCGGAAATGGTATCACACTGAATATGTAACAAGTTTTTCTTTATCCATTATAGTTTCCAAAGCCGTTCATACGGACAGACGGACGGACGAACGGACGAACGGACACACGAACATCGACTTGGCTGTTGATGCTGATCAAGAATATATATACTTTATAGAATCGAAAAATCTTCCTTCTCCCTTAGTACAAATTCAATATACTCGTACCCTTGTTCTTTTTAAGAACCGGGTATAAAAATCAAACTCAAACCTATCACGAATTTTTGAACAAAATCGAACCCAATGCTTTTTTTAGAGGTGCTACAAAAATTGTCTAAAAATTATTCCAGAAGGATAATTTTTTCTTCTATCTCTCGACACCGAATGTCGGATTCCATTGTAAATATGCATTTGAGGACACTAAAAATGTTTTGCAAATCCAAACATTGCACCACAATTTGCTATCGGCAATTAAGGCGAGATGTGGCGTGAGCACCGCACCGCAGGAATTTTCATTTGAATTTCCAAAAGCCCCTGCCCCTCGAAATGAAATTTGGAAAATTTGATTGATGGTTACGATGCCATTTGAATAGATTGGATGATTACGCTGCTGCCCTGTAACTATGCGACTGGTAAACTAAAAACACACCACTCAACTTGTTGTCATGACTGCAAACATATTTTATTGTAAATGCCATTTCGGTCGTTCATGTGGATCAATTTAATGATGTTATTAACAGCTTAAGCCCAACCAAACAAACCAAAACACAATTGTTCACAATTTTTGAAGTTCCTTAAAGCCAAGTCCCAAAACAAAGCGCAGCAGACAATAGTAAAATTTATGTCCAACCGCAAAAGCGGGAGGAGTCACTGCCAACCCATACGGTAAGGCCTTTAATATATCTTGCCCAGTGGGCGTTTCGGAACTTTTATCTGATTTCCACACAGACCAAGTCGTCTGGCTGCCAGACTAGCGGTCTGGCATTACGTGCAAATAGTTACGTGGAATTACTTCCTGAATCGGAAACTAATATCGCTTTTATCTGCCCCCCTCAGAAGAACTTCCTCAAAGCGGTCTAAGGTGAGTTTCGCCTCAAAGTCAAACATTCAAGGCAAAGCGAGGTCTCAACTTTTGTTCAAGTCGCTTTTGCACCTTAAATTGAAAGTCCAATGCAATCTGTTATCGGGATTGTGGAAGAGGCGCTGTTCCCGGCGGGAAACCCTTTTTTCCCCAACCTATCTGGAAGACTCGCGCACCTCCGAAATCGTATATTTCCCTTACAGCCAGCTCAAACTGTCGCCATAATTGTTAATTAAATTAAAATGCTAATAGGCGTGAAATATGATAGCACACAGACACCAGTGGGTTCCCAGAAGGGAGGCCACCGCCGGCTGGGGCATAGGCAGGTGGTAAACGGCAAGGCGCGGGAAAGGGCCAAGGAAGCGGAAAAATGTAACAGCTGCCGCACAGTTCTCACTGTTTCTGCCACACCGACGACTGGTGGCTTTCGGAGGCGCCTCGGGAAAGGGTTCCGAGGCGTTGAGGAGCTGGGTAGCTGGGTAGCTGGGGAAAATGTGGGAATTGCCAAAGTTCCCGCTCACTTGATTTTCAGAATAATACTTGTAATAATTAAAATGAAAATTAGAAACGGGCCCAAAGCGTTTGGCGCTGCCAGTGTAAGCATCTGCCAAAGGAAAAGCAAACTGACAGATAGAAAGATAGATAGAATGGTGGGAAAAGAGTCCACTTGGCTGCCTCCGAGCCTCCGTGGGCTCAGAAATTTTACCTTTCGGCGGCGCCTAATTAAAAGGGATAAATGCCAAGGCAGGTGTGAATCTAGTGCGAACCAGTCTGCTGCGCGGTGGCAGGGCGAGGGTGGACGGAGGCTTCCTAATTGCTAATTGCTGTGATTAGGGGGTTGGCATGACACCGCCGGCAATCGAGTAGGTTGGCTCTGCAAATGAGGGGACGAATGATGATACATTCGTTAACATTAGGCCCTTCCAATGGGTATTACAATGCCCTTACAACAATTGAATGAGTTTCAAGTGATTTGTTAGCCATTTATTTGGTTAGTTTGTGTTCCACAAATGATGCAGACAATTTGACGAAGTCTATTCTTTCGACTCGAGACACTCGACTATCAATATGGTCCACTAGATTTTTAAAGCATTAATAAATTTTGACAATCGGCAATACAAATGTATGTATTCTACCGATATCATACCAGAATTCAGTGTTTCTAAAATTAAAAGTGTACATGCTACAGAATTTGGTGGTTTGCGTGAGTCCATTAAAAACAAACTTGTCTTACACTAGTATCCCCGGAATCAGAATATGTAATTCTTTTGGTCTATCTATGATAATCTCATAGAACTATCCGTACATACAGACAGCATGGCTGAATCGAATTGGCTGTTAATGGGGATTAAGAATACATCTAGCTGCCTTACACTAACACCTGAGTCTATGCATTTTTAGTTAAAGTAGCCTTCACCCATGTGCTTACATTACTCAATCTAATGGTTAATTGGCAGCTCTATGGCCCACAAATTGTTTAATAAACCTCCGCAAATGCCCCCTGAACAGTGGCTTAGCTTTACGAACCACCGCCCACAAGTACATTCACAAGTCCCCGCCAGAGGGCAGGTACCCCATTACCAGCGTCTCCCCGGTCTGTGGTACTTAGCAATTGCCTATGTGTCTGCTTAAGTGCTATTGACAGTCCTGGCCGCAGTGACAGGTGACAAAGAGGAGACCCAAACGCCTAATCCGAAGAACGGCCTCCTGCCACGCGGCTAGCCCGGGGCCTTTCTAATTTGAGTGTCCCTGTCAGGGCTCCCAGATTTGTTGCCATCCCATCCGTCCATCCCCAAGCACCATTAGGATGATGAAATGTCCCCGAAGGTCACTGGGCATCTTGGGCAGCAAACTCACTTGTTGCCCTAATAGGCATTGTCAAATATTAATAACAATTAATATTGTCATTAACATTTCAAAATGTTCTCTCGTAGGCAGCACGCTCACGATAATGGGCTTTATAGTATCTTTTCACTGCTCAGGCATAGACGGTCCCCACTTATTTTTTCTGTGTAGGCCCGGCTCTGCACGATAATGCTTAATTTGGTGTTTAATTATGCATACAACATCCTTTGTGGGCGTCCCGATGTCTCTTCTAATTACTGCTGTTTGTTATCTTCCAAAGAACACTGGCCTGGGCCAACCCAGGATACCCGACCGTCCTCCCAGCTTTTCACATAATTTGCAACTTATTTTTCCATTTTAAATACATTTGGTCCGATGACAATTCACCAAAGGGCAACAACATAATTTGGACCAGCATTCCAGACCGGCAAGGAGGCTTAAATAGGACAAGCTGGTGTGCAAACACGTTTCGGAAACACACATAAAAAGCTCGGGGTCCCGCTTGTATTTTGTTTTTGCCCAGCACATTACTCTGTTGGCCTCATAAATTTTCAATTTTCTGCTTCTGGATAGCAAGGCAAATATTAAGTGTTGTGTGTGCTGGAATAGGGTTGGGGTGTAGTTTCATAGCCGCTCAAAATTGAAGTTTTACGCCCTCAAAACAATGAGTAGTACCATGAGAAAAGATAAGAAGTTAAATTAACTAATTTTATTTAACAAACGTATTAGACTTCCTAATTTTGTCAATTTTTTTACCATGTACCTTAAGTTTGTACCCTGTTTAAACAGGGACAAGGAGATGACTCAGACCCCATACACAATATACATTCTCAACAGCCGAGTCGATATAGCCATGTCCGTCTGTCCGTTCGTCCGTCTGACTGTATGTATAAACACGACGTTCTCCGAGACGGTAAGAGCTAGAACCTTAATTCTTTTTGCCTTTGGTCCGCTATCCATGTACATACGTACATCGAGATCATTTCAAATTCTTGCCACGCCTCTTTCCGCCTTTGCATTCTGCATAAAACTGTATTTTCTTCGACATTCGTATTTGGCCATAACTTGGACATAATAATAGCCAGAGACATGCCGATTTGCAAAACAATAATCGAAATCGGACAAGAAATATAGAAGATATGGCCAAGTAAAGTTTTACCCACTCCTTGTCAAGGCACCGGCATGCCGCTGCAAATTCCGGATGACGTCATCCCATCGATCCGTCAAAAAATCAGCACGTGTATACATATACAAGTGTATATATGTATGCACGTGTTAATCGTTTGGATGTCAACACACGAAAAATTTGTTGATTTATTTGAAAAAAAAAAAGTAAGAGCGATTATAAAAACAGGCGTAAACGGCTGTAACCGGGCGCAACACGGATGGAAATTTGATCTATCAATGTACAATCCAAATTTATGCCTCTAGGTTAAAATTTTAGACGCCACAAAATTTCTTGGTTTTGGGGGCTGCCCGGGATGACCGATTTAAACATAAAAAAAACTTGTGCTGAACTGGTTCTCTTTTGGCGTATCCAAAAGAGACGATTTTTTGACCGAATTCCTTCTGCATATAATGCTTTCTTTCCTGAACAATTTCTTCGCCTACAAATGTTCTTAATTACCAACCGCTTCACCAGCTGTTTATATGAAGTACGTGCATCACAGTGAAACAAGGCAACTTTCAACGTTACCCAAAATATATATTTGGAGAACCTCCTCCTTTTGAACAAGCTTCCGCAGCATCGCCAATTCAATCGCAAAACGTGTTTCAGGCTCACATAAATCTTAAAATTTCTCAAAGTGCATAATGGGTTGCTCCGATCCGGCGCTTAAAATCCGTTAAATAAGCCAAGGCATATGACAAATCTCTGCGGCTGCTTTGTAAAGAATCGGATGCAATAATGGAGATGCTGAAAGGGAGATTGTTGGAGTTTTACTGGGAACGTCGGTCAGGGATGGTCGCCCAATTGGGGCTGCTGCATGGTCTGGTCATAAATTTTATTGGCCTATTGAAAACTTGACAGGCATACACATTTTTGTCGCATAATTGCATGTATCCGTTCTCGCATACATGGTAAAAAGGTGCATTGTATTCGCGGACAAACATACTCGTACAATCTGACTCGGTAAGAGATTTGCTAAAACATCCACTCAACGAGCGACTATTCAAACACAGACGAATCTGAACATTAGGAGATAATGCTTAAACTTTTGCCCACAAATCCAATTGAGCGCACCACCTTTCATCAATAAAGTGGAGCCACAAGTTTATTTGCTCATTCAGCTCAATCACAGATCAAATAGCTGGGAAAAAGTGTGGCAGAGAAAATACCTGGCAAACTATTTAAACTATGCTCCGACCTTTGACTGCAAACAAGGAGCTGCAAGCTGCAGATTGCATAGGAGCTCCTTGGATTCGTGTACTGGGTGGGCGGGGAGGTCGAGAGGTCGAGAGGTCGGGAGAAGGATGAAGTCAGACAATTGCCCCAAGGAATCGGACAGGCAGCATAAATTGCCCCAACGTGAAAAACGTTCCGGGCTAAGGCCAAGCCAAGCAATCCATACAACTTTGCTCTCGCCTTGATTTTCGTTTGTTTGTCTGCAAACAATCAATTCGACAAAGCTAAAGTTTGAACAAAAAAGTGAAAATGCGCAACATGGGCTTTACTAACATAATCTTGCCAAAACTTCTCGAGTTGTCGCATTTGACTCAAAACGCAAGGTGGATTTCTAATTAACCGATTACCCAAAATAGGGAAACATTTCTTGTAAATAATTCCCGTCAAGGATACCCGACCTTCCTCCCTGTTTTTATATCATTTGCAACTTATTTTTCCCATTTTAAATACATTTCGTCCGTTAACAATTCACCTTAAAGAGGTAACAACTATTTTAACATAATAGTAAAAGAGTTGGGATATTTTCAAGAAGTTTTTTTTTTCGACAAAAAAGTTTTTGTGGGGTCCATATTATAATTAATTTAAATACATGAATGTTTCAAAAAAACTTTAATTTTCGACACATTTTCTATTGCTGTTTAATTTAAGCTTTTTCCACCCGCACTAAAAATAATCTGTTTATAACCCCCAACAAATAATATAACGTGTAACACAACACTGATTAAAACCGCTGTCAGAGTGATTGACAGAAAACGAATTCTGAGCCAAACGAACGGCGTGCTACATGTATAAATTACAAAATAAATAACATAAATTTTCTTTATTTTCGTCGTTGCCAAGCACATCCGACACCCCCAAAAATAAGGAAACGCTAACTCATCGAGGTGTCGTTCCGACAAAACACTGATAAACATCCTAAAAGCCCCCTTCTAAAAACTTTGTACAAAAAATAGAGTCAAAGCTGTCAGTTTCCGTTTTCTATATCGGGGCTTTTTCCCATAAATTAAATAATACCATTAGTGTATCATGTATATATCGTGCCCCTTTAACGTTTTGTATGCGGACATATTTATTTCCGACAATCAAAGAAAGATCTAAATTAATATTCCTTACAATAGGTTGAGTTAGGCTTACGTGAAAAAAGACCTCCTTTTGTTGGCTTTATAGTCACTATATTTGTTACAAAGACTTCAACAAACGTTGCTTTGTTTAAAGAATAATTATTTAATTTGTAAATACAGGGTACCTTGCTTTTCCACTCGCAAATGTTTGTAATAATCTTTTGTAGTGCCAAAACGGGCACAAGTTGACGAATGTTTTTCAAAAGCTATTATTAAATAAGGGTTTTAAATAATTGAATTTATTAATCCTCGTGTTACTTGGGTTGTAACTGAAAACTATATTTCGCAACTATAAATACATTAACCAGTTCAATGTATTGTGGGTTCATCAAAAACAATAGAACCACCCACGACGAAATACCTGTACGCACCACGCTCTTTCATGCATGGGGACGTGCGTTGACATAAACATGTTAAATCCAATAAAAACATTTGGCTTACTGAATTTATAACATAAATGACCTTGTCTACCGGATGGTGAACACGTTTTACAAATATTTGTGTATGAATTCCGTAAGCATACAAGTTGGTACTAATCCCGGGTGTTGTGCTCTCGTACTTACTGTTGATTTTGGCCTAGGAAAGCTTTTTGTTGAAGATAAGAAGAGTACGCTTCAATTAAATCCTGCCTGACGCGGACAACTTTTTCTACATTTTATTTTTTACAAAAAGAACTGAAATGATTTTAATTAACGCTTGAGCCATACATTAGTAAAAACCGCCAAGCTGTCACTAGCAGAAGCCTATGAAAGTACCAAGTTGGGCCGTACTCATTCGTGAAGAAATGTCAAAACAATATGCGGCATTATGGGCCAATTATGGAAATATTTTATTAATTCGCTGTTATATTTGTGTATGTTTTTATTTTTCTCCGATATTTAAATTTTTTAATATGAATTTATTTACCGTAGCAATTCGAAAAACCACAAGTATTTGAGGGGAAATGTATTCTTATTTTTCCTACGTAGAATACTTTGGAAAATACTCGGCCAAACACTTAAAAATATGTACTATTTATTGGCTATGCGTGGCTATGATCATTGCTTTTATTATTCAAAGTGTTGAGTAATTATCGATGTAAATGAATGTGCTACTCATGATTAAAGCAAATACTTTCGGGTTAATCAATCTGCTTGAGTTTGGCTATCAAAGCTATTTCCGGTGACCGGTCGGGTGGAGAAGCGCAATCAGCTTGCCAATTTCAATGCAGGGAGAGGGGAGCTGCAGCACTTAATAAACGCAATTAATCCAATTAAAATGTCATGTCCCATTAATGCAAATTAAGCTGAGCGCAAATGTTCTGCAATTAAATAAATGCTCTTAAACCAATGAAATGCACACGCACGCTCTCCCCCAAAGAGTGGGTGGTGTGGGTCGGATATCCTATCGACGGCGCAAAGCCGCTTGACAGCTGAAAGATGAAAGAGGATTCCGGACACACACGCCTGGGCCGTGTGGCCGGGACCCGGGCACGGGGTCCTTGCAGCAGCCAATGAGCTTGCAAATTTACACGTCACGATAAACATCAATGAACAATTCAATGTAAAGCTGCAAAACGTAGGTGTCCCTTTGTCAACTTCAATTATCGTGTCATCTTTTCCCGCTTTTCATTTTTCCCCCACCGCATTTTGACTTTATTAACATAAGCGCCTGGTGTCAATGGTTCGCTCATTTCACACTAATTAAGTGCATTGTGGTGGTCCTTCTGTGTGAGTAAATTGAAACGGCGAAATGGCGATATCCTTTGCAACTTTATTATGATTTTGGCCTACAACTTTATTACCCCAAAACAGGGGGTTCCGAAACTAGAGACAATAGAGTGCTCGAGGCCGTACTTAACTACTATTTCATTGGCAAATATGCCGCACATCACAACAAATACCATTCTGCTCTGGAACATACGACAATTTCGTAACACGTACTTGGCTTGTCCGTTCTATCCTCTGGCCGCACATAATTCAAACAAAGGATTTCCCTGCTCACCACATTTTATTGCACTACTCGTTCCATAATAAAGTTAATAAAATATAAATAAGCATAAATCACGCACATAAGCAAACAGGAACATGATTAACAAGGTCATTTAGAGGCACTTGTTTTCCGCCGCCACCAACGCCCCCTCTGTCGGGCTTTTTGTACCTCGGCCTTTGGCAAGTGGGCCGGTTCCAACGTTCGAGTGGGCCAACGACGGTTTAGCCAAAGGCCCAAAGCGATTTCCCATACAGCTCAGAAAATTCGATTAGTGTGCTATGCCGGTACCGCCCCGAAACTGAACCCTCGCTCCTCCTCGATCCCAAAAACAAACTAAATAAAGGGCGGCCTGCGAGCTCGTGTTTTCAGATATATATTACTCTGGGGAGACATTTGATAATAACTTGCGGCCAATGCGGACTATAATCAGCATAAGTTAGACAACTCTAGTCTGTTTTGCTGTTTGCACTACCAGTTAACAGATGTATGCTCTGTGGTAGTCGGTGATGTATGGCAGGGTCGGTGGGAAAAACCTTTGCCGCATCCCTGGTCGTGCCACCATCATCTATCTGCGGGAGCGCAGACAGGCAGCATATATTTTCCGGCTGACACAGCGGACATTAATCATTTGTATTGCTTGGATTTCTTTGTTGTTTCACTTTTTTCCAGGGCAAACAAGTCAATTGTTGGACTTTTATTGCCGCGCAAGAAGAGCGTCGGAGTTCCCGATAACCAGATTTATTTTGGTCAACAAAAACTATGGAGAGACGCAATGGATATTCAAATAATCAGCATTACTTAAGGGGTACGCCTCTGTTTAAGCCGAATTGGAAACGTAAATGGTTAGATGGGAATGGTTCCAGGACTTCTTCAAGCAGCAAGCTTAAAAGTGAAAAAAGGCCACAATGGCTGCATCTGTGAAAGGCAAATAATATTTTCTGTTCTGTTAACTCGATAAAGAATCTTTATTGAAGATAACAAGATGGAGTCCCAATATAGGTTATTGAACAGGGCTAACCATTATACAATTATAGACCACTTATGAAATGTAGGCTCAATGAGAATTCTATAATATTTCTTCATGTTTTTTTTTCAACGCAGTAGATTTTTAATTGCATTTTGTCGGCATTAGTTAATAGCTGTTGAAGTATCAACAATATATCAACTAAATGTACCGTGAATTTTCTATTTTTCTTTAGATATAAACATATATGTTCAGAATTGGTATATTCATCCGCTTTTGATTAAACATCTTATGTTGGCATCCCCAGTACAACTTTATTAGGAGTATATATCTTAGAGAAGTTTAATAAAGCATTTCCTGGCGCATCCGAGAAAGGTTTACCTAAAAATGTTGCCTTCAAGAACCCAGCACGATTATGGAAGCCCCGGCGGAGAACAAATTTTAATACTTTAAAAAAGATAAAAAATTTATTAGGCACGTTGTGTCGAGGCTTAGGCAAGGCGTTCTACGGCAGACAATATAATATAAACTGTAAATCCCCGGCTGGTTGGAGAATGTGTGCGAGTTGGCCTGCCTGCTGTTTGTTAGGTGAGCAAATAAACAGGGCTTTTCCATTTTTCATTCGAGGCGTCGCCCACAAATACGCACACGCCCAGGTGAAAGGGGGAAAGCGAAAGCAGTTAAAACAAACACACGGGATAAGCGGCTGCAAACACACCCGGGTGCCTGTTTGTGTTTGCCAAGGCTGTGGGTGTGGGCCGGGGACAAGGGTAGCGATACAGGGATTGAGGCTGGGGATTGGGGCAAGGATGTGGGGCATAGGTGGGCAGCCACGTGTGACAGGTCGACGTCGACTTGTTGCACTTGCTGCAGTGGCAGTGGCAGTGGCTGTGGCAGTGGCACTTCCAGTTGCAGTTGCAGTAGCTGCCGTGCAGCGGGCTAAAAAGGCGGCGGAAAGATACACACTCTCCGGCTCCCGACTCTCCTCCATGCATCCAGCAAATGAATTAACAAATTAAAAGCGTAACCAATTGGCCAAGGATGCACACGTTAGGACATAGCGTGAATCTAGTATAAATGCTCGAAGTTGATTTTTAATTCAATTACAAAGTGAGCAGAGCAGAGGTAGATAAATAGATGCAGAGCATTCTGGATCCATGGTCCTTTCAGTACGAAACTCTTAAGTGCTGGCCTTAAATTGTCGTTATAGAAATACGAGTATATGAAAACACTAGCATGCTATATACAGAGTATTAAACTTGGCCAGCCGAGTGCCATCCAATTGTGGCTCTTTCGAACTCCACTCTGTGGTGTGACAGTTTCACTGGGACCCTGTTATGGCATCCGGATTGACCGAATGCCAACAAACCGTCCCGCCAATCGAACAACAAATGCCTTTGCCTGCCAAGCTGGGAAAAGTTTGATTAAATCCAGGCCGATTATTCTTTGGTTAAATGAATATTCTATACACACTTTTCCTGGCACATTCATATCTCCCCAAGTCCAATCAAAAGAGATATTGAGCCGAATTGAATCAAATTCAACTGAGAGTCTATTGTATTGAGAAACGAGTGCGGAGAACTCCAATAAATTGGAAACAATTTTTACAAATTTGTGGAGCTTGGGTATTCAGCTTTGCAGTTTTTTTATTTTTTTTGTAATTTACCTTTATGCTGGATAATCTTTTCAATTAAAGCTCCTAAAATGTAAACATTCGGTATGAAGATAGTTTGAACATTTTTTGTTTGAATAAAAGCTAAGCCGTTGGCCAAATAACGAATGTGGAGCTGTCAAATGGAAAAAAAAGGAGCCCAAAGGCATTTGCAAAGTCGTCATTGTTACCCTTAAATCATTTCGCCCTCTAGAGTATATAAAATGGTTTAGTGGGAGTTTCTTATGGGAATCCCTTAATAGACTTTTAGAATTTCAGAATACCCATTTCAAAAAATGTTTACTAATCAAGTTTCATGTCTTATTTGGGTTCAGAGTAATTTTCTCGTATATTTCAAGAATTGCTAGTTACCTCTTTGTTTTAGTGTTTTTGTGTTATGCATACATTTTGTGTACTTTTTTATTTGTAATATCTGAAATAGCATTGCGTTGATTTTCGCTTTTACCTTAAAGTTTCTCACCCATGCAATCTGAGCAAAACGTTCCCAGACGCTGTCCAGTCTTAGACATTCCTTCGCCCTTCCTGCCCTCCTGGCAAATAAAACTTTTGCTTTATTTCAATTTTTCGTTTGCCGTACTGAAAATTGCAAGTAAATGTCGCTTACAAGTTGAATTTAAGCGGAAAACTTTTCTAATTAAAATTAAATATGCATCCCAACTCCTCCAAAGGCTTGATTATTATATCTACTCGTTTCCCATAAACTCACTTATTTGCCGCCATTCTCTCAGCCAGAAATTTAACACTTTCAAGCGACCGCGAATAGCACGGAATGTAGAACAAATAAGAAGTCCTGAATAGTGAAAGTTTTCCCAAAACTTTAACGGGCCATGGCTTAAGTTGGCTAGCGAAGGTCAAGGGGGTGGTTAATAATGCATCGCAAAGTTTTAAGCTGCATTCCGTTGGGGATAAGGCGAGCCGTTTGGGAAAACTTCGAGGCTCCCTTTCGACTTTTTGTGAGATTGCCTCATTGAATCCCAAAATCAGGTTGTCCGCAAGAGGTATCAGAGCCGAAACAATTTCTATAGTACTGCGATGCAGAAACTTGAAAAGCTTATACCACAAGAAACCCCGAAATTTCGCTGTACTAATATTAAATATTCTATTGCTTTTGGTTATAGAAATACCATTTGTTTTAACCCTCAGATAATATCAATAAGCCCCTTGTAAGGGAATACTCTTTTTTCCAAGGTAACTCGTCATGGAGATTTATTGGTCCACAAATTGCTTAAATTAATTTTTTCTTCTTCTCCCACTGTTCACGCCAAATGTAAATTCCAGCCAGCTTGTCGTCGGCTAATTGTGAAAATTATGAGCCATTTGGGTAGGTAAACGGGGATAAAAGGAAGTGCAAATAGAAGCTGGGGAGGGCCCTCCTGTATTAAGCTTTGATGTGCGTCACGGGAGACCGTTGAGGTGCTGAAAACAGAAAGCGTCGACAATAAGGCAAAAATATGAGCAAATTAGGAAAATGTGAGCACTGAGGTTTCTGTCAGGTAAAGGCAGAGTCCCCATGCTACAATCTAAAAGTCTCAAAATTAATTGGTTCAGAACTTATATTTTCACTTTATAATGGAAAACTGGAGCTATTTTGGGAAGGACTTGGTCCGAACAGGCATCACATCGGAATACACACATTTCGGGTTTTTAATCTATTGTAAGGCAGGATAATGGATCTATGTATGAGATCTACCAGGCTGTTGATCCTAACCAAATATATTTTGTAATACTTATATTTGTTTCCCATTCTCATATTCAGATTTTACTATAGTAAGCTGATTATAGTTCGGCAAGGTTAAGTTCGGAAATTTAAATTGTATATTTTTTAACTTTATTTATACGTTCGACCTATTCAATATTTTGAGACTAACAACAAGTATACAATTCCTATTTGTTTGGTCATGTGCCAGGTGGTGATCATTGGTCTCCCTCGCCCTCGGACCACGCTTTGAACACGGATTCAACTGTGGACTTTCGGTCATTATTCGTTTTCACACTTGCTACGTTAAGCTCAAGCTCTTTTACGGATCTTCGGGTTCATCGGCATCCTATGTATTCGGAACACCGTACGCCGCATCAGCAAATTGAAGATCGCAAAGTTTTCCCAATACGGAACTTTTAGGCTGGATTATTTATTGATTTGCCGGCATTCCTGGATTATTTATTCCAGCGAAGGGCACAAATTTTTATCCTGGGAGCCGGCATGGCTATTCCCTTGTTTCGAGACTTTCACGTGTTTTTGTTTTTGGGAGCACTGGGAGCCGAAAGAGCCAAGGGCTGCCCATGGCTGATTTATTCATTTAGGATGCTTCACGTGGCCACAAAAGGCTGTAGCCCAACTCTATTCTAATACATTAAATTTTATTTGTTAAGGCTAAATAACTTGGAAAATCACAATGAAACCTAGTTAAGATTGATGGGCCGTATAGTGCATTAATAACAGTCCTAGGATGACTCTATCTTAGTTTACGTTCCATATAATTCTAGGGAAAACTTTAGAGATAAGGGTAAAATACCTGAGACGTTTTTCGGGCCGCGACAAATAGCTATTTGTTTCACCTTTTGCTCGACACGTTCCAGACCGGACCTAATTAATTAGTGTTCATTAGCAACAGTAATTTGCCCGTCCGAATAACACTTGGATACTGACACAAATCAAAATGGCTCCAGATTGTCTGATTGCCGGGCAAACGGAGAAAAGTTTGCCCACAGAGTTCTTTCGAAACTCATTAAAGGTTGCACAAGGGCCAAAATCAGACGCTGATGATAATGGTTAATTAAGTGTTTAATTATGCATGAGAACTCGTACATTGTCTCGTCTGGCACAGTTTGCAGAACTGGCGGAAGTTGACTCGTAAGCTTTGGCTAATAAATTAAGCGAATTGTGGGTGCAAAGATCTTCTTATTACCTAAGTAAGAAAGGAGAAGTGTTTTAAGCTCATATTTGTAAAACCATAATATTTAATTAATTTTACTGCAAAGAAGCAAGCGATACATTCACGCAAGCACAAATATTCCCTCGAACCCTCGTTCAAAGTTTGAATCGAATTAAGTTCATGAATTTGACCAAATACTTAAGACCTTTCAGGTCTTAGTCTTTCTTAAACAAGTTATGTTAAGTAGACTATTTGCGTGTTTGTGTAAAGTGCAATATTAGATACAAGTTGGGGACTTACTTGCCTTATCCAAATTAGCCAAATGTAGAAAGAGCTAAGGAATTTCATTTTCAGTTGTGGTAAGCGTCTGGAGCAGGCTCATAAATTCTGCACAACTTATAATTTCACACCTACATAGCGACCAAAATGGGCTTCAGGGAAAAATAGGGCAATTTTCGGCAGTCCCAAAAGTCGATACCTTATGTTGGTAAATTATTTTACTGAGATGGGTCAAGTAAATCGCTCCATATGTACCTAAGCAAAGAGCAGAACCCGTATACTTACAATTATGTCTTTACTGAAATAGAATATACCCCTGAAGGTAGAGATTGCCGGGTATATGTACGAATGGAACGCCAACTTCTAGCCAATGTGCCTGGACTGGTATGTTGGAGGCAGAAGTGACAAATGCTTGTTAGGCAGGCAGAACAGGAAAGCCTGGAAGAAAGCTTCCAATGGGGATTCATCCGCTTCCGCCGGAGCCTCCGCTCTAATGCCAAACCGTCCCTACAACCGGCCTTGCATGTTTGCTCATTGTTAATCATAATTGGCCAAAAAGCGGCGGCCAGAGAGGTAATATGCCTAATAGCTCGTGATGAATTTTCCCTGGCAAAAGCCCAGACATAATTCCTTTCGACACCTCCTCCTCCGCCGTAGATTTATGTCGGCATACCTACCTGATCCTGCTGGGAAAACCTATGACTCAACGCGACTGCAGCTGCTCGGCATTGCAAGGATGACAATATTAAAATCACCTAGATGGACCATTATCTACACGCGCTTTTGAACCGCCGCGAATAGGCATTCCAGTGGCGGCGGCAAGGCTAATGGAAAGCTTGATTTATGGCCATGATGATGACAAAGCGGCAACTATGTATGTCGGCTTCAGGGAAAGAGATTTACGACCGGTGCACTATGGAAAACATTTGATTCTTTTTTTCTCTGCATATAATTTTTACTGCATTCGCCCAGTAAATATTATTCCGAGCTATTTCAATATTCGTAGACCGAAATTAAAGCAATCTTAGCTTGACATTTCTCCGAAATGAATTTCAAACACCTACAATGAAGAGAAATGGTTTTTTTTATTTTGAGAAAGGGTATTGGTGGAGAAGAAATCGTAAGATTGTATTCATATTAGGCCTGGCCACTTGGTTTGTGCTTACAACCCTGGCCACATACGTTATTCTGGCAACGAAAATCAACATTCCTCCCCAACGCTTCGAAAAACTGCGATTTTCGCTGCAACAGAATGGACGGTACTGGATTTACCATGACTTCGTACTGGCGAAAACATACCGATCGCAGCCTAGCCACGGCGTAACCCTAACCTGCCATGGGACCTACCAGAGTTTTAAGGACCTGGACCAACTCGTCGTACGCTGGAGAGCTCCCATCAGCATGGCCCTCTATGTGTTCCAGGATGAGTTTGAGGAGGTAGTAGCAAGCGTGCAGCACCTCAGATACTGTTCCTTGGCTAGAGACGACTTTGTCCGCTGGGTGTCCGTGCAGTTGGTCTTTCACAACGATCGCAAACCCACGAACGTACGCAAACTGGACGCGCATCGTCCTCCACAATTTCGCTGCGACGCTCCTAATGCGACTCACAAAAACCACACCTACCGCCTGTATCCCATTCCCTTGCTGAAGAATGTGGCGCGCCAAAATTCTAGAACCTTTTACGTGTTTCCCCTGGAGATGGATCTACTGCCCTCCCCAAATTTTGAGAGGAATTTTATGCGGTTCGTCGAGAGGCGGGTCCTGAGGCAGCCTCGGACAAGGTAACTTGCCAAACTCTTACAATAGAATGCAACTCTCGCATGTCGCCGTTTCAGTGTTTTCTGTGTGCCAATAATCCCGGCGACTAAGGACTACATAGGTCCAATTCGATATCCGATATCCCAAAATTCCAATCAACTCCACAGCCCAAAGGAAGATAAAGTTACCGAGTATAGTGTGGACAAGGAACCCATGGATTGCTTGGTCCGTGTGAGCATTAACGATTATGAGCCCTATGATGATCAGCGCTGTTCCGACTGTTCAAAGCTGCCAGTTCTCGTTGGCCTGGACTATGACTTCGTGCATCTGAAAGGAGCATTCGTAGTTCGCCGTCACTCGGGGCTCAGGGAACTCTCTGCGGACACTAACTTGCCACCAGCGAAATCGAATCAAGTTCGCGACTCAATCAAGTTGAACTCGTTAGTGCTGAGGCCAAAAGGTGACAATTGAGGTAACTTCAGATAAAGCCGCGTCCAAATATGATTCTCGCTGTCTCCTTTCTGGCACTTAATCAATTCCGGTGGCGGCCCGCCTTGGTTTCCGATCCCTTCGTGCGTTTTTTGTAATACCATTAGTTCAACCTAGTCTTAGTTTCCCTTGGCGTAATTTTTCATTTTTCCACTCTCCTCTCGGTTTTCCGGCTTCCTGCCTGCCGCCCTCGGTTTCCACGAAGACGAAGACGCTGCTGAGATAAGGAGTCGTCGGTTTCCCTGTGGCCGCATCTTTGCGGCCAGGACGGAAAACTCATGGAGGCGTTGTGCAACCCTTTTTCTCCTGTCTACCCAGCAACTTTGGCTTCAGATACCGCCTGTTTTTCATTTGTTTCCTTTTATTTTCCTATTGGAAATTGAGTTAATTGGCAAATGGACAGGAAGTAATTAGGGGCGGCTCGCTCATCAGTGATTATTACAAGATTATTTTGGACTCTTGGACCGGGCTTTAAAATCTAAAGCAATTTAATTATCAAGCACCAAAAAAACCACGTTAAGGGGAAAACTTACATCAATTTAAAAGTTTTTCTTGGGCCTGCCCTGTTAACTCCATACTTTGGCAATTAAAAACTTAATATTAGAATGAACATGGACGTGACGAGAAGGTGCTGCCGACAACACCGTGTGTGGGGGCGTTTTTTGCTGTAAGCTATTAGTAAATCTATAACGAGACAATCTGATTTATTCATCTTCAAAAAGATTTTACATTATAGCGTGGTAAATCCAGCTCTTCCCATTTTTGTAACGAATTATTTAGTGGAGCGGAGACTTTAAGGTTTGGTAAAAGGAAAAAGTTGCCCGGAAAATCTGGCACCCACACAATAATTGTTACTGTTGGTGCGTTACCAGGACATAACTAATAATTTAATATTTTATGCATGACTGGCAATATAAACAGAAATTTTTATTATGCTCGCCCCATTTTTTGCTATCCCCTTTGACTTGTTGTTTTTTCGGGGGACCAGCCAACTTTCGAAGAAAAGTTTGCAACAAGAAAGGGAAAGAAAGTGAGCAGAAAAGTTAATATTAACGAAAGACGACGCACTTAGACTTAATATTTTTTCTTTCGCCCGCCTTTCCATACGCGGCCATTTTGACGCCAAACACGTAGCCTGCTTTTCCACTTTTCCACGTTTCCTCGTTCTCTTTGTGCGGCGAAAATCTTGTTAGGGGTACTTTCTGCTTTATTTGCATGATGTGCCCTCGCTTTCTCAAATCGTTTATCTCCTAAGTATATTTTGTTGTGTAAATTTCCAATGTTGCTTGTCTGGCATACAAAAGAAGACGCCTTGTGGACCCCGACAGACGTACTACTCGTACCCGTATATACCAAACAATTAGTTGGCAGCTGCAATTTGAGTGTCCTTGTTTGTCGGGGATTGAATGTAAGGAATCATATTTGCTCCGAGAGCCCCAGGCTCCAAGGCTTCATTTGGAAACAACACAAATCGGAGCGTGTAAATATTTTATTTACGCACGCCGGAGTGAGTGCATTGAAGCGGGAACTTTAAAATTTGTTCAACAAATATCGGTAACTCCAAAGTAAACACTTGGAAATGTATTTTCGCATGTTGCCGAGGTCCCTGGCTCACTATAAAGTTAAGCACCTCGTGTGACACATATCGGAGAAGTCCTTAAGTTGGGAGAATAGCCTGATGAGGCCTTAATGAGAAATGCAAATGATGAAATGATGGGAAAAGAATATTCATCGCAGGAGACGCCCCCGGGCGACGGAAAGCATTGGGAAAAGAACAAAGTTAAGAATACTCTCACCCGTAAACAACAAAGTGAGGCTCAAGGATACTATATGTGAATTTCGCTCGAAACTCCCCGCCCACCCCGTCTGTGCGAAGATTTAATTATTCATTCACCCTGTCTGCCCGCAAATTGCATCCAAGACAAGCAAAAACTGCGATGGTCTCCATCCAACCTACACTCACTCGCAGGCGGCAAAGGGAAAACTTTTCCACAGGCCTCGGCTGACATAAAGTTTTTGTAAACAAAATACGAGGGCGTGACTACGGCGGGACTACTACGGCTTGCTAGTGAAATGTATAGAAGTTGACTAAAGTAAGATTGGAAAGTGCACGCACCACAAATATGAAATTTAAACTTGTAATGAAATTAATTCCTGCTTTGCCGTTTGCATTACAAGCAAGTGTCAACGGATAATTGAAAATCCGAAACAGCACAAACTTCGCGCTGGAGTGAAAGGCAATTTATAAAACCGAAACAGAGAATAACAAAATCGGACAGATTCAAAGATTGGTCAAAAGCTATAGTTTCTCAAACGCAGTTTTCAAATACCAATTTCTCTATAGTCTTGCGAGTATATTAATTTTTAGTGTGGTGCAGATTTTGGTACCTAAACTTATCACAGAAGCTTATGTCATTTTACGACCCCAATTATATGTTTTTATCATTTTCAGAAAGTGTGTGTTAATTTCTAAGGGTTATTCTTAGCTAGGGGCCATCTTTAAATTCTAATAAATGTAATTTACCACAATTGTGCAAAAACGTACCTATAAAAAGGTTCACACTGCAATATGCTCCTGTATCCTGAGTCAATAGGTTCGCATACATTGAAAGTATTGAAATATTCCGGCATTATTACCTAATTTATGTTAATGGAATACCTTATTGAAACACTTAATGGCTAATCCCCGCCATTACGATCCAGAACCACGAATACACTAGTTTGAACCTACAGTTCGTGCGATGTTTTCCCATTGTTCACGCTGTTTTGGCCGAGTTTCACATTTGGTGCAGCTGCGGCTGCTTCGCTTTTATATGGCTTGTTTCTTTTACATGGGCTTAATGCGACTGCAATACAAAAAGTCCGTAAACCGGGTGCAATTGACGTACTACAGTGTCACCGTGGCCAGGATGACGGGACTATGCTTCCTGTTCTGCGAGGGACAAGTTATGATATGGTTGTCCATAAAGAAAGCGCACTTGGAGAGTCTAGTCTTTATTAGTATGTTGCTGTTTCAACCTCGTTCGGTATTCGAGAAACGAGTGCTGCTAATCAACCACATTTTGAGGATTTATGCCAGGATCCATCGTCTTTGCAAGTCGAGTATTCAACTGAACTGGACCATTCCCTTGGTGACGGCAATGACTGTTTACACTATTTGGAATGTCGTTTGGAGTATTTACGCGGATAACGGAATCTTTTATTTGCTGCCAATTATCTTTGATGGGGTTATATTCATGTTCTGTCATCTGACGATGAGTGCAATGTCATGGCTCCTCAAATTATTCAAGTGTGTAAATGACCAAATCAAGGGAATCGGGGAAAAGCTGCCCCGGGCAATCCAGCGAATGGACCATCGAAAAGTACGCAGGATGCGGCGTCGCTTGATTTGCATGCAAAAGCTACAACACTCGTGCAGGAGGAGCACAGAACTGGCCTTCGACTGCCTGGGCTGTCAGCTTCTCTGTATAATTTACCTTAATTTGAACTTCTTGTACCCGCTATATTATGACAAGAATCACTTGGACATATTTGTATGTATTTCTGCCTATGCCATGCGGGAGTTCTTTAATTTCCTCGATGAGATTACGACGCTGTACTCGAGTTCTCATAACACATTATGGTGGCAGGTTTTGAATCAACAGGTCTATCATTTCGATGAAGCCTTGCGCTATCATGGCTGGGCTGATAAGTCCCTTTCCACGTGGACGGTGGAGGATTGGTCGGAGATCGGAATCCAGGACTCGATGCATTATCTCCTAAGACGAAAGCTAAGGATACTCGGATTGTTCACTCCCGACAGAAAGTTCTTTTTTCACCTACTTCTGGCCTACTCCAGTTTGGTATACCTGGCGTCCATGTGGAACGTGTTGGTCACAAAGGAACCCGTGCATTTTATGTCTCCCGAACAATCCTACTTAAGCCTCTTATTACATGTTTTTTTGCTAATGAGACCGTAAGACCTTATAAGGGTTATGAAACATGTTTTTAAGTAAACCATAAATGGGCAACTATGTTAAAGATAAACCCAAAATCATTTGTTCTCATATTGTAGTTATGTTTAAAGAATCGTGTGATATCAGTGCATATCAAGCCGATTTAGTTAGCTTTAATCACATGGCAAAATATTCCAAATGTCCGAGCTAGTGCCCAATATTTGTATAAATTTTATAAATGTGTATATAATGGTTTAATTAACGCGATAATCCCTGTAATTTTTATGTAATGCCAAGAGTCAATACCTTTTTATATTCTGACTCCAGTTTAATCAATCACGTTCCGCTGTTTGAGTTGTATAAATTGTAGACATTTTTGTTTAATTTTAAGAAGCAATTCATGCAATGCTCGCATTCAGCCTTTATTATCTGTAACATTATATATCTGTATATATATTTATAAGAGGTAATTAACCGAAAAATTAGTAGCTGCCTATAAAGTGATAAAATTAACTCCAACACCCATTATTTTTACATAAAACAGCCCTAAATAAACATTAAATTATTGCTCAGCTGACAAAACCCTAGTCCTGGCTTTTGTCTTATCTGCTTTCATCACGTATGGTAGGAAAAGTCCTCCGTGCTCCCAGTTTTTTCACTTATTTTGCTCCATGCGTACAAAATACACGGACATACACTCGGCACTCCTTTCTACTGCATTTTTATGCCCTTCACACATCATTCAGCAACAAATTGCTGCAGGCGAGGAATGCCACACAGCTAAAGCTAAAGACGCTTGAAATCTATTTGAGAGACGGAAACACAAAAAGTCCAGCGAAAGATGGGGCGGGTGGAATGGAATGTCAACAGCGAGCGGAAAGTGTCTCGGAGTCTATGGATTCGTGACCAGGCGGCATGTCCATTGGAGTTAGCACGTGCCACGGGTTTTATTATCATGAGCTGTAAGCCCTGGAAACTTTTTATTATCTTTTTGCTCCCTGCTAAAGGACTTTAACACCTTCTGCCCCCAGCTCGAATAATAATAACTCTTCTTAAGCCGTAAATAAGAACCAATGATGTTTAAAGTTGAAGCGATTTTTTAACACGGCCGGCTTTTTGACCCACAGCAAGTGGTTAATCTTTGTCTGCTTAGTTTCCAAATGAAATGGACTCCTTTAACTATTTAAACAAAAATCCACCCAGTAATGATGACTTAAGCAAGTAGAAACGCAGTAGTCGAGGTTTCTCATCAACGAGAGATAGATGTACCTATTTTCATTATCAATTTATATGACGTCATACGGCATAAACACTGAGAAGGGACGGTGAAAACTTCACTACTTATTACCGGATACTATCCATCTAGGCACGTGGTTAGATATTACAATTTAGGTGTTCGGAAAAGGATTTTATGTCTTGGTCCAAATATTTCGAAGATATGGACCAATATGCGAAGAAAAGTTTTTTGATAATTTCAAAGGCGGAAAAACGTGGGGCGAAAGTTCAAAAATTACATATTCTGCGTATATGCTAAACGCACCTAAAGCAAAAAGAATAATGACTCTAGAGTCTAACATATCGGAGGTATTGTCAAATATTTAAAAGAAAATACAGTTTGATGCAAACTTGAAGAATTTTGTCTCCAGATCTCACCATTTCGGAGAACGACGTGTTCATACAGACAGACAGATGGGCATGGCTAGATCGACTCGGCTGTTGATGGGGAATATAAATATATATTCAAAAATATATATATATAGAGTCGGAAACGCTTTCTTCTCCCTTTAACATACATTTACATAAACTTTATATACCATTTATTCCTTAAGCTTGGTATAAAAACCTTTTCTCGGGCAACCACATTTACCAATCACATTTTTTTTAAGTTTCTGTAAGTAAAGTCATAATTCTCTACTTCATGGCGGACTGTATTGGCATATGCTCAGCTCGAAATAAATTGCAAAACAAAATTCAATTACTTAATGCAAATGTAGGGCGTCTGTCTACCTTCCCTCCTTTGTCAAAAAGTCACAGCCACAGGACTTTTGTCGATTATTCAAAATATTTTGTTTCCTATTCTTTGCATATTGGGCCAAGTGTTGGGCGTGTCGCAGTGATATTTATATGTTTATGTGTACATTATACATTGTGCACACACTCAATAGAAAGAATTTAGAAACTTGGCAGGGTCTGGTGAAAATCTTTTCCTTGGCTTCCCTTGGTTTCTTTTTGTTCCGAAAAGCAAGAACAAAACGCGGCATATTTTGGCAAAGCACTCGCAGTGTATACAGATTCCTAAAAAATTAAAAGTAACAATAATTATTTTGTTTTTAAGCCAGTGGAGCATTTATTATTCTAATGTGAATAGAATGGCTAAAGAAATTATACCAAATTTGAAAAGATTAAGTCCAGTACTTTTAATATATGCATCAGAAATCCGCCTAACATCGTTAAAATAAACAAATTTCCGCCCTGTTAACACCTCGAAAATCAAGCATCCGTAACGGGGAAGCAACAATTGAGATAATTACTCGCTTGACCAATTTTTGGCTACGAATGAACACCCATAACAACAGGTTTGAAAGCATGAACATCCCCGAAACGGAGCGCTCCTTGTTTACATTATTAGCTTGTTCAGATTGTATTTATCCGGGGACGAGGGAGAGCCCACCAGCCTTGTCTTATCTACAAAAGCAGATTATCCTCTTGGCCTAATGGCTCAATTCAAGTCTCCAATTAATGCATGACGATTATGTTTCGTTAGCTGCTTTCGCACTAATGACATTTTCGAGGTGTTTCCTCTGGCAGCTGGCAGCGTAAAAAAATACCTTTGACGATATAAACACGTCTTGCATCGCTCCTTAATAAAAGCAAGGAGCAACGGGTATAGTGCGTTTCGACTATTAATACCCGGTTCTGCGTTCGTAAGCCGTTTTAAAAGCTTGCCCCGTATATCCTTTTCGACTATAACTACCCGGTTCTCATTTCATAGGCCCTTTTGATTTTTATAAGAAAATGTGTCGTAATATGATCCTGTATCATGTAAAGTTTACTTAGGACCACTTCTTATACCATTTATCTTAAGGTACAAATGGTATATTAACTTCGTGCAAATGTATTTAACAGGCAGAAGGTGAAATCTCGGTCCCCAAAAAATGTATATATTCTTGGTCAGCATCAACAGCTGAGTTGATATAGCCATGTCCGTCTGTCTGTCTGTCTGTCTCTGTCTGCCTGTATGTAGATGGAAATGTTCTTCGACATATTTGCCCATAACTGGCACAAAATAAGAGCTTTTTGCAGTAGTTATGTTTGACTTTTGCGCAGATAATGTCATTCTAGGATTATTGCTTCTTATTTACAAAAACTGGATAATGGTAAGAGCTAGAGACACAATTTTAAGTCCTCTAAGTCTGCTGATCGTCAACCAAGTGCATGCAAAAATCGGACAATAAATATACAAGATATAGCCATTTAAAGGCTTACCCACCCCTTGCCTAGGCCGTTGCACATGCTGGGGTGACGTCATCCGTCTCTTTGACTTTGATTCGTTCGTGGATGTCAACAAACAAAAAATTTTAAGAATTATTTTAAAAAAAATTAATTTTTGGTTAATAAAGACAATAGGTACATATGTAAGTTGACACAATCACCCGGCGGCAAATTTAGCTAATATTTTTTCTCATATAGTCGTAATATCCGATCATGAAGAGTAGTAGTACGACAAGCTTTACTTGGGTAGTAGTAGCTTTACTACGAGCTTTAGAGATAAGAACATTTCGGTACTATGTTTTCGTTAGTAGGTTTAGCATTGAAATAAGAACATTTTCTGTACTTAGTTAGTTGATTTTTGGAGATCACATGCGCCGGTCATCACCGCGCAGTCTCGTAATAAGAATGTCAACTCACAAACCCACGTGGGTAATTATTATATAATTAATCGGTCACTCTAAACAGCGGATCGAATAAATAAAACTTATTAATAAAAGATAAACCAAAACTTCATAATTTGTACATGGTATCTCGTTGTCGAAAAATCTCGACTACAGCGTTTTTACTTGTTTTAACATAAACTTTAATAACATGTCTTCAACGACGTATTTTTTTAGAATTTAGTAACAATATTTTATTTTTAATTTTAAACATACCTAAAGGAAAAAAATGTACACGCAAAAGTCTGAGTACAAGTCTCCGTGCAGCTGTTTGGAATTCCATTACCGTTAAGTTTAGTTTTGGCAATCTTCATGTCTTTGCATTGGTACTGCGCGATTCAAATTTACATTTGGCATCACATTTCCAAAGCATTTAACATAGATCAAATAGGCAAAGAAATTTTCGCTGAGGAGCGGAAAATCATTATAAAAGAATTTTTTGAAGGGAAATCCTATCGAGAAATTGGTGCTCTAGTTGGTAGAGCTCACAGCTCTATCCAAAAAGTTATAAACAATTACAATTCGACTGGCAGTATCTTGTCAAAGACCCGAACTGGCCGTCCACCATTATTGACGAACCGGGATCAGAAGGCTGTAATTCAATTTATACAGCGTAACCCAAGGATGACGGCTCACCAGGCACAGCTTCAAGTTAAGGAAAGCTTTACGTTTAAACAGCTGTACGCTGACTTTTGCGTGTACACTTTTTCCTTGAGTTATGTTTAAAATTAAAAATAAAATATTATTCCTTAATTAAAAAAAATACGTCGTTGAAGACATTTTATTAAGGTTCATGTTACAAAAAGAATTGTGTCAATATGTGGAAATTGGGTAGCACTATTTGTGCTTAAAGTTCGAATTTAACATTTTTTGGGTGTACACAGAGATATGCGGGTGAGTCTCGACTACAGCAATCCAACTTGTTTTATTCTAAAACAAGAAAAGTATTAGCGATTTTAACCAAGTCCATTGACCAGAAATACCGGGTATTTAGTTGAAACTTCAATATTACAAAATATTCCGACCACAAGAGTATAAAACATGTATGCGATTAGTCCTTAACTTAAAACATAACTATGTAAAACACATTATTTATTTAAAACAATATTATTTATTTTAACTATTAGGAGTTACTTAGAATTTTTCATATTAACCAAAATTTTGTCTTATAAATTTATTTGATTTAAAATGTTTTTCGTTTTTATCTATACAAACAACAATTTTGTGGCAACACTGGTACAACTATGTGGCAACACTTTGTGGCACCAGGCAAATATCAATACATCGGACTATCGATGTCATCGATAGTCTTTCATAGTTTTGCAGCTCAAATGTGTAGCTCACAACAGTTTTGGGTGCCAACCCAGACGGTCGTCGTTGGCATCTTTTTTTTTTTTTAATTTATATATGTTTTTAGATGTTATTACTGGTGGACAGCATTGTCAAAGTATTTATAAATTTGAATTTTTTTTTGTTTAATAATAAGCATGCCCGATCTCCAGGGCGAAATACTAGTAGTTCCAATGATGTGGTTTAGCAGCAGCAGTTCGTCCATCTTCGCTCCTTCCACATCCTTATCATTCTTGCTGGACATAACTTCGCGCTTCTTTTCTTGCCTGTTGAAGTCACGGGTAGTCTTGCGTTTATATTTTGTCCTCTTAGGTCCATGCCTGTTGGGAGCTGCCTCATCGCTATATGCACCAGAGTTTGGAGGTACAGGATTGTTCCGTCTTGATTCATATTTAGAGATAACTATGAATGTTCTGACGGAATGTTTTAAAGAATTGTTTTCTTGACGATATCGGAAAACCAATGTGTCTTAAAAAACGAAGTGAATTTTTCAAATTTCAAACTAATATATTGATTATTATTTTTATTTTTATTTTTTTTTTATTTAACTTTATTAAGGCATACGGGGAATACGGGGAACCCCTTAGTGACCTTTGCTGCTGTTCATTCAGCCCGCAATCGGGCGCTCCGGCTAGCCTTAGCGGTTAGCTTCATTCAGACTTATAATACTAACAATAATATCACAAAAACAAATATCACATAAATGTAGACATCACAGTATGGCCATTGTAGGTCGTCTTCTTCTTGCCATCGGCGACCGAAGGATGAGGTCTCTGGCATTCCTCCTCTTTAGCCTCCTGGGAGTTGGGCCTCTAGGCTATTCCCAGGCTATTCCTATGTAGCGCCAGTCTGTCGTGGTAGCGACTTGAGTGCTGGTTTATTTCGTCGAAGACTGTGGCTAGNCTTGGGATATGTCGTCGACGATGCATCCAGCGTGATGATTAGCGGCAAGTGGTCGGAGTTGAGTTCAACGCTCGACTGAATATCTACGTGAGTGCCCAGTATGCCTTTCGTGTGTGCAAAGTCGATGCAGCTGGGCGATCCTCTGCTGCCGTACGGGTACCTCGTAGGTCCTCCTGTAGCTAGTGAGTCTATGTCGCTGTTCAGGACAAGGTTTGCGAATTTAGCACCCTGCGGGTCCAGAATGCTTTCAAACTCGCTTGTTGTCCATACAAACCTCGGAGGGCAATATACCGCTCCAAAGTTGATTACACCGAGTGTTGTCTGAATCGCTGCTGACGCCAGTTGAACTTTACTGGTGGCTAGTGGGTTTAGGGGGAAGTGGACCAAGCTCGCCTCAAACCCGTATAACTTCGGCACGTGTGTTCCTTTGCAGTGAGTCTCACTCAGCAGTAAGACATCGATGTTATGACGCTGCGCAAAGCACTCAACTTCGGGCAGCTTTGTGGGATTGATTATTGAAAATGCTCTTTCCACCGACACTTGAGTAGCCGGTGTGGCTAGTACTACTTGTGCCAGCGCACTCAAATGTGGCGATTTCAGCTTGACATTTCTAAAAAAGTGAATTTTTCAAATTTCAAACTAATATATTGATTATTGAAAATGCTCTTTCCACCGACACTTGAGTAGCCGGTGTGGCTAGTACTACTTGTGCCAGCGCACTCCAATGTGGCGATTTCAGCTTGACATTTCTAAAAAATGTAATACATTTAAAGGTAAGCGACAGTACATTTTGTCGAAGTTCTCCACATCAAAATATATATTGACAAGTTGGTCCGAAACAGGCTCATCCTTTGCTTCTGGAACAGTCTGCACGACATCCAAAAATGCTGATAAAAGCGACTTTTCTTCTTCCATTGAGTTAAATATAAAAAATTGATGCACTTTTTTATTAATTTCTCGTCCCTTTTTTTAATAAATTTGATAAATCAATGTTTACGCGCGAGATTCACAAAGCCAATTGACGCGTTGAGCCCACGAAACTTCACATACACACATACAGTGGTGCTCATAGACTTAAGCCACAAGACATCAACCAAGAATTTACATAAACGAAAATTAAGAAAAGTTTTTATTTCACAGCTCCAATTATTTGTGTCACATTAGTTCAAATATTAACTCTGAAAACATCCTTTAATTCCTTAATAGTAGCCGTATCTATTACGGAATACTAACATATCTTGTATGTAATTTTCTTGTAACATAATATTAGTTGTACTGTGAGCCGAAGGCCTTAGCTGCTCTGGCTCTTAGTCAAGTTAGCTCTTAGTTTTATACTATTTGTTAGCTTTGAATAAATGTATAAATAAAATAATATACAATTTGTACCTTAAGGTACATGGTATAACAAGAATATAAAATGGTTGATAAAGAAAAGAGGTACATGGTATCTCCTTGTCGAGAAATCTCGACTACAGCGTTCCTACTTGTTTATTTTCTCGATTTCAAATGCAAAGAAAAAGATTAAAAAAAAGACAGAAGAAAATGTTAAATCGAAAATTAAAGCTTTTTTTAATACATATTCTTCATAGAGATACATACAAAAGTTAAATTAAAAATAAAATTAAACAAAAACGAATAACAACTCAAAAATGTACGTTACTTTAATATTCGGTTTTACCTTATAGAAATTAAAAATATCATAATATTTAGTGTGATACCCATTATTTTTTATGATATCGCTTAGGCGTTTTGGCATATTTTTAATAATTTTTTTTTGTTTATAAGCCGTTCCTTGAAATCTGCTATTGATGATATCAGCGTTTGGTGTACAATTCACTCCACAAATGTTCAATAGGATTGAGATCAGGTGATCGGGCCAGTGTTTCTAAGACCTTTGGGCAGTTGTAAAGCAAGCGGGACTTGACTTTATAGGCCTTGTGCTTTGGGTCATTGTCCTGATATAATTTAAATATGTTTTCAATGCCCATTTTTTCCGCCGACTGCTTCAAATTACCTTTTAAAATTTTCAAATATTGATCTTGCTTCATGATACCATCTATAAATACTAAATTTCGCACTCCTTTTGTGGAAATGCAGCCCCAAATCATCACACTTATTTGATTTCCTCCAAACCATGGTCTTGCCGTCACTCCCGAAAAGATTAAATTTACTTTCGTCCAGAAAAATAACATCGTCCCACCAGCTTTGGTTCTTTTTGGAGCACTCCTTGGCGAAGTTTTTCCGTTACTTTCGGTTTCGCTTAGATAGCAAAGGTTTTTTGCGAGCGATTCTGCCATTGTAACCTTGTTTTTTATGGTACGCCGAATAGTTTGCGCTGAAACTGCCTTCCCATGATCGGCAAAGAGTTCAGCCGACAGTTCTGGAGCACTAACTCGAGGATTTTTTTTAAATTTTCCGCACTATTTCGGGTTCTTTGCGATCAATTAATTTTTTCGGCTGTCCTTTTTGCTTTATTAATGCCACTTTTCCTTCGTTTTTGAAGCGTCGGACGATGTCTCCGACTGTGTTGGCCTTCATTTCAAGGATTTCAGCAGTTTCCTTGTAAGTCTTGCCCTCTAAGTGAAGCTAGAGGACAAGTTTTCGCTTCTCCAAGGAGTCATTTTTACCTTTGCGGCCCATCTCAAATATCGGTGCTCGTGGTAGCTTTTTTTTTTTGGCTTAATCGTTGCAAATGAATACCAATTATGTGTTTTATTCGGGGAAAACCATTTTCGGCGAAACTTTTGGCTCTGAGGTAGCCCCATTGTTTTAAGATAAGACTTACATAAAATACCGAATACTAAAGTAATGCCATTTTCAAGCTTTTTTCTTCTTTTAATTTTTAATAAAGTCCTAAAATATATATGCCTATTTAAAGATAATATTAAAAACTTTAATATACAATTTTTTCAATTTCATGTCGTCTTAGTATGAAACATTTTATTGGCGTTTAAAGGTGCAAAAAAAAAACCGAATATAAATGTGATTCACTGTAAATGTTCTACTCTTTCATGAAACGATATAGTATTGGCTTACGGCTCTGTTCAGCAACCGAAAGATGATTCATTTGGTCCTATTGTTTCGACGGAGCCTTTAAGAGAAGCGGGGAAGCCAAGTGTTCTCGTTTAGAGCTCTTGTTGCAGCTGCAAGTGCAACTCATGGTTCACTTGGATAGACACTTTCCGTGTGAATGGAACTGCGACCAATGCGAGAAGATGCCCAGTAATGTCTCTCAGTGAAATGAACATCCAATGCCAGCTACCATGGGAAGCATGACAAAGTGGCAATCAAAAAACCGGTGTCACATTATTGTTGCTGACTGTTGCCCTGTTTCCTTGCTACGGTTTTTATATCATTTTAACATTTCCTAATGTATGTGGCATATTACGCGGCCACAAAATAACAATATGAAGCAGCAGTCAGCCACTAGCAGCGAAAAGTTTTCCCGGCCAGGGGACGTGGAAAAACTAGAGCCGCAGTTATGACAGCACAGCACCGTCACATATGAGATATTAACTAAGTCCTCGCTGCCGCAGCTTTCCCGTGCCGCGAGAGTGGATGGAGATATTATTGAGCCATTTGAAGATGACTAAGCACGGCGGCAGCTGAAAAGGAAAACCGAACCGAAGTGGCTGTAAAAAACTTTCAGACAAGCTCGGGCGGAACAAAAAGCAAAGAAATCGTTGGAGGGAAGACCATAAATTATTTGGTCAGGGGGCATATTAGGGTAGCAAAATACTGTAATAATAGGTACCACAACATCTATGGGGCCATTCCAAATACACTCCGTATGGCCTGTGAAATTAAGGCTTGTCGTTGCCGCAATGTCAACAAGTAGCTGGCTATGCATACTACGAGTACGAGCATGAGCCTTATTCCCAGTTCAAACAATGGCAACTGCCAAGCTTTTAAACCAGTGCTCGGGCGTCGGGCCCCCCGAACACCCCGCACAAACCAAGCGGAGTGAATTTTAGTCAAATTTAATCAATACGCAACCTAAGCGAATTGCCAAGGAAGGAGCCCTCGTCGATGCCGCCCCTGCCCGTAACTCCCCGTAACTCGCCGAAACTCCCAAACTTTCGTTATGTTTCCGCAACTATCGAATTGCACAGGCTTCGGATGCGGCGAGCGGGGTGCGGGGGCGTCAATAGAGTCAAAAGTTAAGCTCGACTGCCTGCTGCATCCAATGAGTGAGACTTCATTGTACTTGCAGCAGTAATCAAAAGTAGTTTGCCCCCGCAATTCGAGAGAGGAAACTGAAACTCGCAGGCTTTTGCTTTTCCCACTGCTGGCTTGTGCTGCTGCTGCTGCTGCTGCCTTTGCTTTTGCTTGCAGACTGCTGAATTTTCTGGGCAAATATGTATTTGGGCAACATTTTTGATTCGGTCTTCCTCCCGGTTTCTATGGCCAAATTTAATTTGTAGATTGGAATCCAGCGGTGTGTAAAACATTTATGTGTCAAGCAGCGACCACGTACATACATGCATGCATCTATTTCTGCTTGCTAGAGGCCAGCAACCTCTTTCAAATATCTAACAAAGTGTCTCAGTTATCATTTTTCAGGAACTTACTGAATTTAATGTGATAATGAAACACTTTTACGGGTCTTATTATTTAATTCCTTTATCGTATTGAATAAATTTAAGCAATATATATGTCAAAAATCCCATTTCCCTGCATTTGTCAATGCAAACATTTTTTATTTTTTTTACTGCATAATTCATGATCTAGTCACTAGATTCTAGTGCATGGATTTTGATAAAATCTCGCCCGGATATTCTAAGAAGAGTGTCCTTACAGAAAATGGAATACAACATTTTTAGATTTTTACCAAACTTTGTATATATCCCCTTGATTAGAGGCTTGTAAAAAAAGTAATGCTTGTGCGGCTCAATAATTGTTTGGTATTTGTTTGGTAGACTTATTTGATATACCAGTCTGATCTGGTTCTTTCCTTCGCCGGTCACATCATCTCCAGCTTGTTTTGGCCCCCGGGACCTGGAACTGCCGTCTGCGATAAATGGTATTGTACTCGTACAAATCGTAGGCATGCACATTGACCGCAGTCATTTGCATCGGCACGGGCTCTAAATGGCAGCCAGGCAACGTCTATGTTTTGATAGCCATGTAATTTCCGTTCATAAACATGCGTTCTGAGCATGCGGAGGCGGGGAATTAACCAGGCAGATATTCGGATTCCCTTGTGGACCACGGGAATATTGAAGCCTTGTGGTATTGATGATTTAAAAGGAATGCTTTATGCGATCGCCAATGCCTTATATGTACTTGTTAGTTGCCATGCTGAGTTTTCAACTACTTCAATAAGCTAATTTAAAGTCATTTTGCCAAGTTTTTTTTTACTATTTCTACCAGTAGTGCCTGTTTAAACATCAAGATACAAATACTCGCACCCAACTTGGCCCAAATGCGAGAAAGCACAGGAGCCTTTGCCATGGGGCGGCCAAGTCATAAAACCTATATGGGGAATATTTACAATGCTATCAATGCCATTATCAGGAACTTAACTTTACACAAGCCAACACACTTAAGCGAAAAGTTATTAACATAAATTCTTGCACAAACGCGAAGGCGGGGAGCACGGACTCCGACCACAAACTCGAAACTCTTGGCCAGGTACGAGAAAAAACTTTGCCACCGCAAAAGTCAAAAGTGTTGGGCAACCAGGGCCCTTCCATTCTTCCCCCGCCAACACCATCGTTACCGTCATCATCATGGTCTTCATCATCGAAAAAGTGGAGCATATCTCTCCAAGCATTTAAACTTTGCCACGTTTGCCTGCGATCGTCTCGGGGCAAGCGCATCTCAAGTATTTAGAAATTTATTTAAAAGTTGTGCTAAAGGAGGCAGCCTCCTTGTTTTCTTTGCCCATTTTTCAGCACTTTTGTTTTCACTACGCTCAGTTACGCGCATAAATTGTGTTATGGAACTTTTCCCCAAGGAATGTGTGCGCAAAAAATACCGAATGGGAGAAAGTCTGGGAAAGTTTTAAGCGCAAAGATTCGCCATATTTTAAAGATACAATAGATCTATTTGGATTATTGGTAGTGAAAGCATGGCTATTGAGATTCTATTTTGTTGCAACATTAATGCCAAGCCCGCTGCAACATTTAGCCCGTCTATTAGGCTCTACTACGTCACCAAAGTTCTAGAATTTGCTCAAGGGCTTGGGAATATTAGAACGCCACTCTTAGAACTCGTAATGCAAACCAAATCCGGCTGCTCTCCCGCACTTTTCCTTTCACATTATCTGGCTGCACTATAATTCTCGTTTAAGTCGCCGCTGGCAAATTTCTCGAAAATTCGCACCAAACTCTCGCATAAATGGGTCCGGGGACTGGGACTGGGACTGGGACTGGGACCGATGCACTGAAGTTGCGCACGCAAAAAGCTTGTAAACAAATACAATAAATTCGAGGCTTGGCGGTACACACAAAGCAGGTGTTAATCCCACCCTTCAGATGCTTTTGGGCTCCTTCTAGTTTTTCCAGCTCTGCTAGTCCCTGCTCCTTCTCTTGGCTTCTCCAAATGTCGCATAACAGCAACTTAAAGCTGCCTGCAAAAAGGTGCAAAAGAGTGTGGATAATCATAAAAAATTTGTTGCACACAGAAAACAATTCTCCTCATTTGTAGAACTTGAAAGGGAGAAAAGAGAAGGAACCGGGGCAAGCACCATATGCATTCCACTCCAAGTGCCGTGTTCCTGTTGTCCTGTATGGCAAAGTTTTTCGACTACAAGATACCACATACACGTAGTCCAAACATCTTTTAATTATAATGTTTACATGGCGATACTCCGAAGGGAACATCACATTCGGTAATTGAAAATGTACTGCTGTGTATTTTACCCTTTTGACAGGAAATCAAGGAAGCAAAAAACATGGATACCCTGCGAATAATAGATACTACTTATGGGAGGAGCGTACGGACTCGAATGTCTTGGCCACACTCGGGCAACTATGTAGCATTACTATCGCACTCTCACCCATGTGAGAGTTGCAGTCGGTCTACCTCGTCCTGGTTGCCGTCAGGATTTAATGTCGTTATTTAGTTTTAGCATACAAGCAGCTTTTAAAGGTTATCGCATTTCGGGCTTTGCCGCTGGAAAAGTGAAAGCTTATAAAAACAAAACAAATCCCCGGCCAGAAAATGTAAAACAAAAGAAAACAGTAACCATAACAAAGGAGCAAAACCTTAAAATGCAAAGCGCATACAGTAAAAAAACAGATGTGAATGCGCACATATGTAAATGCGCCGGAGTCCCCGTGGGTGCTGCATTTTTTGCAGGCCAGGTCTTTTAGCCGGTGCCTCCGGTATACGTGGGCATGGCCATGACTACGTTTCCATGGCTACGATTGAAGGGGGTCGTGATTTTGCCGGCCCATCAAATTTTACTATTCAATTTGGCCGTTACATTAACAAAAGGCATTGCCAGGCTCGAGTTGGTAAGGCGAAAGCTTTTGTTAGTCAGTGGCGGCAGCTTTTCCCGACGAGCTTCGATTGTGCCCGGAGGCACGGTTTTGTTTGCCGAAAAATGTCAACAGCGCAAAATTGGCAACCGATTTGGGAGCGCCAAATAAAAGTTAAATGCTTAGTGTTCCCAAGCTAAATTCCCCTATTAGTTAATATAATCCTCCGGTTACATCAAGTAATACTTGATTTAGCGGCGACATAAACCATCTCTGTGGGAATACAACGATAAGCCAACCCCACGGATTTGAAAAGTAAATAATTAATCCGCGACCCTAATGACAAAGCTGCTATCAACCGCAATCGGAGCATTATTTTAGGCCCGCAACTGAACGGTAATTGCAGCATTAATGGCCCAATAACGAAATTTTCTCCCACTCGTTGAGAGTAACATATTTGGGAGTTTTGCCCAAACTTGTGCTCACAGTTGTTTGTTTTTATGACAACAGATTGACAAGGAGCAAGGCAAACACAGCGACAACTGCTATATCAACACTTAGCTACTAAAATACAGGGAAAAACAACCCCAAGTCCGGTCAATCATGATTGTCAGTGAGCCGGTGTGGGCCCGGCGCCTCCTTCGTTGCCAATGTCAACCGTCGCCAACACCCCAACAGGCCCAACTCCCAGCTCCTCCGGTTGTGGTTGTCGGCTTGCGCATGTAAAAATTGCTCTAGCTACGCCTTCCAGCGCATAGTAAACAAAGTTTATAAATGTTTTGCAGCCAGCGGACGCAACGTTTTTAGTCTCGCACGACGCGTGTGTGAAAAGCCCAACCGAATATGAGTGAAATGCTTTAGAAAAGTGCATTAACAGTTGCCCAGATTTAAGGAAACTTTTTAAACAATTCTTCCAGTGCTTGTCTATGGACAAATGGTTCGGAGAGAAGCGTCTCTGGCTGTTTGGTAACCATCTTCCACTTTTGCCCAGAAGGTAAGTGCCACCCCGATGCCGGAAAAAATTTGAATTAATTCAAAAGGCGAGTACACCAAGCTCGTCGCGTTGCCTTGTTTGTTAATGAAAGTTTTTCTCAAAATGTTTGCATTGCTTTGCCTGAACTTGAATGCAGACCGACCTTCGGCTATTCACGGTGTTTTCATCAAGGTCTCTGCAGTTAACGATTATTTTTGGCTTCTTAAAATAACGTTGCACAGGAAATGAGGAATGTTGTTTATAGGCGGCTCAACCTAAAATATCATATATTCGAACAAAATAGTGTCTGGCTTTATCAAATCTTTATTGAAATAAACGACACCGGCACACTATTCCGCGTTATGAAAATGTAGTTTTTTATAATCTAATGGAAACCTAAATTAGAATTAACGGAACTCCAATTGCATTGTTTCATTATAAAGTGATTTCTGGCGTTGACTTGGGACAAATTCTAGAAATATGCAGCAAGCTAAAAGGGAATCAGCCAACACAAAACCAACCAGCTATCCATGTGAACAGGGAACGGACAAAAACTGCACTCAAATTGAAATTCATTTAAGGAAAATATGTGCACTCGCATTGTTCACTGGAAAAGGGAAAGAGACTGGGGACTGTGACAATTCGAAGAAAAACTAAAAGAAGCGAAATCAAGTAGATAGACATCAAATTGCATAGAAATGCGTTCTTTGCCTTGTGTATTTTTGTTGGACTTTTCTCCCCATCAAATTCCCATTCCCATACTCAGCGAAGTACGCTTCCTGTTAGGATTTGGACACCAGCAGCATAAAACAAATATTGCATAGTTATTGGAAACGGCTGTGGCAGCTTATGATTTAGCGGTTTTTAATGCTTCGGTCCGCTTGCAGACAAAGGGGAATCCCGTCAATGCCATTTGTGCTTCTGCTCAAGTAAGCCCAACAAAATAAATAAACCCGAAAAGATGGCTAGTTAGGATGAAGCATATGTAACTTCTTCACACTTGTAATTTATTAAGGAGTTTCCTGTTTCCCTTAAACGAGAACTGAATACGTATTTCAAGTCTAATTGGAATTAACACTGGCTACAAGCACAAAATCGTTTTTCACTCTGTTTCTATATCCTAAATGTGATCAAACTTAAAATAATGAATGCCATTTGTTAAGGGAATCATAAATCAAATCAAGATCGCGTGTTATGATCAGATCTACCCAAGTAATGTAAGCCTAATGGAATTAAAGTGCATTTTAATCAATGCGGCTTTAAAGTTTGGTCCCTAAACCTAACACTTCGAATGATGTAAACTATTTAGCTATACAAAAATTAATCTTTAACTAATTTGTCCAGCCTGGCTAATAATTTTCTTCAAAAACTTCACCCACAAAACGTTTCACGATTATGAATAATGAAACTTCCATGCTCAATTATGAATAATGAATAATAATTGTTTTGTATTAGTCAACCCGATTTCTTTTGGTGCGAGATATTCAACTCATTTTCGTACCCGTAGATAACTCATATTTTGTGGAGTTTTCACAAGACCCCTTAGCCACGAGGCATTCGACAGCCGCTCTCATTCTCACAGTAAATCTCAGCCCTTTCCACATTTTCCCCAAAAATGAGTTTGCCCCTCGAACATTTGCCTTAGCCCTGTTGGAGGGGCCTATGGTTCAGATGATTCCGTGAGCCACGATTTTGCATGTGGCGAATTTTTGTTTCAGACAGCAGTGGCTGGGATCTGTGTTTGGCTTTCGTCGGAACTCTCACTTCTCGCATAATGAGCCCTTTCATTTGCATGCACAGGTACTCCGCTTGTATGCAGGTAGGTCTGTTCCTTTGGCCCCTTGCCCTCCGCCGGTTGGCTGACCCAAAAGAAAATCCCAGTTGTTTTGCCGGCACGGAACACGTCAGAATCGGAATGGTTCTCGCCTGTCTGAGGTGAACAGAAAAAATGGCAATCCGTGCATAAAATATTCACGATTTTCGATGCATTTTTAAGCATACCGCATGCCACATATCGATAAAATAGTTCGCCGGGCACCCGCCGGTAAGTGGGGCTTAGTCATCCAGGAACACTGCGATTGTTCGAACGTCTGGCGACGACGGGAAATGTTTCCAAACTACTCGTACTATCTGCCGCAAGCCATCCAGAACTCCTTCCTCTACCGCCTCATCCAGAAGATCCAGGTGTGCAATGAGGCCGATGATTTAGTCGAGGCCCGGGAGCCCAGGTGGGTAAAAAAGCTCCGTGTGCCTAATTAGCCAAACTTCGCACAACTTTTTGCGGGGTGAAAGTGAAAAATGGTGCAGGCCGCGCAGAGGAGAGAGGATAAACTTTTTCACCAATGACATTTAAATCGGCTCGTGTTCTGGTTGACGGTGTTGCACTGGCCTTGGCCTTTGCACACGCACATGAACATGTGCAAAAATATGTTTCTTGCCGAATCTCCGCTCCTCTGACCTCCGACTCCAGGCCCTCTCGGGGGCACAGCCTTCGCTCCGAGCTCTGTGGAGTGCGTGTGCGAACAGTTGGCATTAATAGCTTGTTATTTATTGAACTTTACGGTTGTTTCCCACAAGGCCACATCAGCACAACACAACACAACGCCGCTGTAACCCTTGCACCCCAACACCTGAGCCCTTGTGCAAAAGCACTGCTGCCACTTCTGTTGCCACTTTGTGTTTGCTATAAAGTTATTGTCTAGAAGGATCTTAATAGCGACTTAAACTTGTATTCCAGATCTACACTACCATCTCTAAACGCTAAAATGTAAATTAAACCCATAATACCTATGCAATCCCTATGATTTCGATATGTACAAGTATTATGTTCCCGAATATTCTCGGCCATTTTCCTCGCCCCTTTTGAATGGGTCGCCGCATTCCCTTCCTTGGGGCATTGACCTCCTCCAACAATCAAATACAAAGTTCACGCCAAGAACCATGAATTAGTGAAAACGATAACAAGACGCACGGGAATTCTAATTACCAACCACAAAAGCTCGAGGCAAAAGAGAATTTTTTAGTGCCTACGCGGAAAACAAAAGCTGTCAAATGTATAAATAGGCATAGTGACCGGGTTGAAGGGCCAAGTCAGGGTAACTTCGCGGTAATTATGCAAATTGATTTGCGAAACTCAACTTCGACTGCGGTTTGTGGCTTTGTCCTTTCCAATGGACACAAAGGTCAACCGCCGAAGACAATCGCACCCTGCCACTCTAAAATGGAAGATGTTTTCCACTTTTTCCTGAGTGACCTCTTGTTTTGCCGACTGCCCATATGCGTGATGTACGCCAGTATTTCGTATTAGACGCCAACATTCGTGTTTTTCCAGTGCATTTTAATGTATATTTAATACAACACGCGATCTTCAATCAAGTACAACACAAAACTTGGGGAATCAAAGTCACTAGCGTCCAACACGGCGTATGTGCAATGTCCCTTGATGCGATTGGGCCACCGCCAACTCCGTTTTAGCTCTCACCAGCTGGTATTAGCCAAAAACGTTTAGTCGGTTGCTGGCTCTTAACGTCCGTACATCGCGCCGTTAGACCGGCATGTTTTCGTGTCCGGGTTTTGTCTAAAAACGCATACTACAAGTATATTTAAGGGAAATAGATTTGTTAAGGCTGCCTTATACGTTAAGGCGCCTCGTTGGTAGTTTTACTTTACCCAGTAATACAAGAGTTTCCCTCCGTAAGGTGTCAGTGCTGCAATGAAAATGTTTGACATAACCAAATTATTTTCTCTGCGAAGGTAAGATAATGATGCTTAAAAATATAGTAAACCATATCGTCCGAGGCTACTCATAGGTACACCTTCCCTTGACTGACCTCGGTTTAAGTATAAGCCTATTTTTCGAAAATTACCAGTGATTAAATGAGTGAAGCATGCTTATTAAAAGAATTCGGAATAATCCACCCTGTCACCCAGTTATGAGTCAGTTCCCTGCACTTTGCACCAGTTCGGCAGTTGGCAGGATAAACTGCCAGTTTGCTGGAACCTCCTTTGACTTTGGCTGGAAAACTCTAGATAACCTCAAGTTGAAACCGAAGAAGTATTCCAAAGAAGTATTCCTCCACATACCTTCCGGTTGTCGGTCGCTAACAAAAAACAACAAATAGGGCGACCAAAGCAGGGCGAAACTTCTTAAATAACTTTGGGGCAACTGCGCATGTTTTGTTGTGGTTTTTGCTGTGTTAACTTTGGTCGCATTGCTATGACATTGGCCAGCGGGGTGGAGTCCAGAGACCTCAACCTGAGCACGGACTGCTAGGCCCGGAGAGAGGTCTCCTATTCCGTGGTTGGTTGTCACTCAAAACAAACGTCTGCCCTTTACGGCTCCTTTCTGATATTTTATTGATCGACAGGCGAGAGGAAGTAGAATAAATCCGTCGTATGGTGTGTATTCTTGAATTAACCCAACTCAATTGAGACTAAACCCGATTCCTCCGACACTTCTATGCAACCCCAAAACAATTAGTTGCAAATACGTCAAATCTTAGCCAGATGGGTGCCCAGGTAAGTCACCTGCTTACCAATGTTGCGTATCCTTTGTTTTGTGTTACTGACTACCGCTTTTAACCTCACTCCAAACCTGCATGAATACTTAATTGCATGTTATGTGTGTGATTCGTTCACATTCACATGTTGGATGTTCAATAAAAAAACAATTCCCGAGCAATTCACTCCCCTCGCCTTGAACAGTTCATTCAAAGCTCAACAGCGAATCATTTCTCCAATGCAATTCGAACATTAGTATTATCGATTTTGCATTTCCCAGCAAAGTTCATTAGAAAAAGTCACTTAATAGATTGAATTAATTTTAGAGCCTTATTGGCGGTCTTTGATTGCGTTATGGCATTCGACTCCACCATCTAATTCTATGTTATTTCATATTTGTTTGAACTAGACCAACCGAAACATCTAGATACAATTTTGTTTGCGCCAATTAGGGTCACGAAGTGTTCGTAATAGATAAAAGTTTGTGCCTTTCTGTTTTTCCACCGACTGTCAATTCCCCAACAGTTTCCAATTGATTAATTTCAAATTTAACTATAAGCCTCATCCTAACGTTGCTATAACGAACATACTACCAACAAGTTACATCCAATTTCGTTATTCATACTATTTCATTTTAATTTTGCCACCCAAATTAACCTTCAACCAAATTGTATTGTTAACTTTTTCTCATTTGTTTTTATTTCGTTTCATCGAAATGCAAATCATACAAAATTTGTACAACCAAATATCAACAGCGTGGTGGACAGCCCAAGCCCCAAATAGAACTTTGTTAACATAAACTTGTAAATAAAAATACACAAGCAGAACTCACTGAAGTGCTCACGACATAAAACCACATCGAAAACACTCCATCCCAAACCATCCATACACACCCTCGAAAGCAAGTTCCGTCTTTGTGATCCCATATGTGTTCGTGTCTGAGCTACCAAACCGAAAAATTTGTAAACATTTTATGTGCTCAATGCAAAGCAATGCGACGTGCAAACATCAAACGTGGTCAATGTTTGAGCTTAAGGTAAACTCCACTTCCAACTCGAGTTTAGTGTTAACCACATTGCAGTTGGAGCTATCTCGGAATAACTCCTTTGGCCTTTGTCCTTGCAGACCACAAGGTAGCAGTAAAATGGACCGCTACGAGAAACTCAGTCGGTTGGGCGAGGGCTCCTACGGCGTGGTCTACAAGTGCCGGGATCGGGAAACTGGTGCCTTGGTGGCGGTCAAGCGGTTTGTGGAATCCGAGGATGATCCAGCCATCCGGAAAATTGCATTGAGAGAGATAAGGCTACTGAAGGTGAGTCGCCACATTTTATTTGCATTCTCAAAGAGGGGATGAGTGCGGGCTTCAATGCTCCAACCAGGGTAAAGTAAAGAGCTTATGAAATTGTTTGGATACTTATAATTTAGAACGAAATTAAATAGATTTTGCATTTTAGTAATTGCAATCATATGGATTAGAAACTTTTAAAAGTTTTTTTGTAATACCAGGTACTATTAGTGAAAAATAATATATAAATCAAAGCTAAATTCCCACAAAGTTTTCTTGTTTATTGGCGAGTACCGATTATGTATTGTCAATAATGCACTTGGCTGCATTATTTCCCCTTCTTTTAAAAATTTAAGATAATTTAAGATTTATACGAGTATTCTTGGTCATCACTAACATCCAATTCAAATTAGTCATGTCCGTCCGTGCGTCTTTAACCTTCTCCAAAATGGTAAAAGCTAAGAACATAAGTTTGTTGCTTTAGGTCCGATTAAATTAAATTTTCTTCTGCATTTTTTCTTTATCTCCAATATGGAGTTTTACCCCCACTGCCAGTGGTAATGCACGATGACGTCATATCACCCATTCGAGCCTTGAATGTTGCATGGCCGTTTTCAAGTAATTTTCAGTTGAAATATTTATTTTTTACCAATTTTTAATGAAAATAGGTAAAGCGCTTCTACATGTTTTATATGTAATAGGAACACACGTTTAAATCACATGATGTTATTTAATATTTTTATTTAAAACTCTTGCAGAACCTCAAGCATCCGAACCTGGTCTCCCTGCTGGAAGTGTTCCGACGCAAGCGGCGCCTGCACCTGGTGTTCGAGTTCTGTGAACTGACGGTGCTCCATGAACTGGAACGCCATCCGCAGGGCTGCCCGGAACACCTGACCAAACAGATCTGCTACCAGACGCTGCTGGGAGTGGCCTACTGCCACAAGCAGGGCTGCCTGCACCGGGACATCAAGCCGGAGAACATCCTGCTGACGGCCCAGGGGCAAGTCAAGCTGTGTGACTTTGGGTTCGCGCGCATGCTCAGTCCGGGGGAGAACTACACAGACTACGTCGCCACCAGGTGGTACCGCGCACCCGAGCTGTTAGTGGGGGACACCCAATACGGCACCCCAGTGGATGTGTGGGCCATAGGCTGCCTGTTTGCCGAGCTCGTGAGGGGAGAGGCCTTGTGGCCAGGCAGGAGCGATGTTGATCAGTTGTACCTCATCCGCAAGACCCTGGGCGATCTGCTGCCGCGGCACATTCAGATCTTTGGCCAGAACGAGTACTTTAAAGGCATCACGCTGCCGGTGCCGCCCAATCTGGAGCCCCTGGAGGACAAGATGCCCCCGAAGTCGCTGCAGAACCCGCTGACCATCGACTTTCTCAGGAAATGCCTCGACAAGGACCCGGCCAAGCGATGGTCCTGCGACAAGCTGATAAAGCACTCGTACTTCGACGATTACATCGCCAAGCAGCGCGAGTTGGAGCACGCCAACAGTCTGGAGGCCACCTCCTTGCGGCAGCAGCAGCTCGCCTCCCAGCAGTTCATGCTGGCCACCGCGGCCCAGCAGCTTCAAACAGGTCCTGCCCAAGCGGCGGCCATTGCGGCGGCTCGGGACAAATCAAAGGTGAGTTCGGTCGCACTTTGAACTCAAAAGATACATGGGCTTATAGTCAGGGCTCTAACCATTCTGTAGACAATAAATGTATTCCATAGGTGGGGGAATACACTGCCAGCTATCAGTTTAGCAGACCTTCATTTTTCTAATAGAAATGCTTCTCATTGATCTACCTATAATCGTTCCTATTTGTTTATATTCTTAATCCGCAAAGAGTTCTAAAGCTAATAAATTTGATATTGCAGACTTCAAACACCTCTTTGCCGCTGCTGCCCAGTACAACGCATCACCACCATCCTCACCAGGATTACGCGAAGCTGCAGTCCTTAAACAAGAACGGAACCCTCCTGCACCGCAGCGAACACCATCTGCCTACAATTTGAGGGACTGTTGTAGCTAAGAAATTAACTTGCATTGAAAATATTCTGATTCACTGAATTAACATATATTGTTTACTGCTGATAATAAATGGGGAAAGTCGTATACCTATTAAGGGTTTTTTATTGAAAAATATATGGACTATGCACTCTGCCGCTCCACAAGTTGCTTAACTTGTTTGTACGACAAAACTTAAAATCTTCTTTTTTCACTTTCCGAGTTCAACAATGCGGAGACACCTCCTCAATAATATCCGTAGCTTACGCCCAAACGAAAGTTTTGCTTCTTGTTTTTTGGTAAACACTTTGCATAAACGGCACTTCAGATTATGCAACTGTCTGGGCGACATTTTGCATATCCTCCGTAGGACAGGGAGTGGGATGCTTCAATAGATTGTGCGAGTGTTTTTTCTGCCTTTTTACATTGGCAACGAAGTGCACAGCAGCCGAAAAGGATGCTGGAATGGAAACGAGAAAACGAGTGGAGCAGATAAGTTGGCAGACCATTGTGCTGGTCAAATGAAAAATAAAAGTGTCCAACAATTGGTGGCGGTTGCAATGGATTTGTCTTCGATAAAGACTCGAATCTGGGGTCGGCATTCAACGATACACTTTGCTTTGTAGATTGTTTGCTATCTGAAATTTCCACCATTAGGACATAACTTGTCCCGGCTGTTGACAGGCGACTTTTTATCGATGTTGCTCCAGTTCTATTTTGCGACAAAGCTTTCTAGTGGAAACATGTTTACATTTATTTTGGGAAGCCGTCTCTAACCGCTGATAGTACATTTATTTGGGATCTGTTTTCTCCGTACAGGTTTATTTTTTGGACATCCAGTTTCGGTTAAGTACATACACAATACATGCTAGAAACTGTATGATAGTTTACAGTATCCTGCGAGTATCGGAAAGAAGGTGTGCTTTAAGAAAACCAAACTTCATTCCGAATGGTCTCCCTTATGGTTCTTAGATTAAATTAAAAAGCTAACCTATATAAGTTTATCCAACGAGTATGTGAAAGGAAAGTGTAATTAAACCCAATTGAATCGTCGCTATTAGTTTACCCTGCGAGTACCTAAAAAGAAAGTGTGCTTTAAGGTTCTTAAACTATCCAAAAAGGTAACTAATAATATTGGTTAATCCTGCGTTTTTTGCAAGAAAGGTGAATTTTAAGGGAACCAATCTCTGATCTTGTTCGCTTGGTCCCCTTGATAGTTATTAGGCTTTAGTTCAGCTTCAGTACCATCTGTACATCTGGGCTTCTGCGTAGCGACGATTCAATGCATTCTTGCGCTGCACCTCGCCGCCAACTCCGTTGAGCAGCTCCCGCGGCTGCCAATTGGAGTACACGGACGAGTCCTGCACCTTGTCCCCGTCGGTGTCGAGGGCTTGCTGTTGCCACCACTTGATTTGGGGCTGGGGATAGCGCATCTTCACGGGAACAACGGACACCACCGGCGGAGGCCTGCGCGGCCAGAGTCCCAGCTTGCTCAGCTGCTTTTGTTCGTCGATGTCGATGTCGGTCATGTCGTGCATGTTTAGAACCCGCAGAGGCGGTTGAGAGTCCTCGCTGTGGCTCGATTTCAGGGCCAGTGGATGGAAGGGATTGTCCCCGTAGAGCTCTCGGTAGCGGGGGCTCTTAACCAGGCTAATGATTTGGAACATGGCCACGCAGGTGATGGCATTGTACCCCACAAACACTTAAAGAGAGCGGTTGAAATATTCGATTTGCAAACTTCCACCAAGGTGTGAATACCCTACTCACGTATATAAAAACAGCCCACCAAGGTTAGGATTATTAGCAAGCTCAGATTAATCTGTTTCTTCAGCATAATCATCAGAACAATATGCAGAATGGTGAAATTCAAAAAGTATACAAACTCGAAGAAGGACATTGGGAGTAAAAGCCACTTCTGCAACTGTTAAAAAAGGAAGGCTTTTAATACGAAAGTTGGACCTAATAAAATAAAGACTTTTACCTTAATGGCGCCCCAAATACTGAGAATGGCCGCCACCGCGTGAGAAAACAGTAAGACTTGTGAAAACAGTAAAAAGCTATCAGGAGCTAAAAAAAAAAGTCTGAATAATTACCACTTTAAATAGTAAATCAGAGGATCTTACAATTTTCCATCCAGTCAATAAATTTCCGGACATACTTCCTATCCTTGTACTCTGCGTCGTGTTCGAACAAATCAATCAGTGGATCGAATAACTTGACGCCCATCAGGAAAAGGGTAACACTTGCGGAAATGCTCCGGCACTGTCAAAAAACATTTAAAAACAATTAATGGTAAGCTCAAAGCGATGTAAAAGGTCATACTCACAATAGTCAACACGGCCACGATGATGACACCCAGTCGCACCGAACAATAGCACATATAGGATTCCATAAAAAGCATATTGATTTGGGTATTTCATCTAATGGCTGGGATATAAATTGGCGACCAACTACCCGAACCCACGGGCAGCAGTATAGCAACTACGGTTGCGTTGCTCAACCATCATGGAACCCTCTACAGAACAAAGGCTGGGCAATTACTGGCCCAGCAAATGACAAAAACATGTTCTAGATGTCAATCTCAAATACTAATGCAGCACCGAAAATTCCATGCCCTTGCAATGCAAGCTCAAATGGCTTACCATTCATCATTCGTCGGCCAGGCTGGATAGTCACAATATTGGCGGTCAAAATGTTTTGGCTGAAACAAAATGCGCACCCAGTTAGTCGTACGAGAACATGGTGCTCATGGAGAGCTACTTCTTCTGCGCCTCGGTGCGATTGGGCGTCCTGGCCATTTGTGTCGCCGCTGGCGTAAGTTCTGCCGGAAGCCTTTTAGCGAAGATCCCATGATCCACAGTTCTTCTTTTACTTCAGCTGAAAAGCGTCATCCTAATGTGGCTGATATTTACCGACGGAATCGCTTTCATGTACTCAATGATTCACATATTTGAGTCCTATTACAGATCAAGTACCATTGTAAATGACTCCATCACCTGGGTTGAGAAATGTGAGTTAAGTAAACAATACACTTACATTTATTTTCGCCAGGCTGTTTTCGCAATTCATCGCAAATGTTGTTTACTTTTTAATATAACAAGTAGAAACGCTGTAGTCGAGATTCCTCGACAACGAGATACCATGTACCTCTCTTGCCGTTGCCGTGGGAAGGGGTGGGTAAAACTTTAATTGGTCATATCTTCTATATTTATTGTCCGATCTGAACGTAATTTTGCATGCACGTCTTAAACGATCAGCAGATTTAACAGACTTAAAATTAAGTCTCTAGCTTTTATCATTTTGGAGATATCGATTTTTTTGCAAATACGAGGGCGGAAAGGGGCGTGGCAAATATCCAAGAATGACATTATCTGCGCAATACTTAAACGGACATGTTGCAAAAAGAAATAGGTCTTTAACTCTTATTGTTTTGTCTTATTTTGTCCAAGTTATAGGCAAATGTGTCGAGGAACATTCAGTTTTATGCAAATTACGAAGGCGGAAAGGGGCGTGGCAAAAATCCAATAACACCATTATCTGCGTTATTGCTAAACAAACATAATGCAAAAAGAAATAGGCCTCTACCTCTTATTTTGTGCAAGTTATGGGCTAATGTGTCGTTATGGGCTAAAGGTACATTCAGTTTTATGCAAATTACGAAGGCGGACCTTTGTACCTTAAGGTACATGGTATAAAAAGTATGAGCTCTATTTGATATAATCTAGTCATAATTTGTTGTATCCATTTGTTGTATTCTTCTGCATTCTGTGTTTTATATTATATTTATATTATATTTGAAGAATTGCCTCTATCTCTCATACGCGGTGTTGCCTTGACATTTATTTTAGCTTTTTATACCATGTACCTTAAGGTACAAATGGTATATTAACTTTGTGCAAATGTATGTAACAGCCAGAAGGAGACATCTCCGACCCCATAAAGTATATATATTCTTGATCAGCATCAACAGACGAGTCGATATAGCCATGTCCGTCTGTCCGTCCGTCCGTCCGTCCGTCCGTCTGTCCGTCTGTCTGTATGTATGAACACCTCGTTCTCGGAGATGGTAAGAGATAGAGGTCTAATTCTTTTTGCTTTTGGTGTGTTATTGTTGCAGGCAGATCAAGTTTATTTCAAATTTTTTCCACGCCCCTTTCCGCCTTCGTAATTTGCATAAAACTGTATTTGAATTTTCTTCGATAACTTGGACAAAATAAGAGCTAGAGACCTATTTCTTTTTGCAATATGTTTGTTTAACTACTGCGCAGATAATTTCATTCTTGGATTTTTGCCACATCCCTTTCGGCCCTCGTATTTGCAAAAAAAATATCTTCGATATCTTCGAAATGGTAAAAGCTAGAGGCATAATTTTCAGTCCACTGATCGTCAAACACGTACGTGCAAAATTACGTACGGATCGGACAATATATATAGAAGATATGGCCAATTAAAGTTTTACCCACCCCTTCCCTAGGCAACGGCATGCCGCACACGCTGGGGTGACGTCATCCGTCTCTTCTTTGACTTCAATTCGTTCGCACGTGTATACATACAGTAGTGTGTGTATGTGTGCACCTGCTGATTTTTTGGATGTCAACAAACGAGAATTTGGTGAATTATTTGAAAAAAAAAAAAAATCAAAGAAATGGTTCATAAAGAAAAGAGGTACATGGTATCTCGTTGTCGAGAAATCTCGACTACAGCGTTCCTACTTGTTTAAATTAGCTTTTGGTTTAAGTTTTTGTTATTTCCCCAATATTGATTGGCAGATCCCAGAGAGCTGATGATGTTTTTGCAACTATACAACTTTTGCCACATTGTATCTTGTATAATTGCAGCCTTTGGCGCTTATAAGGTAAGTTGAACCATTAGGTAATACGAGTATTTACAGTAACATTATTTTGGTACGAGTATCAGCTGAAAAGGTATCACGTCATTCCACTGGCAATATTTGAATTCTTTTACACGGTTCAAGTGGTCATTATTGCGGTCATTGCCCTGAGGATAGCAAGACACATAGTACCCCTAGCCACTTTGATTCTACTTACCCTCGGACTAACAGCTTACGCAAGTGAGAATCTTGGGAATTCTGTTAATAACATTGCTTAAGATACTTTTATTTCAGTGCTTGTTGCCTATGATACCTTGGCTCTGATCGCCTTCGTACAGATTATGTGTCTAGTGCGGAGTAAGCGATACCAACGCATTTACGGAAGCGATCCTCTACATCCTGTCTTTAAGCGAGTGGACCAAATGAAGGGCACCAAGACATCTTTGAGCGCTCAAAATCCGATTATAATCTACGTCATGCCAAAGCCTGGCCACAAACTCTGGAAATCGCCGCCGGAGCAGCACAAATCAAAGAAAGTTTCTATTTCGGAAGTATTGCCCCACTATTTCTTGCGAGATGAACTGGTGTCGAAAGTGCTGCTACGCAACTCTCTTAGTGACGATTATAGGTACACAAAAAAGACCACATTTTAACGCAGTCAAAGTGGCATTAGTAGAAGCATATTTCACCAGATTGACCAACCTTTCTAGAGTTAACAGTAGGCCTTGCCTCAGTCTTTAAGTGAATGAAATAAAAATGCAAAAATATGTGTATTGTTTAGGAACCCTGCTTGCTTTGGGCCTGTTAATAGTGGGCAACTTGTTAATAGCCGCCACACTTTCTAGGGCCCCCAATGAAAATGACTTTGCAACGGGGCGTCGCAGACAGTACATTCAACAAAATGGGGATTATTGGATGTGGCACAACTTCATAATAGGCAGCGATGAGGCAGTTGGCAACGACAGCGTCACCCTGGCCACCCATGCAACCTATGCAGACCTGGGGCTCTTGCCTGGCTTACTGGAGAGGTGAGTGATCCAAAGTTGAGGACCAATTCGCAAGACCGTTGCTCCTGCTACTTGACACACAAAATTATTAGACGCGCTAAGATACTCGTAGCAACAAACACCTTTTCTTCTCAGATGGCAAGGTCCCATCAGTATCGCGATTTTTGCTAGTGGCACGGATTTTCAGAAGACTATTGAATCTCTAAGCTACATTAAAAGCTGTTCAGCGTTCGGCGAGCCGATGGAGCGCTTTCTGAGCATCCACCTGGTTATCCACTCCAAACACTTGCCAGGTAATTTGGAGGAAATCAGTCTACAGGCCACCTCCAAGTCTGAAAATTGTAGCAATCCTGCGGTTTTTGAAAACGCTAACCAAGAGCAGACCTACTGGCATCGCCATGGGTTGAAATACCCCGACAATTTACTCCGAAATATGGCCAGAATTAATATACTTACGTACTATGTGCTCCTAATCGACATTCAGCTGCTCCCGTCACCGAACTTTCCCAAGAAGTTCTTGGAGTTTATCTGGAATCACGATAGCTGGCGATTCGCTGACATACGAAATCCGTATACCACGTGCGTCCCCCCCTTATGTTGCTTTCCCTACAGACTTAACGCATTTTTGTTCTCAGGGTGTTTTGCCTGCCAACTTTTCACCACAAGCCCGGCACTCCTTTGGTGGAAACAAAGTCGCAGCTTGTGCAAGTTCTCAGCAAAGAAAAACACTCTCGGCCCACTTATATTGATAAAAAGCAGCGGGAAATGTGGTTAATGGCCCCAAACCCCATGGACGAGTTCTTTATCTTCAGTCGCTCTGCAACCATGGAATGGTGCGTGGCCTATGTTGCCATCAATGAGTTGGAGCCGCTTTACGATGAGTTAGCCCACTACGAGTCCATTTTCGACAGAGGGAAAAGCTTAAAGGTCAGCTATTATTATCCTATTAACAATATCTCAATGGGGTATGCCACTTAAATCCCAAAATGGATCAACACTATTCATACAATATTATATATTTCAAGTCTATGCTTTTGCTTCTCAGCATTGAATTTTTATTTTCTTATTTCAAAATGTAAATGAATACTTAATGTACATAGGTTTCTAAAATATATTTTTCTTAAATAACCCACACCTACTTGTATATAGTACAAGACAAATTCATTGCTTCTGAGATGCTATATCTGGACCCTTAGTGAGCATTATCTTTGTAAAGTTGCTATCTCAGGAGTGTAACTAATTAACCAATATACAATTATCGCAGGGTCAGATGCTGTTGGAACTGAATTACACGTTCGTAGTATTGGATGGGCCATTTCTTCTATACCAAACTTCTCGCAGTTGGCAGGTCTTTACCACGAAGGGAATGAAAAGGATATTTCTAAGGCCCTGGAGCATGTCGGCCACCACATTCCAGTTTTATTTATCGGTTTTAAGGTAGGTTGATTGTAAGCCAAGCTATAATTGTTATCTACCTACCGATTGGTTTGTCTATTTCCCTGAAAAGCTCCATACCCGATGGATTTGCTCTGCATTGGTATAAAAGATCGTCAACATCATTATATTATCAGACCATGATGAAGCAGAGACTCTCACGCATTGACTATGTTGATCATCCAGAAGATGATGATGAAGATTATGTAAATGTAGATCTAAGTCTTGAACAAATTCAAGCCTTGCTGTCACGTGCGGCATTCGAAGTTGTTTCCAAATAACACCCGGTACTCGGGCTCGATTTTGTCCCTGATGAATTTGGTCATCTTATTTGCAGCCACTTTTCGAGCCGATTTTGCCTTCGGGGTTTTCTTTATCCCTGGACTGTGCACCAGAAATGCGGGATATAGGACGTGGTATTCGTATCCCATTAGACACATGGCATAATTCTGAAAAATATAGATTCGAATTACAAACACGATTGCTGTAATAATATGTATTAACAATTAATCCTTTCTATAATGTGTATTTAAGAAGCAACCTATTTTTCTGAATGTCTTAAAATACTTAAAATTATAAATCATTTGTTTTTAATTTTTGCTTTGAAAAGCTGCCTATTTCCGTGGTGAACGCTATGATTTTATGAATTTTGTTTTTACTGAGCATCTGCAGAACTTAGCCAACTAAGCCTGATGGGGAGATCTGAATTTTTATTGGTAGCCTCACAAATCGAATTTCCTCTTGATATTTTAAAAACTAACTCACGGCTCTACATTGGCGCAGCTTGGTAATACTTTGATGTATGGTAAAATCACAGTAGAATTAAAATACTCACCTGAATGCGTTTGTTGGACTGCCCTTCCCAAGTGACGCGCTCGTCGAAAAATGGCTCCGTGTTATCGCTGACGTAGAAGGGCTCCCAGGACCGGAACTCTTTCTCCCGCAGCGTTTGGCTGAACACCTGCAGCGGCTCGTGGGCCCCAAACTCACGCTCCAGCCAGCTCTCCTGATTGGGAATCTTGTGGCAGGAGGAGCAGAACTTCTGGTGGAACCCCTGTGCCAAGTGCTTTCGCCAAAGGTTCAACAATTCGAACTTGTCGCGCGGCACCATCGCGCCGTCTTCGATCTCGAAGACAGCCAATGGGTAAACCCTTCGCGGTTGTCTGGGATCCATAGCAAGGACACTGTGATTGCGCGCCACCATATCAAGAAATTGGTCCACAAAGCCCAAGCTGGGATACAATTCTATGTCGGAGGCAAGAATGAAATGCGTATTGGCTGCCTGCCTCGCAATGTTCCTGCCCACATTTATCGGATACGTCAGATTGCTCCTTTCCTTGTAGCTTTCACTTCGGGGAACGAGGGTGTAGGGCGGTGGGATTTGCGTCCCATTGGTCATGGAACAGATGAAAGGTCGGCGCAGCACCTCCGCCTCGTTGAGGGGAACATACTCCGGCATGTGCTTGTTGGGGAAGTAAACGTGGAATGTCACCCAGTCCCTGATGATGTCACTGCCTTCCAAACAGTTGCGGACGTACTGGATCGCATCAAGAGTCGCATTCAGATCGTAGCCAGGTGTATGAATGGCAAAACTGACGGGGGCCAGCCACCTTCAAAAGGAACAGAAAGTATAAACTCTAGATTTACTACTCTTGTTAACTTAAAACAAGTAGAACCGGTGTTCTAGAGATTTATCGACAACAAAATACCATGTTCTTATTTTCAATTAGTTTTTCGGCTTAAATATCTCAATCCCAAATTTAATGTGCACCAAATTAAACCAGCACATACAAATGAGTTAAGACAAAACAGAAATGGTCGGCATTCGCACTTGCAAAGGGCGGTGCAAATTTTTGCAGGCCGTAACTTCATTATTTATTTCCCGATCTCTATACAACTTTTCACATGGCTCAATATTTTAAATTGTAGCTATGAACAAAAAGAAATAAAAGACAACCTTTGCTAAGTTCGTATAAAACAAAAATAATTAAGTTTTCAGCTCAGAAATATCGTCAAATATGTGGAAGAATATAATGAGTAAGGAAAAATTGGTATAATGAGTAAGGACAAATTGGGGGCCCTGTCACGATATGAAAAGACGTGGATTCTGTCTAATAGTCTCAGAGATCAAACACAAAATCTGCAAACACAAAATGAATATACCATTTGTACCTAAGGTACATGGCATAATGAGTAAGGACAAATTGGGGGCCCTGTCACGATATAAAAAGACGTGGATTCTGTCTTATAGTCTCAGAGATCAAGAATATACATAAAGCCATGGATCCAAAAAGCCTTTTGACTGACACGATAAGAGCCCGACTCTTTGATTTGTTATCTCTACGCCCTTCAGAAAGCGATGTTTGAAATACTTATACTTACCGCTCAACCACCGGTAGCAGATTGTCGAAGAACGTGTAATCGCCAATTGTAGTGTAGGTTAAGGCTTCGGCGCAGCCGATGTTCCGGCTCTTTTCTCCAATCACGAGATTTTGGAGCAGCCAGTACTCCCCGTGCTGGAGCCTCTGGAAGCGGAGGGAGCGGTTCCGGCACTTGAGCAACTGCGACAACTCCCGCGTGCGAGGAGAAATCTCTCGCTGCACCACCGCTTCGACGTAGTCCACGTAATCGTCGGCATTATAGGCTATGGTATCCGGTTCGGGAATAATCTGCTGGGCTAGTCGCAGATTCCTCCAAAGGAGCAGGAGAGCCGTCGTGACGAGCGCGAGGATCGCCCACAGGCGGATGTTTCCTCTGGTCTTGCAGGTAACCACTGCCATGCTTCCCATTAATTTGTCTGCCTTCATTCGACTCAGGTCATGGCGTGCAGTGGCACACTTAATCCACTTTGGTGTCGAACCACAAATGAGCAGCAATCAGGACGAGAAGCCAAAGGAGCTCACGTTTTGCTAGAGATGATATCTATTTCAGGTGCTGCCTAAAATAAACATAATGCCAGAACAGGACGAACGTTGTTTAGTACCCGAACCAAACAAAACGGGGGCTTGGGACCTAATTTACCATGCTAATGTATCATCAATAATTTGTTTTATGCCCATCCGATGGGCGGCCCGCAAGGTATTGCGATGGCAGAGATGGGATACTGGTTTGGACTAAACGCAGACATAATAATTAAGTACATCAAAGACAAAGAGTCAAAGATGAAAATCCATTGAAGAGCCAATTTAGACTTAGTTGAGCTGAATGCTTGCCAACATTTAAATAGTTTTGTTTTCAATTAACGTTTTAAACGCTGTGTAATCTAATCTTCTAGATGTAATTTGTCATTCACTAATTCAACTTGGTTTGTGGCAACGTTCCGGTATGTTGAAATTGGCCTTGGCACGTTAGGTTTATAGCATCATAAACTTACCAAACACCGAATTGAAATTAATTATTAAATTACAAAAAATGGTTTGAATATATTTACAAAATATATAAGCTCAGACAGAGGAAACGCGTACGACCGTTTACCTGCCAATAACGAAGAATAATTGACCAACAGGCTTGGCCATGTTCAATAGAAGTTGATAGTACCTGCGCTTATCCATCAACTTATCAGCCAATATAGCGAGTGTTATCAATTCTGAGTTTCCCAGCCGATTAGATGCAGCTTTATCAATCAAAAAACAAGTAGAAACGCTGTAGTCGAGATTTCTAGACAACGAGATACCACATACCTCTTTTCTTTTTGAACTTTTTTTTTTATTTTTTTTTTAATAATTAATCATATTTTTTTTTGTTGACATCAAAACAATTAGCACGTTCACACATACATACACTTCTGAACCCTTCTGTATGTATACACGTGCGGACGGATGGAAGTCAAATAAGAGACTAATGACGTCACCCAGCATGCGTAGCAGCATGCCGTTACCGTGGGAAGGGGTGGGTAAAACTTTATTTGGTCATATCTTCTATATTTATTGTCCGATCTCGCCGTTATTTTGCATTACGTGTTTGACAATCTGTGGAAATAGCGGATTGAAAATTATGCCTTTAGCTTTCACCATTTCGAAGATAGGCGGCAAAAATCCGAGAATGACATAATGCATAAAGAAATTGGTCTCTAGCTCTTATTTTGTTCAAGTTATGGCCAAATATGTCGAAGAAAATACAATTTTATGCAAAGGCGGAAAGAGGGGTGGCAAAAAGTTAAAATAAACTTGATCTGCCTGGAATGAAAACGCAAAAAGCAAAAAGAATTTCACCTCTAGCTCTTACAGTCTCCGAGAACTAGGTGTTCATACAGACAGACGGACATGGCTATATCGACTCGGCTATTGATGATGATCAAGAATATATATGCATTATGGGGTCGGAGTCGTCTCCTTCTGCCTGTTACATACACTTGCACAAAGTTAATATACCATTTGTACCCTAAGGTACATGGTATAACGACATTATTTTCGTATATGTGTACCGACCATAGTCGGGGTCAACTCGGAACCCCTTTTCTTAACCGAAACAACAGGAATAATCATTTTCTTTAAGAAAATCTGCACAATTCAGTAAGTTATTTATGAAAATGAAAAAAAAAGACACCTACAGAGATGCTTAAATTCAGTAACCGTTAATTTATTGAGCAATCAGAAAAAGTTGTTTGCTTTCAAGCCAACCCCACATAAGATCCTTGGGTTATCAAAATAACCAAATAAATTATTATGGCTTTTGCGTTAGATTATAACTTTTAAATAACTAACTCAATTAAATTGTACTATGTTCTATATCAGTCAAAGCTAACTGTATAGTGTAATATTTCACGTACGTATACCATTCGTCATATAATTCCTAACTTTTGATATCAGCAAACTTGATCTAATGGTTTTGCGACAATGACTCATACTACCTACCTAATTACTACCTAATTTTAGTATTTAAATCCCACGACAAAAAATTAAGATATTTTATAATAAGGATGCCCTAGAAAATTCGTTTTTTTTTACTTGTAAAATGTAATGGAGCCACTGATACCAAGTTTTATATAATATAATATTTGCGGATCGACTAAATAGTTTCTCTGGCATGAAACCTAAAACTTTTTGAATGCTGCGCTAATCGTATTCCCAGTTCGACTGGATCTGGGGTAGCTTCTGATAAACTGGGATTTATTTTTACTTTTTGGATATATTTTTAATCGACTAGACTGCAACCTGATACGCTGCAATCAATCCTCCAACAAAGCTCCGTTCCCTATGCGCTCCCCTCACATGGGTTTCTTGGTGTGGCCCTTCCCAACTCAGCAAAATGTAGTACAATCGCACATTACGGTTTTTAGTAACCTTATGTTGGCATCAGATTTTAAAATTTCAATAGTGCTTCGCTCCTCAAAGGATTCCTGTTTGCGAGCGCTCCAGGAGTTGGTTGAGACCAACCGGCTGCCAATTGCTGAAGCTGCCATCGCTGACCATGCACACGTTTCGATCGATGTAGCAAAAGAGCTTGCCCACGCGATATATCTGCGAGAAAAGAGTATTGGTCAGTGCAAAAGTATGCGAAGATGATCCCCAATGGTCCCTCACCTGCTTGCCCGTCTCCCGCCTACCCGGCAGGGGGGCAAAAATGATGCCCAGTTCGGCGCAGCGCTGCGACACGAGCTCCTTGAACTCGAGTTGCGCGGGCTGGTGCACCAGCTCCATCATCATCACCGGCGGCAGGAGGCCCACGGGTGTGGGGGCCGGCGGCATGGGGGGCGGCGGGGTGTTGTGCTGCCCGGGCTGCAGCAGGACATCGCTGGCGCGGCTCATCATGTCCAGGGCCCGACGCAGGTTCTCCTTGACGCCCGGCTCGCGCAGCAGGGCCTCGCCGAGGGTGTTCTTCCAGCCGGTGTACCAGCGCGAGATTTCCAAGTAGTCGGGCGACTGGTTGAGCCACAGCACCAGGACCTGCATCCAGCGCGGGAAGAAGAACTTGTCCAGCAGGTGGCCCATGTGCATGGGCCCGATCAGCTCGAGCCACTCCCACACTTGGTGCCACTGCTCCAGGTCCTGGTGCAGCGGGGCGATGACGAACTCCGACAGCACCACCTGCAGCTTGGGCACGATGTGCCGGTGCAGGAAGTCCTGCATCTCCTCCTCGCGGAAGGCCTTCTGCCAGGGCGTGAGCATGGCCCGTGCCGAGCGGTCCTGCGGCGACCAACAGCGCAGGGCCTCCCCGAGTTTGCTGCGGATCTGCGGGTAGACAGACTCCTCCAACTTGCTGCCCAGCACCGCGGCCCAGGGCAACACCCAGCTGTCGATGGGCACGGTGTCGGTGAGGGGGTCCCAGCCCTGCACACCGGCAACCAGCCGGGGCAGCACCAGCTGCTCCAACACCGAGTCCAGCACCCAGGTGGGCAGCAGGGGAGCCCAGGCGTCCAGGAGCGCGGCCATGGGCGGGTGCTCCTTGGGCTGCCAGGTGGCGGCGCAGGCCCGGAAGGAGGGTATCACGCCAGCCCAGATCAGCGATGAGTACGGGTCGAACACGTTGCGCTGCTTCTGCTCTGCGGCATTTCCGCGCTGCAGCATTGCGCGCCACCTCTTGACCAGCGTCACCGGCTCCGTGGGATGCTCCAGGGGCTGCCATTCGGACAACTCCCGCTTCAGGAGCGGCGCGATCACTCCCGCGGCCAGATCTGCGAGTCCAAACTCCTGGAACTCGGCCGCATAGTCCTCGAGGAGCTCCCGGAAAAGACGCTCTGCTTGCGCCAGACTTATCTCCGGGTCCTCGCTCAAACGCTCCACCCGCTCGAGAGCCTCTTCCAGGGTTCGTATGTGGTTGTGCTCCAGCTGCACGATCTCCTCCAGCCTGCGGTACTCGCTCTCCAACGCAACCTGCTGGTCGGAGCACTCGCGCTCCTGCTTGTCGATGGAGATGATATTCTGCTCCGCTTGGTTCACAAGCAGCTGCAGGTTGTGCGTCAGCTCGGGCATGGAGAACACCGTGGGCCCCGCCCCAGAGCTCTTCTCACATGTTTCTGCATCGTACAGCGCCTCCTCGGGCGTAATCTTGGCCTGGCCCAGGGCATGGTAGCCGCTCAGCACACGCTTTTCCGGGCCCGTCATGTCAATAACCGGAACGTTGCCGAGCTTCTTGCTTAGTTTCTCCGAGAACAGGTGGCTGGTCTTGTGTCCCTTGGCGATCACCTCCTCCACCGACCTGTAGTAGTAGCGCTTGACCGAACGCTCTTGCGTATCTCCGCCACTGCCGCCCTTGCGCCACTTGTTCTGCTGCTCCTTCGTCTCCTTCGCTTCCCGCACATCCTCGTCCATCTTGACGGCCTTGTTACCCTTGCCTCCCACGCTGGCAGCTTTCTCGGGCCCATAGGCCCCAATGGCACCGCGACCCTTACGCACATGAGCCTGCACAGGCTGCGAGATGCCCTGCAGGTCCTTGCCCAGGCCCTTTCCGGGCTCGTAGCCCATCTGGAGCAGCAGTTTGGCACCTATGCCGCGGGTGTGCTGCTCCCAGGCGCCCACGTTTCGGTCGCTGACGATGTGCGAGCGATGCTGGAAGGTGCTGGGCTTTTCCTGACCGCCCCTGCCCAACGCGGGACGCTGCTCCTCCGCCGAGGAGTCCTCCGAGCTGTCTGGATCACTCTGCCGGCCAAAGGCGGGCCGCGCAATTCGCTCGGAGCCGTCGCTCTGGTCCCCCTCCGCCTGCTCCTCGTCGGGATTGTCAGCCTTGAGAGCCTTCTTCGGCTTTTTCTTTCCAGCCTGCTGGATGCCGCCGGCCACGAAGTTCACGGGCATTGTGTAGTCCTTGGGCTGACGCGTGGCTCGCCCGCCCCGCCTGCCTTCATCGGCGCCCTCCTCGTCGCTATCGTCCGCCCAGATGCCTAAAACGGATTTGAAAATAATAATTAACACGAATAACACAAATAATACTGCTATAGTCGAGAGCCCTGACCATAAATACTCGGTACTCAGTGGGCTCAGAGCGTCGACACATAGCTTTAAATAGCTTTAGTATTTCTAGCCCTTTAATTGTAGGCTCAAATTTTGGCGGGTATAGGTGATGCATGCACGCAGACTGGGTTGTTATAATATAGTCTTGTTACTTTAGGGTTAAATTATGGGCGACCAAGAATTTAACGATTTGGCTTATTTTTGTATTGGACCGGTACCAAGTAAACATGCAGTCCAGGCATTTGTACGAATCTAAGTAAACAAGTACAATTATTTTCGGTCTATGTAGAGTCCTTAATATCTGGGGACTCAAACGAACAGACGGATTAAAGAACATAGCTATGATAGCCGTTAAAAATCGATATCCTTTTACACGAATTATTATTTTTGAACCTTTGATTTTTCCGAGATATGAGAATCGTATGGACCGCCGTATGACAGACGGACAGCCGGACGAACATGGTTACATTACGTCGGCTCTTGATTCTGATTAGACATCTGCTTGTACTCATTTGTATCATGACAGATCTGTACTTCACTCATTCTTAACTATAGGCCGGAAAAAAATCCACAACAAATATACTGTGATGAAAAAAAAGCGTGCGCTACCTAGAATGAGTGATTCATTTGCAGTTATGGATGCATTCAAGTCTAATTCTGATCAAGAATCTTCTATTATTGATGCCGATCGAGAATAATCAATCTCTACGTATTTACGTAAAAACTTTAGGGATCCTCCGATTTCTAGCATACTCGCCTCTGAAATTTATACGGAGGGACGGACACACAAACAGACATGGATACCTCTTCTATTGATTCCGAACAAGAATGCTATTTAGGAAGGCATAAACTTCACTTGGTCCTCCCACATACCTACATACTCGCCTTGCTGTCTGTGAGTACCGTGTATAAACACCGGGTATAAACACTAGAACTATTATAGTCTCCGAGATTCATTCGGACAGACGGGCATGCTCATGTATCCTCTATTATTGATGCCGACCGAAAATGGTCTCTACGCATGTGAGTGAAAACTTTAGGGATCCTCCGCCATCCTCGCATACTCGCATTGTTTTCTGCGAGTACCGGGTAGAAACACTGGGAGAACTACTGTATTATAGTCTCCCAGATTCATACGGACAGACTGCGATGCTTTAGTTATCACGTCGCACTCCATCTTCCTGCATACAAGGTTACCACTTCTATTGACGCCGACCAAGAATGCTATCTAGGAAAACATAAACTTCACTTGGTCCTCCCCCCTTCCTACATACTCGCCTTGCTGTCTGTGAGTACCGGGTATAAACACCGGGTATAAACACTAGAACTATTATAGTCTCCGAGATTCATTCGGACAGACGGGCATGCTCATGTATCCTCTATTATTGATGCCGACCGAAAATGGTCTCTACGCATGTGAGTGAAAACTTTAGGGATCCTCCGCCATCCTCGCATACTCGCATTGTTTTCTGCGAGTACCGGGTAGAAACACTGGGAGAACTACTGTATTATAGTCTCCCAGATTCATACGGACAGACGGCGATGCTTTAGTTATCACGTCGTACTCCATCTTCCTGCATACATGGTTACCACTTCTATTGATTCCGACCAAGAATGCTATCTAGGAAGGCATAAACTTCACTTGGTCCTCCCCCCTTTCCTACATACTCGCCTTGCTGTCTGTTAGTACCGGGTATAAACACTAGGAGAACTATTATAGTCTCCGAGATTCATTCGCACAGACGGGCATGCTCATGTATCCTCTATTATTGATGCCGACCGAAAATGGTCTCTACGCATGTGAGTGAAAACTTTAGGGATCCTCCGCCATCCTCGCATACTCGCATTGTTTTCTGCGAGTACCGGGTAGAAACACTGGGAGAACTACTGTATTATAGTCTCCCAGATTCATACGGACAGACGGGGATGCTTTAGTTATCACGTCGTACTCCATCTTCCTGCATACAAGGTTACCACTTCTATTGACGCCGACCAAGAATGCTGTCTAGGTGAGCATAAGCTTCACATGATCCTCTGCTTTGCTGTGAGTACCGGGTATACTCACATACTGGGAGAAGTACTCACCGTAGATCTGCTGATGCTTGCTGTGGCGTCCGCGCGGCCTGTTCATGTTGAACTCGTTGTCCAGGTCGTAGTCCGTGATCTCGAAGCGCTCGTACTCGTTGTCCGACATGGCTCTGATTTCTATTGCTACTCGTAAACTAATAAAATTCCTCGCTTCTAAATTGTAAACAAAAGCACTGCTATTAGGGATGGGCAACGGATCGATTGTGACAGACAAGTCGATTCATCGGCGCCGGCACTATCGCCTCCCCCAGTGTGACCGCATGCGCTGCAGCAGTCTGGCGGGGCTACCTTGACGCAGTGCATGGTGGTTGATTTGTCGTTCGCATTTTGTGATTTTCGACGGCTTCGCGTTCAAATCGCAGCTGACTGGCAGCGCATTCGGTTCGTGGTCCGTGGTTCGTGGTTCGAGGTCCGGCTTCTTTCGTTTCGGGTGCGGAGTCGCCCGCAAAATGCACTGACACTGCTTTGAATGGTTTTGCCGCAAGCCCGAAAATCGTTCCCTGCGCGAGTTCCTACAATTTATTTGTCCACTTCGCCCTCCGAGAGTGTTTAAAAAGCGATCTGGCAACCGATTTTGGGGGTAAACAAAACTAAAGGTTACCACGTGCGTGCCGCTCTCCGCTCGCCTTGTTGTTGTTGCTGGCTTGGCCGCTGTGTTTGGAGAGTTCCCTCCGCGCACTCTCCGCGCGATTTGCCGGTGGAATAAAATCAAATTCAAATCAGATAAAAACATATATTTTTCATCCACAAAATGGTTCAGGTGAGCAAACTAAACGAAGGGGCCATTCGGGTTAATTTATTGTTTATTGTTTGCGGGTGGGCCCCGCCTGTAACTATGCAACGCTTTGCAGCGACTCAAGTTTACACCCTCGCACGAAATCATGAACAAGCATTGCGCATATACATTGTGAACTTCGTAAAATATGAAAAAACTAAAATAGTTGCTTCGATGGATTAACGTTGGATAGGTTTTTTATATTTCGTTACACTGAATCTTTGAATTTTCATAAAAAAAATTTTGAAATTGGGGAATATTTTCGATTTTTCAGGTTTCAAATACTTATTATCGATGGCATTTAAATACATTTTATTGTAGATTGCACAGTAATCTCAAAATAGTTGTTTTAGGCTCTCGAGATTACGATAGATTTTAACTCACTATTTTCAATTAAATCTTTACAATTTGCTAACTGTTTGGATTTTCAAGGTTTTATGAAGTTGAAATGCAATTTAAATGCCTAATTTGATCACAAATTCGTGTTTTACGATTGATTTTCGAAAGATTCTGGCGTTGTTCTTCGCCTGGTTTTAACCTCGTGTTTCAATCAAACATGTGAAACTTAGAAAATATTTTAGAAAGTTAACGCTTTAAACCCAATTTTCAATAAAATGTGAATACATGTTAATTTAATCATATATTTGTTCGGAGCTTGAGTTTGGATATGTTCCTGAGATTTAGCTTGCAGGTTTTTTCGAATTTATAATCATATTTCTGGTATATGCTAAGAAATTATGTTTCTTCTTTTAGGTTTGACTTTGGATAAGTTCTGAAGAGATCGTAGGGTTTTTTTCCCAAATTTTTATGAAATCCCCAGATTCGGGGAGTTTTTTTTTTTTAGAATATTTCGAAACAATTTTGTTCTATCGTAAATTGATCTTTTGAGACAAAAATATTGTTTACAGCGACTATTTCCCATTGCTTATATTTATGTGCAATATACATGTAGATTGTACGCACAATTATATTAGTAGGATTCGAAAATATCGCATTTTCAATCTATAAGAGTACAGAAGAGATGACAAATGTGCGATAAAAAGACCTTTGTTGGATAGGTACCCCTGGAATTGTAGGCTTCACATTTGGTTTGCCTCTATTAACTATGGATTTTAGATTTTGACTTGCTGATCCGATTATAAAACCGTCAAAAGTCGCGTTTTACGCAGAACGCAATCCTGGATAAGTGCTTCGAATTTCACACAGTTTCATTTCACCCTTTGGAAGAGCGAGTGATACTCCCCGCCATCCCTGACGGGACCGCCGAATGCACTTCTCGGTGACCACCCCGCCTCAGAGCATTAACCCACCGTTGCCCGACACAATGCAGCTTCCACCCCCCTGCGGGTGCGAAGCACTGTCCCAAGTGAGAATCAACCACCGAAAGCTGAAAATCCCAAAATATACCATGTCTATATGGGAAACCTACGAGAGGCCGAGGGAAAATGTTGCCCGTCATTAGATACGGCCCAGTCGATGGCGTAACGAACTCGAAACGTTGCATTTAGTCAGATTTTCATCCACCACGGTGGGCGAACTCTCCTCTCAAACCCTCGAAAAACTGTCAATATCGGTTGGCGGATACCCTGCATCAGCAGACTGCACTTTGCAATGCAAGTAACCAACTTGGGGATTTCTATTTTAGTTTGATTATTATTGAAAAGCTTAAGGGTTAAAACTAAAACTAAAAAAAGTGTGTGGCCAAACCCACTTTTTGGCTAAACTTGGCTGGACCACCTCCGGTTAGCCACCGCCAAATAGATGAAGTTCCACTTTTCGATTTGAAATGCGTTTTGTCCCTCCACCGGCCAACTGTCCACCAGTTTTCGGCTTTAGCATCTCCCCCCGTATATGTGCACCCTGCACCCTTCTAATCATCCACTATCCGCACAAACGCCTCCCGAACCCCACATCCGCACGCACTCCCAGATCTGCTCGGACGTCAAACAGCATTTTGGCCATTTGCATTTGCAGTGCCGGTTCCAGGGCCTCCTACTCGTCCTCACAGGGGTGGCTGGGAGGCCAATTCCCTGCTATTTGCACAGCGTTTTGGGCTGCGTTCAATGGCCAAAGTGAACGAGCATTTCTAATGTGCCAGTTGCTGCTACAACTGCAACTGCAACTGCTGCAAGCTCTACTCTCCTCGTCCACCGATGATGAGGTTGACTAGCGCAGGTTGGGGTAATTGGCATAGGACTCACGCATTTGAGGGCGACCTCAAAGCGAATCCGGTGCAAGATAGTTTTCAGCTTGCAAGTCCATCCAAGCCGACGCCAAAATGTCAACGGGCATGCATATAAGACAGGAATGAGAGGGCCCCATCAGACTAATTAAATTAATGTGGGAGACCATGAAAGATGGGATCTTTGACAGACACAAAGTAAAACAATGGTTCAACTTTGCAAAATATTTAACTGAAGCAGCAACAAACCATGGGGTTCATCCAAAATTTAAACGACGAAACGGTCAACGTGTAGAGGAGCAATCATGGTCGGAATTATATATAGCTTGACACGCTTCGTTGTAAAGTCCTTTTTACGCGATGCCGTATTCCCGCTGACAAGTTGTCCCCTGAACCATCGACCTGTGGACGGTTGCGCATATCATGGCCCACCTGGGCTGGGAATTCCTGTTCGTTCACCGGCAGAGCCACGACCTGGCTCCGGAATGAAGGGATCAGTCTGCGGAGAACGGGAAGAGAGAGCATCAGGCACACGCAGGTCCAGCCCAGTTTGCGGTTGTCAAAAGCACTGAAAATCAGCCAGTAAGCGAGGATCTTGAGAAGGCCTTGGTGAATATGATACAACCCCTTGCATTTACATAGCCACTGCTGGAAAATACTCTTGAATATCCAGGCCCCTCCTATGAGCACGGCGATGACCAGGAGGGGACGTTGATGAAATGCAAGACTTAATGTAACCCTGTAGTAGTCCAAGCCCCAATGGTTCCCGTTCGGTTTCAGAATGGCGAAAATGCCCAAACTTGCCACATGGGCGCCCAAGGCAGCCGCGCAGCAGTGCAGACTGATCGGGGAACCGGCCATGAAAGGAGTGACCAGCCACAGCAGGAGGCCAAGGCAGAACTGAACCAGTCGCTCGCAATCACAATCGGTCGTCTCAAAGGCCACGACATGGGGCTGATCGGTGTAGATGCCAACGCACACGTGGGTTTGAGCTGTGAGCGGAATATAGTGATATCCCTTCTCTTCGAGCATGATGAGGGAATAGGCATCGCTGTTATGCATAGCCAGTGCGTGTTCCTCGTAAACTTCCCTGGCTGTGCCTGCCACAAACTCGATGAAATTCCCTCCAGAAGGCATCTGAATGTGCAGTCTCTTCGTTTGGAAGATGTTCAAGATGGTCAGGTCAGTGGCCCGTTGGCAAAAAACGCTCAGCTCCTTTTGGCCGATCTTCGTCGTCTCGGGAGAGACGTGGAGTTCCTCGGGATTCAGGTACTTCACCGCCCTAAGCGGAACTGTACTTTGCCAAAAGAATACCCGAGCGAAAGCCGAGAGCAGGCAAATAAGTACGCCTGCGGTAAACATTGTATTTGTTTCTTAGTAGGAGGTAATTTCAGAGTTATTTTTCAAAGCCAACTGGGTGGTATCTCAGGTCAACTGAAATTGAAATCATATGCAAAGCATCTAGAATTGTGTCTAGTTTGCTCTCGTTATAATACTCTGAAAATGTCCTTAAAAATCGACTAAAATACTACAAAAATACATATAATAACTGTTCGCCATCCTTTAAAGGAGCTTTTATGTAAAAGTTATAATTTATATTTGGTACCCCAACCGAATTCTAATCTAATTGCGTGCGTTTGTTTCAAAGATATATGCGAGTCGCGTTCTGCGTGAGGAGTACGAGGAAACGAGTTCGAGTTTGAAAGCCCCTACAAAATATACGAGATTCCCGGAGCGCAGGCTGAGGAGAAGAATTATCCTGGCACAAAGTGCAAACGCCAAACAAAAACAAACAGTGGCCGCAGAATCCAAAGGAATATACTCGTAGATGGATGGATGGATGGGAAGGATGCAGGAAGGAGGAGCGGGCAGCAAGCCTTTTTGCATTATGACCGAAAATCGAACTGAATTTCCTACAGTTTTCGATTCCCTCCTTGCTGCTGCCTATGCTGCTGCTGCTGCTGCTTCCTTGTGTTGTGTTGTGTGACTATCATTGCGTTCGTTGGAAACGCATGATTTTTTTCCTGGGATGGGGCGTTGGGTGGCAACGGGCCTCATGCATTTTCCGTCTTTCGTTTTCTGCGCAAAATAAATTGGTAAACAAGCAGTGAGCAGGCCAGAAAGAGATGGTTCGGCGGAAAAGCGGAACGGGAGATGGCCCGGCTGGCCTGGTCAATGGCAATACATGACAGAGCTCGTACATAGTGCCTCCCCCCGCCCGCAGGGCAGTTGTTGTGTGTGCCCACCTCGCCATGTGTGCTTCCCCGGCTGCGTTTTAGTGAGCTGGCTCCCTGCTGGCCTCCTGCTGCCCGACTAATGCCTCCCCGTCCAGTCGCAGCCAGGCCCGAGTATTGCAGTGTATCGGGAAATCCTTCCCTTGGCCGCTAGCTTCTTTTTATTTTGCCGGCCTGCGAAATAGGCTGTCGCAGTCACTGTCTCCAGTTTGGCGAAACCTCGGAGTTGGAGTCCACGTCTCTCTGTTTTCCTTCCCGAAAAGTGACGCAACGCAGCCCCCACGCTCCAGCTCAGCCCGTGCTCCACCTCCGCCCGTGTGTGCACTTCCCTCGATTTTCCCCACGCATTTTCCCCCATGTATTGCTGCCATTTACGTGGCGTTGTTGTTTGGCCGGCATTTTTGTACTGCCTTTTGTGCACGGTAGGTCGAAATGTCAAAATGGTTGCAAACGCCATTTGAATTATCCCCAAATAGGGTGGATTAAATATTGTTGCCGATAGTCCTATTGATAGTTTAATGTTGCTTAGCAAGGAGCAGAAAATGTGTAACCACAATGTAATTGCTAGACATTAGATAAAATAAACATTTATCCACTAGTATTTCTGATCCTACTTCCACCAGGGGCTTGAGGTAGTCGTTCTCTCCTATAGAATATAGGCAAACAAGATACTTTATATATTTTTGTAGGTTGGAAACAAGTTGCCGACACAAGGGTTTTGGATCCAGGGTTTTGAAACTCTCTATATTTAAATACTATGATCTAGGCTAGATCTTACTGCTAGACGAGCAGTAATATATATTTTCTTACAATACTCTAGTTTGAGCTAGAATTCGGTAGGATTTTGGAACTTTCCATTTTTAACAACTTTAATCTACCCTCGATAATAATATTTTCTTATGGTTGAGATGAATTAAATTCTAAGTATTTTCCTGGATTAACTCCACTGTGCAATCCGAATCAGCTTTTGCGCTGTCGCTGGTTTCATTGCTGCTGCTGCTGCTGATTCTGCCGCTGCTGCTGCTCTCGTTATGTGTGCCAGGCAAAAGGCCAAACGCATGTGTGGCCAGGACCCCAGCTGCATCCCCTGCGATGCGAGAGCTGCACATAGAAGCGGCGCACACAGGACTCCGGTACATAGAGAGCGAGCGAGAAGGAGCAGCCAAATGGAATGGATCGAAGTGCTCGGACACAGGAAGCGGGTGGAGCGGGCAACGAGCATGGAGCGACGAGCCTATGTACAAATCCGGGCCCTGCCTGCACATGAGACCAAAGGCAGGCCTGTGTCAGTGTCTAGGTGCACGAGCGCACTGGTGTGTATGCGTTTCGGGAGGGGGTGGAGCAGCATTCCCGGGGTTGGGGGCGATGGCTCATGGAGCTGGGGCCTGGGGAGAAGGCCGCCCACTCGGCTACGCATGAAACTGGTCGCGGTAGCCGGACTGGTAGCCTCGAAAGCGGCAAACGTATCGAATGGGCATCGAATCGAAATCCAACGATGATTGTACTCCATATTGGCAGAGTGCGCCTCCCAGAGAACCACCCACAGTGTGCACCTCGCCGCCCCCGACACCCACAATTCTGGCTGTCCATCAGACGTCAGTGGAACGACGTGCACTTTTGTCCAATCCACAGCCTGTGCGTGCAAGCGTGTGTGCCTGCTATCTTATGGGAGGCCCTTTTAAAGCATCCCCACATGCAGCAAATTGAATAAACTCTCAACTCAAATACATCATTTTTTTGGTCGAGAACAGAACTTTGACTTACATGTGCGGGCGGTGCATGTACCAGTACCATGGGCCATTTAAAAGGTCAATGAAATGCAAGCATCGACTTTAGTTTGGGCCCCCTGCCCATTGGCACTTTGCTTTCCAGCCAATATTTCAATATACTCGTATTTTATGTTGGCGGATGGGTAATATCTTATTTGTTTGTGCCCTAACTTTGTGCTCCCTATGCTCTCCAGTTGTTTGGCTAACCTGAATTTGTGTATCCATCAGATAGGGCTTTGACCATTTTCAAATTGGCTGGTGAAGTTTCGATTAAGATAATTTAAAATTGAAAATACATCTCTCTCCTCGAATCTGTTGAAATGATCAGCCTCCACGAAACGTATTCAAACGCGTTCTTTATTGTAGGAAACATCTTGGTGAAACCAATTCCAAGGCAGGATTTAACGTACTCAAACATATGCGCACTTTCCTGGGTTACGTTTCCTGTTACTCAAATAAAAGTACACACAACACCTCCGTAGTTGTGAATGGCTTACTAAACATGTTGACCATCAATTATTTGCGCCTGCTAGTGCACCAGCCAGCAAGGATGTAAAGCTGGCTCGGCAACAAGTTTGGCCCCAACCTTTACGCACGCTCTAGCAGCAAATTTTATGCAAGTAATTCCTATGTATAAAATGCCAAACTACTCTGCTCGGCACCCACAGAACAACACACAACAACACGCAGATACACCCGAGCTGGAGCTGGAGCTGGAGCGCCGAGCATTGTTGTCGTGTTCGCATTTGGCAAAGATAAAGTTTTGTAATACAAATTTCTGCCAGCAGACAGGACTCCAAGGACTCTGGGGGCGTTGGTCGGATCGGGGACGGGTCGGGTCGGGGCAGGATATGCAGTCGGGCAGAACAGACTTTCTGTCTAGCGCTTTCGAGCACGAAGTGTGTCAGCAACTTTACCTCGTTCTCGACAAAAGTTGTCGACATAGACGTGTCCTTGCCCTTGGCCCACACACCAGAATATCCAATTTTATATATAAAACAGCTAAATATATATATAAATGCAAACGGGGGGGAATTGGTAACAAACTTTCGCTTTAGCTCGGTGTTACTTTGAGTTTCACACGAAGGCATCTGCTGGGAAACTTTTTGTAGCAGTTTAAGTGCATCGGGATTTCTCTTTAAATACACAAAACAACATTCATGATGGAAATTATGCGTCATATGCAGATTTTAATGTTTTACAGCAACATATTTAATCCTTTTTTTACAATGAGTGGAATATATTTGATTCGCGGGGTATTATAAATAGTTATGAGGCACACACCCTTTAAACATTAGCCTGATTTTAAAGGTCTATCCCTATTAGACGAAAACTCCCCAACAATGATGGTTTGCGCGATGAGTGTCCACGACATGCGAGTGATATGCTTCCGGTAGTTATTAAATTAGAGAATGATGTGCATGTAATATCACCTACAGTATCTGTATAAAAATGCTAATTCGTAAAACTATTGTACATGGAAAGGCTCCAAGTTTGCCAGAACCGCCCTTAAGACTTCCGTCTGATTCCGATGAGACACAGCACGAAGAATATGATCGTCCAGGCGGACATCACCAGGAAGCCGTTGTAGACCTTGGCGTTGGTGATGCCCCAGCCCTTCTCGATCACGTTTCGCGCCGATATCGAGGGTATTGTGAAGGGTAGCACCATTACCAGGTCCTGCAGGGACTGCGGCATGCTCTCCAGGGGCCACAGAAGTCCTGCGAAAGTACAATCGTATAAACAACCAGCAAACATTTGAGGCAACGCCGCACATACCACAAAGTATAATCATGGGATAGAAGGCTCCAGTGGCCACAAAGTTGGCTTCGGTATGTGACTTACAAAAGACAGATATGAAGAGACCTAATGGGGGGAGTTAATCATGTGAGTAATAGGGTTTTGGAAATTTGATTTAGACTGAAACCCACCAAACAACATGCCGCAGAAGGCAGTCAACGTGAGCAGTCCAATGAGCGTTGTGGTGTCTCCATTGTTGTAGGTGTCAAAAACGAGACCAATGTACATGATAACTTCGAACGATTGCAGGGCCATGATGATCAGCTGGGTCAGGAGGTGGGCCCAAAGCATCTCGGTGGCCGAAACCCCTGCCAACAGGGTTCGATCCCAGATGCCATCCATGCGCTCCGAAATAAAAACGGCGGCTGTCATCAAAGTGGCCAGGAAGAAGACCATACTGCCATAAAATATAGGAACAAGATTCTAGTGTAGAAAATACTGTGAAAGGCTAGATCAATCGCAGTACTCACGTCATGACCACACCGGGGGCACAATACTGCTGGAACTCGATGTCAGCAGTACCGAAAATTGGTTCCTGGAACTGAACGGGAGCGTCGACCAGGGCAGTTGATGCATTGCACTCCTTGGCCACACTTCGCATAAACACACTGAACTTGTCCCGCAGTTTTCGCTGCATAAAGTACGCGACTTGTTGATCTGCGAAGTATCAAAATGGAGTAATCGCAGACGGGACTTGTTGGAGTCATGTAATTTTCTACCCGTCATGTCGATGTGGATGCTTAGTTCCGCGTGATCTATGGCCCCGTCGGAGGCGTGAATGCCGTCCTCCATTACGGACGAAATCGACTCGCTGAAATTCTGGGCAAAGCGCAGATATCCGACGGTCACCGCTCGCTTCGCATCGCTCAGGGCGTCTGCTTCGCTGGGATAGTACTTCCTGATGGCCACATCGTCGCCCAGTTCGCGGATGAATCTGCAGGACAGTTTGTTGAACTGGCAGACTTCGTTTTCGTCGCTGTAAACTGTGACCAGGTTGTCGTCGAAGCACTCGCCATAGCTCCCCACTTCGCCAGAGTAAACGCCCAGCTCGAGATTGGTGGGCGTTTTGCCAATGGCCAGGTAAAAGCACGTAAGTTGGATGAGGGGAAACAGCAGCATGAAAATAATACCTCTGCAAGAAAATTAATATAAATTAATGTATCGATGCGTCCAGGAAATCCCTTTGAACTGCGTCAACTAAGGCTTTTAAGGTTTCATAAGTACGAAGCTCTTGGGGTTGCCTTGGGTCAGACAAATGATGTGGAAATCCGCTTTTAAAGAAGTATCTTCTCCTATCTGTTTAGGTTTAAACACTTTAATTAATCGTTTCACAACTTACGAAGGCTGTCTGAAAAGTTGTACAAAATTCTTTGTCATCAGGGCCTTGATCCGACCCTTGGTGGTGAAGAACAGCTTCTTGCGGTTCTCATTGGGCGCCTCCTCGTATGGGATGGGTTCCTTCTCTGATGCGACCCCCGGATCATGGGTGTCAATAACCTCTGGGGCTAGTGCAGCTGCGGGCAAGGCCTGGTTCTTGTTGTGGTCCATAATCTGAACCAGATCGTCTTCGTTTCCCTGCCGCTGGCTTAGAATGAGGAAAGCGTCCTCGATTGATTGGGTCCCAAATTTGATCATAATGTTGGTGGGTGTGTCCTCGGCTAAGAGCACGCCATTACGCATCAGTCCAATCTGTTGAAACAAGAAATTGTTTGCATTTCAAAGGGATTGATCGTCATTTTAATTGGTTACTTACGCAATTGGCCTGCTTGGCCTCCTCGATGTAATGTGTGGTAATGATCACAGCCAGTTTGCTATTCCTTGTCGTCTCCACGAGAAAATTCCAAATCCTGTAACCATGAGAGTTTGATTAGGAGAGAGGGAGAAACCCGGGGACTGGGTACCCACTTTTCACGGAGCATGGGATCCAAGCCCACGGTCGGCTCGTCCAGAATGAGCAGCTCGGGGTCGTGGATCATGGCGCAGGCAAAGGACAACCGGCGCTGCTGGCCCCCGCTGCACTGTTTGATCATCTGCCGGGCCGGAGGGAGCTGCAGCAGATCCTTAAGCAGCTTGAACTTTTCCCGGATGCGTTCGTCGGTCAGGCCGTAAATGCGGCCAAAGTAGAAAATGGTCTCCTTGACAGTCATCTCCTCGACCAGGGCGATCTCCTGGGGCATAAATCCGACGCGGGAGCCCGGCACCCCGCTACCGGGCTCGCCGGGCTTCATCCCCAGAACCCTCACCTCGCCGCCGTTCAACCGCCGCTGGCCAACGATGCAGGAGAGCAGAGTGGTCTTGCCGCATCCGGAGGCACCCAGCAACCCGTAACTGTTGAGAACAAAGGTTTTAGTTTGGGCCTGCAGCCGCACCTGGAAGTTCCGCTTACATGGAGCCACGCATCACGGTCATGTTTAGCTGATTGAGCACCACTTTTGGGTTCGATTTGGAGCCGTAGTACTTGCAGCCATTCCTCACTTCAACGGCCGCCATCTTGTGTTTGTTATCTGGAAAAAGATAATACCCAGTTAGATATTCCTCATTTAAGGCAAATAAAAAGGATGGTTAGGATAAAGAGCATTCAAATTGGTTTGCTAATAACTCGTATTAAATCTCTAAATTAGCCACATCATCTGTTGAAACACACGCATGACATTCTGTTGCCCAATAGTCGCTATAAATCAAATAACTTTGATAAGATAGACATGGCTGGGTGTACAATATACGACTACGCTTTGTATTCATTCATTGTTACATATATTCGATCGTTTCAATAAACCCTTTTCCTATTCGAGTACTTGGCATAAATATAGCCAAATTTATTCGGGATTTAAATGCGTGCAATATCCAGGCAGATCACGTCGCCAATTTTAAAGACCACACTCCCGGCTCTTGCGAAACAAAAAAACAGAACTGTTTGCATTGCCCGAACGAAAATTTGATTGTCTATCGAATTATTGGCTCATAATGTATTCTAAAACATTAAACCACTTAAAAAAATTACTGATCAACGTAAACAGAAATAGATCGTTAAAGGTCTTTCTTAACCAACTGTATCAAATGTCACAAAATATAATATTAGTTATAGGACTGTTTCAAATTGAATTAATTAAATGTGTATATTGGTTCCTGCCCCTCCAAAATTGAACAGATCATTTGCGTCAATTGAAGCTTTCTGGATTTGGTTATGTATTTTATTGATTTGCCGGTCTTTATGACCTGCACGTGCCGAGCCACTGAAAGCATTCGTCCGGTCCATAATTTATTTCAGGCTTGCTATGTGTATTCTAAGTACTTGCTAATTAGCCAACTTTTTGCTTCTCTCAAGATGATAAACGATTTGTAAATTCTATGTGCCAACCAAACTTTTTTCCGTATTATTTGGCACACCAAGCAGGTTCACCCCTTTTGGGTGTCATTGAAACAATCTAAAAATTTAATGTATTGTTATATAAGTTTCGAACTTTTCCAATCTGTTAGAAATATATTTATACCATGTACCTTAGGATACAACATATTTTCCCATAACTTGGACAAAATATTTGCCTATAACTTGGACAAAATATTTGCCCATAACTTGGACAAATTTTGAGTCTGCTGCCAAACACGTGCATGAAAAATTACGTCCAGATCGGACAAAAAATATAGAAGATATGGCCAATTAAAGTCTTACCCACTTCTTCCCATGGCAACGGCATGGGGCTGCACATGGTGGGTGACGTCATCCGTCTCTTTGACTTTTATCATACAGAAGTATATACATACAGAAGTGTATGTATGTGCACGGGCTGATTGTTTGTATGCCAACAAACAAAAAATTTGAATTATTGGAAAAAAAAATGGTTGATAAATAAAAGAGGTACATGGTACTTCGTTGCCGATAAATTCCGACCACAGCGTTTCCACTTGTTTCAAATATTATTATGGGATTGTGAATAAACTAATTAAAATATGAGTAAGTTTTTTCCCAAAGTGGGATCGTTGCAAAAACATGAAACGAAATTGTCATTCAGTTAATGTGTTTTTTAATATTTGCGGCGACAAAACTGACAGGTACTTTCTAGACAGATAGATCTAAGAATTAGTTTGGGGCGCTGACCCAAAACTAATTGTGATCGTCGCGGTTTTTCTAACAAATTAAAACTAGACAGTGTACTCGTATCTCTGTAGAAACAGATATATCGTAATAGTTGTGTGCTTAAAGCTTGTGTTATACAACATTCAAACTTTTCAAATCTGTTAGGAATATTTTTTCAATTATTAATATGGAATTGTGAATAAGCAAACTAATTGAAATATGATCAAGTTTTCCCCAAAGTGCCACCATTGCAAAACCAGGAAACGAAATTGTCATTCAGTTAATGTGTTTTTGCATTTTTGCGGCGACAAAACTGACAGGTACTTTCTATACAGATCTAAGCTATGCAAATACAAAATTAACCTTTTTTTAGTTCAACCAAAGTAAACAAAGTTTCTTCTCGAGAACTCCGAGAAATACAAAACAATAGAAAAAGAGGCGCAGAAACGTCTTGAATAACAATTCTCATGTCGAAGTAAATACCTACGAGAGTATGTAACCCATCAACGTCAGAAAAGATGCATCCAGAATGCACAAACGGACTTCAAAGAGGTCTGTCAAAGCGAGATGTGTCAACAAAAAACTAAAAGGTGCCAGCGCAAGCGCGTGAAGTTGATACTTTTCGTTCCATTTCCTTGTAAAGTGTTGTTTTAAATTTATAATATATGGAAAGACGTTTAAGACAGCGAAATGCAGCTCAATATAAAAACGGGGAGTGTGCCAAAATGTCTTTGACCCACTTTGATGTCAGGTCACTGAATTTCTATATATTTCTTAGTAATTCACATATATGTACATAATCTAATGCGCCGGTGATACAATCAAGTTAACAATGAAATAAAACCCGAACAAACACGAAACGCCCATAAACAGTTCGAAAGTAAACGCACAAAAAAAGGAGATATAATAAAAATGTTTACCCAAAAAAATTACATTGAGTAAGGTTAGTACACACAGTCGTGGTCATAACTTTATGCGTTGTTTTTGAAGATTTTGTTGTTATAATGTATGTATATATTGTAATATTGTTTCTGTTTGCTTAACATTGGGCCGGGCCAGTGACGCAAAGGACAACGTCGACTTGTATGACATGTTCATATATGTGTTATTTATTTACGCTTTTTAAAATCGACTCGAAAAACAGCCATGAACAATACTATGCGTTGTCTATGACTCATTGCAAAATTGTATACCCTCTACAAGGGTATATTGTGATGTATCTAAAAGGAACACGCTCCGACCTCACGCTACGAGCATAGATCACAGAGATCACATTAGAGATAATGTAGAACTACAAGACATGTTTCGAAAATTTACAAATAGGTTTGTAAATACTTATTTCTTTGATAATGAACCGCCTGCAGGGCATATATAGTCGAGACTATTCAAAATAGTTGTTCATACATGTTTTAAGGTGTATAAACTCTTGCAATTGATTTGCATTATGTTTTGCTTATTTTTTTTTTTTTTGATTGGCTAAATACAATTGAATAAAAACACAGGAGATACCCAATTCGTACATGTGTACAAAAGTGATAAATAATCTTATAAAAAAAACCCTACACCTGTTGCCAGATATTTCAGTAACCCCTCCATAATTTACAAAACCCAAAAAAAAAAAAAAACGGAAAAACAAAAACACCTCTAGCCGAAAAAACAACAAAATAGTAGCCACGGCGGAGAGTCATCAAGGTTGCCGACTGGTGGCTACCGGACGGACTAAGCGACTGCTGACGGTGTAACTTAATTGCGAGCGGTTCCAAAAATTAGTGGTTTTATGGCTTATTGATGTCTTGATGTTTTGCTGCTTTTGTTGCTGTTGCTGTTGCTGTTGCTTTTGCTGTTGTTGCCCTCGCATTTGCAATCGCGTTTTATATGCCAATGTTTTGCAATTTTTGCAATTGAGCTCTGGCGACCATGAGCTGCTTAGAAATAAAAACAAAAACCGAGCCCCGAACCGCTTTCTCAGCAAGAACTCCCAAGTCCAGTGCTTTTGGCCACCTTGGCGCAGGCTAACGCTAACGGCCTAAGCTAAAGCCAAATGCCAGCATACTCGTACTAGCCTGCACCCAAGCACACTAGCGGCTGGCTAGTGTTAGTGGGTATTTAGTTCGTGCAACATGTTGCAGCTTCGGCCGCCGCAACCAGAGCTCTCCATGCTGCCTCTCTTTCTCTGGCATATTTGCTTCCTTCTCGCTTGCCGACTCTTTACGGTTTCTTTCTTTTTCATTTTTTATTTTTTGTGGCATGGCCACTTCTTATATAATGCCTCACAACAATCATTTCGGTTAAACTGCAACGGCGGCAGCCACACATTCCCAGCAGCTGTCTGCCGCAGTGCACTTTGTTTACTATATATCACGAACGGCCGGTCGGTCGCGGCTAAATCTATACTTGGCGCTTGCCCAAAACAAATTCTGATCTTGGCAGTTTATCTAACAAATCAAAAGCCAGCAGTGCATCTCTGTTGGCTTTGGGCTGGTCAGTGCATGTGCCAGCGCCTGTAAGCTTCTGTGTCAGTCTTTGTTTTCCTTTCGACGCCTTGCCCCAGTCACTGCGTCTAATGGCATTTTTGTGTTACATCTACTAAATGTTTTGCATGTCATACTATTATAATGGCAGCCATTAATTTGCATTTAGTGTCTGCCACTATTTGTTTTCGTGCGACCACCGAGAGAGTCTCCGCCATCGATCGGGGGCTAACACAATCGTTCATGCCCAGATGGAGGCGGATTAAAAGGGAAAACTGATGCAACATTTTGCATTGCCTAATAACCTGGCCTGGCTCTGCCCACCTCGTTTTCCTCCTCTGCAGCCGACCTTTTTATTTGATAAGAGCAAACAGAAACGGAAAAGTAATAACAGAATGTTAGATAAAGGTAGTTGACACACTTTGCAAGCTTTTCGTTGCTTTATTTTCGGATCATCCATAGATGGGTTGGTTGTATGGTTAATCACACATTTTTCGGGTTTCACAAGGTCAAAAATGATATTTGCTCAACTCCTCATCGAAGAGGTGGTTCACATGTTTGGTCGGATTTTAGTTTCTTTTGTTGCGGTTATGCACAACCTTAAATCACATACTACTACACACTGGTCATGCCTCGTTGTTTGAGTTTGTGTCTTAAGTTTTCCGATTGCAAGGCAGTTATTGCCGAGTTTGTTTGCTTTTGGACAGTTTTATGGGCATACTATATTACTTGCAAAGTCTGGATGTAATATAGTATGTTCTTTGAGGTTCACAGACACTTTTACTTCTTTCACATTTTGGCCATGCCACACGTAGTATGTGTATCGCCTTGTTACCCGTACCGTATGCCTCTGTTTGAGTTTCCTAGTCACAGCGCTCTTCTAACTTATCGTGTTGCGCACGCGCGCGCTTTTGGTGTTGCAATTTCTTTCGACCTGTTGCCGTTTCGCTTGTTTCTTTGCCTGCTCGCCGATTTTCAAGTGATGTTGTGGCTCACTCCGCTTTTCATTCGGCACTCGCTCGGCTCTCGACCAGCCAACTCCGTTCAACGTATCCGCTTACCCCAAGTGTCGCCAGCGAGCTCCGTTCGTCGACTGAGCTCAGCAAGTGCCGGACCGCGTACTCGCAAGCTCTTTTTTCCATCGGGCCCCCGGCTTGGAACTTGCGGCTCAGTCGCCCATTCAGATAGCCAGATAGCCAAGTTAGCTGGCTAGCAAGCCAACTCTCAGTCCGACTGGGCGTCCCTTAGCTTGCGTCGACCGTTGGCAGTCGAATTGGATTGGAATTCATTGTTAGAAAATAAATTGCATGCGCCTTACAGAAATCCCTATTTCCATTGCAAATATTGGTTTTATAACATTCCAGTCCCCTCGTTTATTTCAGGTAATGACCGTAATCAACGATGTCAATAAGGCGTGCTTAAGTTATTAGCCACCTCCTTGTATAAATGCACATATTAAGTAGAAATTCTTCTGCCAATAGTTGGCACTAGACTCTTAATAAATACATTATTGTTCAAGTATTTATATATAACAATCTCAACGCTCTTTTTCCAATTCCCTTTCAAATGACCCTTAGTCGCGGATAATCACTACATAAACTTTTAGTTTGGACGAGTTTGTTGAATTTAATAAAATTACTATTTAAATTAAGGAAGACGATCTGTAACTTAACGACCTTTTCAACTTCCCAGGCGAAAAGATAACAATAATTATAATAGAATTACACTTTCGGCATGCGCTGCGCACGAAAAAGCTAGCTCCGTGGCTCGAGATCAGCGCGTTTGCGAGATGAACCTTGAACGTAGACTAGAACTCGATTCAAAGGTTGGTACACGAAAAACTTGTGTTGCCAATAATGATTAACATTTTTGTCTTGCACAGGGTCAGCGGTCAGCCAAAGCTAACAACTACAACTAATTTGGCGGGCTTGCAAAATATTTCTCCACTTTCAAACCTATTTGGCTAAAGTTTCGATTTAATCTGCATACGATTAACCTATTTACAAAATATGTAACCCCAATTTTACCACATTTTGGAATTTGAGATGCTGTAGTGTTTTCCCCGTCGCAGTTTGCTTTGCCCTGCCGCGTTGCACAAGTGTGTTCGCAAAAACCAAAACAAAAAACGTAACAAGTGTATAAATTGGCTCAAAACGCAGCTCAGCCATTGTCTTACCCAAGCATAAACTTTATGGGACTTAAAACAGGCTTGTTTGCTCACACTTCGATGGGTTTTGTGTTTGAAACAATCGATTGCAAGCGAAACAAACGCAAGAAGTGTGCAGATCAAGTTTTCGGTTCGTTCCCAACCATCATCGCCCGGCTTTGTGCCAGGGCTTTGTGTCTTCTGCCCTGTTTAAGCTATTGGCTTTTAACATATTTTTCGTGTTCAAGGCCGTGCGGTGGCGCTTTCTTTTATAATAGGCGACCTTGAAGCTGCGGCTGCGACTGCGACTGCGCAAGCGCGCCTGGCCTGGCCATCGCTCTCGCTCTCAGTGGCTTTACCTTTGCTTAGCTCTGCATATCCACAGTGGGACGCCAAGCTGACAATAGTTTTCTGTGGGCTGTATCAGTGATGGATATATATCTAGCTCAACTAATGCCAATAGAGGCACAATGTGTAAAGTTTTTAAACATTTTACAAATTTTTGGATAATTAATTATTCTTATTATGCGTTACATTACTTCATAAGATCGGCTGATTGCTTTTTCTTCGATGTTAACTTTCAAATTACTTATTAGAGTTACTTGCTAAAAATAAATAGGGCGGCTTTGGAGGAGGACGTAAGAGGAGGCCCACAGTTCGGCAATAAATAAGGGGAAATAAGTACAAATTTTAAACATTTACGAAGTTCTGGCGATATATTGTATACATTTAAATATAAATATAAAGGTAAGGTGTAAGGTGCAATCTGCAGCTGTAACATTCTGTGCCAATTTTCTTTTCAATGATTTAACAAATCTCACTTATGAAAAAATTGGTAACATTAAAAAAGAAATTATCTCTCGTAGTTCAGAAGAATCTTGATAGACCCGTCTCTGCCCACCATATATTTCCCAAAATTTTGGGCGAAAATTCACACACACATTCCATAGTAAACCATCGTGAGGGCGGTCGTTAGCACAGAGAGTTTGTCGGCTAACGGACAAATTAACCCACTTAGGGTATGATGAACGTGCCGCCGCCCAATGCCTGCTCACCTGTACATCACTGTACAGTGTACACATTTCCCCCGCCATCCCTTCGTCCGATTATTGGACATCCCCCTCTCCCTCCGGTCGCCAGCTGTCCTTGTGTGCTCTAATTCACTATCGTTCTATAGTTTATGTATCTTTTAAAATGCACTAAAAACCGAAGCGAAGTTCATATGAAAGCATGACAAATGCGTCTAATTATTTCATGCGATTTATGAACCTTATGATCACGATGACAATGTTATATTCAGTTTACTTCTTTATATCTTTAAACCAGTAAAATTGTTCCTAATTGCGGAGACAGAAATTATAAATTCTGCCAAAATAAGTTTGCATTACATTGCTTCACATTTCCTTAGTATTGCTAAAGCTCTTTTGGATTTTGACTTTTTAGGGAATTAATAATGGAAAAAAACCAAGTATATGAAATTTCATTACAATTAATAATGATACTAATTATTTAGCCGTATCTTTGTCAGGTGGCGTGCATTTTTCATATCGCTTCATCTTTACATTACAAAATAAAATGTCAAAAATATGTCGTTTTTTAATTGTTCTTTATCTGATGGGAAACGATGAGTAGAGGTTCCCGTAAACGATCATATCATCGGTCATAACACCATTTTTTTCTATTTTTAACATCATTGATAGATATATTGCAAAATGAAAATGTCGGAATTTGGCATGAAATGGGGGCCAAAGCATTGGTTTAACAATGTTTGTCAAAAAGCCAACATCTATGTCCCAATCAAATGTACGTGTATTTATCGGTCACATTTTATTTCAACAGTATTCTTGGCTTTTGATGCGAAAAACACGATCATCTCGATATCTCACATATACATTTTTATGATAAACCACAAACCTCTTAATGTTTAGTTTTTTGGTCAATACGATCAAAGCCTTTTTACTTGTTTTTGTTTAACTTAGCGTGATTGTGGATCGTTTGCTGGTTAATAAAAGAGTCGTTTATACGTGTTCAATGTAATGTAAATAATTAGATTTCAAATTGTGAATTATAAAAAAAAAAAAGTATAAAAATCTCATCAAATAATCCGTCGTTAATAATACCATCATTTAATATGACTACAATGCTTTCGTCACCCTCCTAAACCTAAACATTAAATAATTCCACCAACCTGGCAACACAGTTTCATTATAATATTATAAATTCGAGCTTTTCCCAAAGCGATTTCAGAAAGCTCTGTTTGTGTTTTTAATTTGTAGCGCATATTTATAATAAGTTAGTTTCTGTAAGTGCCAATTTTATCTTAGCATTCCTCCTGCTTTTACATTCTAGTGATAGGCTTGTGTCAAATTTGAACCCTATCACCCTAATGACGCATAGGAAGAAACACACGATCCATACACCTGAACCCATCAACCAAAAAATAGTTTTATTAGGAGATCCTCAAAAATTAAATAGGTAAACAGGATTTCTGTAACAAGATCAGTCAGCGTTTGAAGTAATTGTCAAAAAACTGAGAACAGTACGGCCGTCTATAAGACTCATGAGTTATTTTTAGTGTATTTAACGGAGGATGCTTCCCAATTTGTCCTTGATCTTATTAAAAAATGTATCTTATACTCGTATATACATTTCCGCTTTTTAGAACCCGTTAAATGGGAGTGGTCGTTCAGGCGGAAGCTGGAATAAAATTCCTACACACCCTCAGACGACAAGCCTCAGATAAAAACAAGGCCTGAAGTGAATCAGCTTATAAGTGTAGCGCAATATACTCGTACATATTTTTAGATCTCCTTAAAAACTTTTATTTAAATTTTGCCCGCGGTGTGGGCAACAACCGCTACCAAGTTCAAAAAACGGATATGTTTTTGCATGTCAAATCACATGTATATTAATAGTCTCTAGTCGAGAGATCTAAGCAAACAATTAGCTATTATCTCAAGTATTGCGAGCAACAATTACTTTACAAACTCACTTAAGCTTAATGTGCTCATATTTGTGGATGAATATTAGGGGCTTATGTTTACCTGTTCAAAACTCCGCTTGTATAGACGAAGCTCAAAACGCCAAAAACTATAATTTTGAACAGTGGCGTGTAGCAAACGGGACTGAAAAAAGGTAAAAAAAAAATGTTGTCATATTCATAAAAAGCTATCCTTTGACATTTTCTTAGCAGCTCCACGAATAGTATTTTATATATTCTAAGGCTTTTCTTATTTTTCTGGTATATTTGCTTAATGTTAATGCCATTTGACCCAAAAATAGGATCCATTTTGGCTTGCACAAAAATTGTTCAAAGTCTACGCCCCTGTTTTACCCCTATTACTCTCGTTTCAATTTATTTATATGATATTTCTGCCTTCCACAAACAAACTTGTGCTGCCGTGTTTTTTTGTACAGCACAAGGTAATTAATTTATGTGTGCACTTTAATTTGTTTTGTATTTGTATACTCAGTACTTGCAGAGTTGATTGTATTTTGCTAAAATTATAAACTTTATCGGGGATAGTGGATCGAAAACTATTCGATAATTATTGAGTAACATGGATATTACAGATATAAAAATATGACACCAAACAAATACAAATATATGCTGTTTTTTTATACGATATAATTTTTTCTAACCTTATAGCTCGTATCTGATTTATGGTCATACCCATCGGGTAGTTTGGAGTCGAGCTCCACACACTCTGTGTTCGTTTGTTACCTTTCTGATCATCTTTGAACCCAGGGGGCACTTTAGCTGGTGTTGCTTCCAGGCCGCTTTTTCATTTTTATGGCTGTTAATGTCTCGGTCAACGCTTTTAAGTCAAGTTCTGAGCTCTGTCCCCACCCCGGCTTCCGCCTCCCGCCTCTCCGAGCGCTCCGGCCTGTTGCCATTTTTAATGGACAGAACAGGGGCTGAGTGCGATAGCGATGGCGATGGCGAGCTCGCTAGTTGTGCTCCGAGAGCTGGTGTGAGGGATCCCGGCCCAGGCCATTCATAAACGCACTTTGTGGCGGGTATTAAAAACGCCCGACACATATGCCGCTCGGATGAGAACGCGTTCAGAAGTCCGTCGGGCGTGAGCTTGCGAAAGTGAAACCGCACGGGCAGCCTGCGCAAACTAACTTCCTCAGTTGAGCAGCTCTTATTTTGGCCCGTAATTAGCATAGAATCCATTACCGATGGCAAATTACGTCTATTTTTGGTGCCTGCCCCTATTGTTTTTGCTGGGCTCGTCGGGCGAGTCAACGAGACGTCCATTTCGTCAGCAGAACCGGGCGGAAGAGCTCCTGGCTGACATCGGCGTGCACGCCCAAGCCTACAACCCCAGATTGAGGGAGAATGGCATCCAACAATACACCGACATCGACCGGGACTTGCGGCATCTGTTTGTGAGCACCCGGAGAACCACTCTTCGCTGGGCTCTGTCGAACATTGAGGCTCTCAGGAACCGCGGCCGGGTCGAGGGAAAGCTCCAGAAGCCTGTGTCCAAGAAGGTGCCGTTTTTTTGCCCCCTGAACAACAGTCGCTCCAGCAGTCCACCCACATCCATTGAGCGCCTGCGGCCAGGAGACATTGACATAATCGCTGCCTTCGGGGACTCGCTATCGGCGGGCAACGGGATACTGTCCAACAATGCCATCGACATGATCAACGAGTTCCGCGGCCTGACCTTCTCCGGCGGTGGTCTCTCCACCTGGCGGCGGTTCGTCACCCTGCCCAACATCCTGAAGGTTTTCAATCCCAATCTGTATGGATTTGCGGTGAAGAACACATTGGTGGTGAACCACCGCTACTCGCGCCTGAACATCGCCGAGCCGATGATCATGTCCCGGGACCTGCCCTTCCAGGCCCGCGTGCTAATCGACCTTATGCGCCGCGACCCCAAGGTGGACATGAAGCGGCACTGGAAGCTGCTCACCATCTATGTGGGCAACAACGACGTGTGCTCGGATCTGTGCCACTGGAACGATCCCCAGGACTTCCTCGACCAGCATGCCAGCGACATGAAACAGGCCTTCCGGCTGTTGCGCGACAATGTGCCCCGCCTGCTGATCAACCTGATCGTGGTGCCCGACATATCCACCGTGCTGAGCTCCATGACGGATGTGTCGCTGCAGTGCTTCGTGGTGCACCGGGTGGGCTGCCACTGTCTCGCGAACGATCGCCTGAATCGAACCACCCTCAAGCACCGGAGGGAAATTCTTGCTCGCTGGCAGCGCTTGGAAATGGAGGTGGCCCGCCTGCCGGAGTTTCATCGTGACGATTTCGCCATTGTAGCACACCCCATGATTGCGAATATGCAGACCCCCAAGCTGGCCAACGGTCGCACCGACTGGCGGTTCTTCTCCCACGACTGCTTTCACTTCAGCCAACGGGGTCATGCCGTCATCTCGAATATGCTCTGGAACAGCATGCTGTCGAAGGACGGCGAGCGACCGCACCCCACCAAGCTGCCCGAGCTGTTTGAACACGTCGTGTGTCCCAGCGAGGAGCAGCCCTACTTTGTGGTCAGGCCCAGTTGAGGGCTGCCCCACGAATGGGACCGGGTTAAGTTTTTGAACTACTATGTTACAAGTTCTATGGCGGCGGGATTGTGGTGATCGATCCACCGCGCACATTTTTGAACATTCCAAAATGTCAGATGCCAAAGGAAGAGGAATAAATCAAGGCTGTCGTTAAATGAATTAGTTGAAAACGATGCTTTGGGGGAGGCAGCCTGTGTTATTATTGTACTATATTATAAGAATATATAATGTTTATATAGGTTTTTCCTAATTTATCTTAATTAAACTGACAGTATTGATCAACTGCAGTCAAATGTAAACACCATTTAAGGACATCCCACTTTCTGTTTGGCTTTTAATCCAATCTATCAGATGCATGTCGTATTCCTCAGAAAAAGACAATCAAAGAGATTTCTACCTCCTGCTAGCCATTAAGTAGCCGGGACCCACAAGCTGTCAGTTTTCATTGTCGCGATGCGCTGATTAAAAGGCGCTTGCTCTGTCCTCAAACAAATGCGAAAATGGACGCATTTCCCGCCCACAATGGTCAGCTATTTTAGCCCATAAATGACCATTAGCCTCGTGGTCAAAGGCAGAGTTAACAGACGTCAAAATCGTTCCAATGAGTTTTAGTTAGCCGGCGTTGTGCTGGGGGGCTAGAGGGAGAATCTGCCAGTCTGGTTGTGCAGCATCCTTCCGAACAATGAAACGATGCTCCCCAAGTTGGGGCCAGCGATTGGAGGCTCTGGACCCTCCGACGTCAGAACTGCCACCCAACGTCGCCGCGGAAAAAATGCCATAAAATGTCATGTGAAATGCGTCGATGGCTCAAGCTGAAGTAGCTTGTGGACAGTTTTTTCCACTGGCTCCTCGTTTCCGAAGTTTTTGTTTTGGAAACTTTTGCTGCACATCCGCCACCGCGCCCGTCTCGTTGTCTGGATGGCGTTTTAGCGCTGGTCGTTAGCGGTGTCAGCTGGCATGGAAGTGAGTCTTTGGCTGGCTGAGGGGGCTCCCCGTCAGTCGGGGTATGCGCGGTGGCCCATGCGGTTGTCAGATGCTTTACGAGACGTCTCCGCTTGTGCGCCATCCGTCCTGGTCCCTTTGTGTCGGCAGTTTTCAGGTGAAGCCAAATATTGTCGCTGTTTAATGTCAAACGGCATTTTTTCGACAAAATTCCATTCAGTGGTGCGCATGTTGTATATTTTGTCGCTGGTGAAACATCAACTTTTTATGACCAGGAGTAACACTTAGATACAATTATTTTTCAGTTGAATGGGTTCCATTGTTCCTTATTTGGTAGAAACTTATTTGTTAAGCTTTTGATTTGTATGCTTGGTGGGACCACACCTCAATGCACTTGCCTCGTTGGGCAGTGAATTCATGCAACCAGACGAAGATCCCTTGCCTCAAAAGCCTCAAAACTGCTAGTCATAACAATCGTAGCTCCCCACTTTATTTTCGCATTTTTATTGAATTTCGCCTCCTGCCTGCCGGTGGGTGTCTCCAACTCCAACCCTTTCATAACAACAACTGACCAAACACAACGAAAAACCCCCCAACAATATTACATTATGCCGAGACATACGTTTTGAAATTCCATTCCCGCGCAGGATTTTTTCCGCATTGCTCGTATGTATAGTACGTATACGTACGTATACCCCCCATCTATGTGTTTGCGCAAACAGGGATGGATGGATGGATGGACGGATGGATGGAGCGGTGGCACGTTTGTTGCCAGGCTGCCACGTACAGGACACAGGATACGGTGCTAAGCTCTGACTTGGGATTTGCATTTTTTACGCGCCGGGGTCCATCTCGTTCTCGTCCCATTCAGCAAAGAGTGCAGGATTGATGGGGAAATTTTGGGCACACTTTGTACTGTGACTTGGCTTTACCCTCTCAAACTGGTCTCTGGATAGGTTTGATAGTCTAATGTGTCACTAAACTATAGTATAATATTGAGTCTTTAGCCCTGATAATATTATCCGCCAATGACATAAAACCTCGAATTTGGAAGCCTTATTTTTCATGGTTTCGGTGTTGAAAAGTAGAGCTGAGGCCATACAATATGAGCAACCGTAAGGGTACCTATGCGTATGCTTCGCAGGAAATTTGGCTCCATGTCCTTTTTTCATTATTCTTTTCTGCCCCTTCCAATCCTCATATTTCTTTTATTTGCTCTGTCCTGTTTTGGGATAAAAATCAGTTTCATCATCAGGGTTTTTGCTGTTCGCAGCCTTCTCGGGACGCTGCTTTATGCGATCGCGTTGAAATTGTAATGAGATTTTCCTTTTGGGTCCTGCATTTTTTTATGAATTGTCTTTGACAAGGGTTGTCGAAAAATTTTCCGCTAATATGCACTCTCAGCATGTATGCAGCGCAAAGTTTATTCATTTAATTTATGAAATATATCTGCGACTCACATCTGCAGCGGTCTGTGCGCCCACAGTTTGTGGTTGCCAAGTTATATGCGTGAAATTCATTGTCCAGGCACTGCTCATAAGCCGAGCATTTCTTATCCTTATGCCCCTGTCTGTCCCGTTTTCAGTTAAAATTGTTTTTCCGTTTTTTTCGCAGGTTCGAGCGGGTTTTTTAATGGATTAGTCGCCCGTCCCACGCCAAGTGGGTGTTTTCTGCAACCATTGGGTTCATAAACAAAACCCATCGCGGTTGATGATGAGTGGCGGGGTTGTACGGGTACGGGACACAAATCTGAATTTTTCGCCGCAAATGAATTTTTCCTTCTTATGGTTAAGAGGTTGAGTGGATGTGTTATGTTAATTGAAATTTCATTTTCGTGTAATTAATTAACTTATTTACTGATCTGACTTCTTTCTAACTAGCTAAAAAGCAGTATATGTTAAACTCCTTACATTCCTTATTAAAACTTTTTAAGGCGATAAAAATTTTTTTTTGTTCGCTGCAAATGAATTTATCCTTCTTATGACTAATGACTATTTACTAATGTGTCTGTACCCTAACCACCTCAAAAAATTAAATTGTCTTGACTTGTTATATTTCTAACAAAAACCCTGTAGGTTACGGAACAGAAATCCCGATTTTGTCCCCGCAAATGATGTTTTCCTTATGGTTCAGAGGTTAAGTGGATGTGTTATGTTAATTGAAATTAAATTTTCCTGAAACTAGCAAAAAAAAGTTGTATAAACTTGTACTAGTATAACTTTGCAAGTTAAGGGGTAGAAATCCAAATTTTTCTTTTTTATAAAAAATGATTTTTCTTCTTATGATTGGATGTGCTCTGTTAAGAGAAATATAATGTTCGAAAGTATAAATAATTAAGTTATTAACTGATCCGAATTCATCGTAACTATCTAAAACCAATTGGCTTATCTTATTTAGTTTATTTAGGCTTATTTAGTTTTGTGAGCGGTAGCATTACAAGTTTGGAGGTATATTCGCCTGTTTTGATGGTTTTAGTGCTTCGAATGCAACATACAATTTCCCATTACGCCAAAGAGTTCCTTGTTTTCCCTCATACATAGTAGACGACACACAGCCGTTCCTGCATCCCTTCCTCCTGCACATCCCTCTGCACCATTCCGCGCTTTGTTGTCGCTGGTGTTTCTGTTCCCGTTCCTATTCGGAGGCTCGCAAGCAAATTGTATTTAAAATTTATATAAATTTCGCAGAGCATTTGTTGTGACAACGTCTGTGTGCCCAACCACCCGTCCGCCCGCCTGTCTGCCTCCCCTGCCCTGCCCAGCACCATCCGCTGTGAAAACACTGCGCGGGTATTTCTGGCCGTAGAACTCACGTTAAAATTCGCGCGATTTATGCATGCATGGGGAAACACAAACGAAAAAGTTGGAAATTGCAAAAAGCCTCTATCGCAGCTCTTCCCGCGGCGCCGGCCCCCTCTTTCCATTTCCCTCCTGTTTTCCCCGGCGAATCGGATCGAAAACTCCGAGCTTATTTATTTTATTGGCACGTAAATGTATGTGGATTTCAATGTCACACTCGCTCTATTAGCATTTGCATGGACAGCATGGGATAGAGGGAGTATGGGAGTATTTCCGGGTATATACCCGCCACTGCATATGCAGTTTGCACACCCATGTTTCACATAAGTCACATTTTGGCATTTTAAATGCACATACACGACAACAAAATATTCGTTTTTCCATTTATATTCCCGCAATTCGTTGTTCACCTAACCCATGGTACTCAAAATGTCATATTTCACTGCAACGTTGGCAACAAAGTGATCCAAGATTCGTTAATTTGATGAAGGCCTGTCCGACGTGCGTACATCATTGACAGTTGAAAGATCCAAAGATCAGACAGAGGAAATATGAATGTTTCTACACCCTTGGAACTAGTAAAGTGTTCTGTAATTAATCGCCCTGCAAAGCAGGTTTAGGCTTTCATTCCGACCTGGAGTTCTGGAAGGCAATCCACTGGTTTTAAAGCCCGAAAAGTCAAGCCCCTCACGGCAGGCAGAGGCAATAGGGATCGGGTCAGAAAACATCATCAATATGTATGGGTCCTGGCGGGGCAGCGAAAAGGGATAGAGGGGAGGAGCAGTTGCTTTGTCTGAGCAAGAGAGGCGTTGGCTGGCCTCCCTGGGCCGACTTCCAATTATGCCGCACACATGCAAATGCAACGTGCAGCAGAGGCAGCCGCAGCAGCCGCAGCAGCAGCATCGGCAGCGGCCCCGGCAGTGGCAGTGGCAGTGGCAGCAGCCTCCCAACACCCGCCCATCCACCAACTGGATGTCACCCAATCATTCGTCGCGTTTTTTGGGCCCCGGAGGCCTTTGTCCGGGAGCGGCAAAGCGACACGAACCAGTCCTAAAGAGCGCAGTCGAAAAAAGGACACATGGCTGGCATAACGAGACTGCGGGCGGTGGGAATGGATGGAGAATGTTGGTCAGTGGGCGGTGAGCGGTGGGCGGTGGGTTGGCCGGTGGCGAAGCTCAACTCTGTTTCAATTTGGACCCACACAGACGCTGCAATCACTCAACTGACCCCCGCAGCTCCCACTTGCCACCTCCCGGGCCGACCCGCCCACCTGCATCAACCACTTTTTTCGCGTAAAGCGAATTTCGACGAGGAAGCGAGTCAGAGCCAGCATCCTGCGTGTTCCCGCCCCTTGCGATCTCCAGTCCACCCCCCACTCGCCTTGTTTTTTTTTATTTTTTGACCACGAATTGCCCCGTTTGCTGTTGTTGCTGTTGCTGCTGCTGCTGCTGCTGCTGTTGTGCACTATGTGCGTTTGTTGAACAATCGATTTATTCTCGGTTTCATTTCCGATTCACCATATTTCATAAAAATGCTGTTTGCTTTTATTTCGGCTGGTGGTCCGTCCGCCTGCCCACTTTGTTTGTATATATGATTGGAATATTTGAAAATTCTGATTATATAGAGGGGCGTGACTGGGTAGGTGGGTGGGTGGTCACGTGAAGGGGCGACAAATAGCACTTGTATACATCGGAAAAAAATGAGAGGAGGGGCAACGGACGACGCTGTGTAAACAGCGGATCTGTGTAGGATGTAAATAATGTCCCGTGCATTTGTTTAAATAAATAGAGAATCCAGCGGGAAATATTTCCGAAAATTGAATTAAAAAACGGCTACAAAACTCCATGTATATGTGAAACTTTCCTTTGGGGACCCTAAATGGAGAGCAGATTCACAATTGCAGTTTTCGATTGCGTACAAAAATTACCCCTAAACTATGCAAAGTATTTTCAAATCCGAAAGAGCCAAAGTCGGGAGTAGATACACACACTTATTCACGGCTCTAATGCATAAAATTATATAAATGCAAATTGGATGCAAAGTTTGCACATAATGATTCAAATTGCAACCAAATTGCACTCACATTTCGCATATGCAGACCCAGACGCATTAAATGATTCATTTAATTCAGCAAGTGCAGCTGCAGGGTGAGTGCGGAGTTGAGAGTAAACATTTACAAATTTCGATGTTTTATGTATGGGGCGTGAAAAACATAAAAAAGGGATATGTTTTGGGCGTTTGCTGTCGACAATTTGCAACCCTACAACAAATATTATAATTTCACATGTGGTTTTTCCATTTTAACACACTAGTTACTACATACCTCTGTCATATTATTTAATGCTATTTATATTGGGGAAATAGCTAAGGTCCCTGCATAAAATCAAACTGAAACTCAGGCAAACCACAAAATGCAGTCTCTGGCAGGTGGCCGCCCTCCCCCGAATGCTTTATTAATATTAATTGCAAATAAATTCCTGGTTCTGGCAGAACAAGGGATAAAATAATGTGGGTACGGCTAGACGACGAAATGCGCCGCAACAGCTTTGTTGAAAATAATTAAAAGCCTTTGAATAAAATATGCAAATGAGTTTTGTGGCCAGAGATGGAGGAGCCGGTGCACCGATCCAAAAACAAACAAATTCGAATTAGCCATTATGGATGAACAATGTTTGTCCTGGTTGATAATTGCCTCTTTTTTTAACCGCTACCAGCAGAAAACGAACCATTTACCAACCATTTTGCAATTGTACACCAAATGCATTTGCACAAAGCAAATTAATGTAGATTGTATCATCACAGGACCTGATCGATGGAAATTACAAATTGAAAACGGCTAAGCTGACGAAACCTCTCTGATTTCAGGCTCTTGACTATGACTGCGAGGTGCAGGGCCAGCAGGACATCCCGCAGGCCATCCAGCTGCTCGGCGAGATGAACAGCAACGTGAAGCAGGTGACGGATCTTGTGGAGGGGATGCTGCAGCGCGTCAAGAGCGGGGAACTGACCACCGAATACGGACTGAGTTTCCTGGAGGTGAAGTACCACATGCTGCTGGACTACTTGATCAACCTCACCTACGTTGTCCTGCGCAAGTGCTCGGGCGAGACCATCGAGGGCGACCCATCCATCGAGCGTCTAATTGAGATCCGCACGGTGCTGGAGAAGATCCGGCCCATAGACCACAAGCTGCGCTATCAGATCGACAAGCTGGTGAAGACAGCCACCACCGGAGTGTCCAGCCACACAGATCCCATACTTTACAAGCCCAATCCCGAGGGCATGATGATAAGCGCAGGTGGGGACGGCGAGGATGCCGCCGCCGGCTCCAACAGCAGTGGGGATGATGACGAAGACGACGAAGATGAGGACGAGGAGGAGGAGGCTGGGCGGGCGAAAAAGCCGCGCAAGGCGGACACCGCTGGTAAATCAGGTGTCTATGTGCCACCTCGCATCAGGCCCGTTTTCTACGACGGTGAGGAACGCAACGCCGACAAGGAACAGAAGGCCATGGAGCGGGTCAAGAAGCGCGCCATCACGTAAGTTTTTGAGGATTGCCGAGTGGGAGACTGTTCCTCACCCTGCACTTATTTTTAGGTCGTCCATACTGCAAGATCTGAAGGAGGAGTACCTCGATGCTCCCACTGAGATATCGTCGGGATCGCGGGCACAGCAGATACTCTCGCAGGCCCAAAAGGAAAAGCAGGAGTACGAGGAGACGTATCTGATGCGCCTGCCGGTGACGAAGGCAGAGAAGCACCGCCAGCGCAAGCTGACCACCCTAGGTGAGTTAATCCTCCTCCATGGCAATATCTCCCTTCAATCGCTTCATTAACCCTCCCACAGGCACCCTGGGCGATGAGATCCTCGGCGAGATCAGTCGGCAGTCGAAATTGCGAGGCGATGGCAGCAAAAAGAAGAAAAAGACGTCCAAAAAGGGCAAGGGAAAGATGCGCGGCGGCAAAAAGCGAAAGATGCACTAATCAAGGAAAATCCAACCACTTTTAGTTGTGGTCGTCCTAGTTCGTAAATGTAACACAAACTCAATATTCATTTGAATTGCCTGTTTCTTTATAAAGTCTAGTTAAGTTATTACTTTCCTTTGTGTTGAGTTTTCATTGATCTGATTAAAGAGTTTATTATATTTTTTCCAATTTCAAATGTTGTTTTATATTGGTTTTTTGACCGTTTTATTTATACGCTTATAACACATTAATGCTTCGTATAACCAACCCAATTACAACATAATAATTAGTTATACTGCATATAAATCATAAATTGTAGTATTTTTATTTTGAGTTAGCAAACTATAATAAGGGTATATGCGTATAAGAACTTTTTTTAAAAACTAATCCCTGATTTCCAATAAAAATATAAATAGAAAAATATATATGTTTCCAACTGGAAATGATATATAGCGCCCAAGCATATTGAATTTAAAATGGAAAAAATGTTCGTTGTTTTTAGGAGTCAGAAACATAAAATACTTATGTTAAAGCAATAGTTTTTGATGAACAACTTCAGTGACAAATAAGAAATGCCTAACCAAAAACCGCTGAGAACGTAAGAAACAAGTCTTGAGCAAATTTGAACCACTTTTATTTTGAGTTGACCAACCGAAAAGTAAGGATTTCGGATAGACATTAACAACTCTTAAATGATATAAGCAGCACCCACAAAGGCATATAAAATAAATCAAAAGGTACACTTTTAAGCCGAATCGCGGAAAAAATTTCGATTAAGTTTCCACTTCTAATTACACTCCTAAAAACAACTGAATTACGAATATCACAATTTATTTTGTCTTTTGAATATAAATAACAATTTAAAGTACCCGGAATCTATTGAAAGCATCCGAGTCCACATAATATGTTTTTAAATATTTGATATTTCGCTCGTAAACACGAATCGAAAATAAAATATATTGAAAATCTTTGATTACAAATTAATGTAAATGCTATACGTAAATAAGAAAACATAGACGTAAGTAAGTTAAAGAAAACAAGCAAACTTTTGGCGTTCACAAACCACTTTGATGAGGGACTTAAATTTTTTCCAAATTTTCTTGTAACAACTTTTTGGCTATAAACTTTAGAATTGACATGGAGCAGACTAACGAGAAATTACCACATAAATGCAATAGAACTCGAAATCATTCACGACAACCAGCAACAAGACGAGACGTTTTTAAATGTAATCAAATAAATTAATTTAATTAATTTATTTATGTTGAAAGCTGAAAGACTGAGTATGTTAAAATGAAAGCAAAATGTAACAAAAACAATGAAACAAGAGATACGTGAAACTTTTTCCCCCGTGTATGTGTATGAGAGTAAATAATTTTAATAGCCGAATTTGTAGCACAAATTTTTAAACGACTAAAAGGTCCTCTTGCGTTTCGATTCGTTTGAAGCAATTTCCCCCAGTTCGGTTTAAACACTTATTTTTATGTTCGACTGAAATACGAGTGCAAATGGTTCCTCTTTGTGTATGTAAATGATTATGTGAAGTCGAATGGAGTTGAATATTGAATATTGCAAATGTAAAGACAACAAAAACAAAGTGAAAACCAACCAAACAAAAGTCGCCTTAGCCAAGCACCACAAATATGGAAGAAACGAAACAAATCGAAGACAAACAAAAATTTGTGAAACCAAATACTGAGTAAACTACTAATTATTTCTCGTAATTGAATGTAACAAACGAACTAAAACCCAAACCACACAACAGCAAACATATGCAACCACAACAAAATAGTGCAAAATTTCAAAACACAAGACCTAAAACTGTAATTTAATTTTTATAGCCAAAGAAGCAACAAATCACAGGAAAACGGAGTGATCAATTTCGAAAGGATAAACAACAAATTTAGTTTCTAAGCTTAACCTAAAACCACAAAATTTCGAATAAAATTAAATTGGTTACTCTAATCGGTGATACTGAAATGTGTACATGTTTTTAACGGAAAGAAAAACGAATTCGAGCTTAAATAATTTCCCAACCAAACGATATTTTTTCGAGATTGGTTTTCTCAAAGTAAAAGTAAAATCATTGTAAAAATCGAAAGAATCTTAATTTTAATTTTAAATTGAAAAGTGTGGAAGTGGTTGGCCATCGGAAGTTTAAATATGTACAACTTATGTTTACTAAAACTACTGAATTAATAATAAGCCAAATATGATTAAAATTGAATTACACCAAATTCTTCAAATTGAAATTACAGAGCATTAAATTATTAAAATCATATATTCATTGTGTATTATTTAAGAGGAAGTAAAAGTAGAATATATCTTGAATCGTTAATATATAACCCTTTGACGCTTTCATAAAAATTTCTCCTGTGACCAGTTCAAATTGTCTTTATCCATAGCGTGATATGATTCTTTACCAATTTGTTTTATTTTAAATATTTTATTCTTACACTCACGGCTCAAAATTATTGGGCGCCAAAAAATTTTTGGGTCGGCGGCAGGCGGGGCAGAGTTTGTAGCAAAAATATAGGCATTCATACGCATAGACGTGACATTTCTTAGATAAGTCCACACGAATATGCATATGTAACATATATGCCCTTGTTCATCATAGAAACTGGGTAACCAATATACCCATTATGGGAACATTTATAAAGGTTCAAATGAACTATAAAATGCATTTAACGAGTATTTTGACCAAAATCATTTCAACCACCGGGTAGTACACCTCTTTGGTCCTGGCTACCCAAAAAGTTATTTTTCAAAATAAATGATGAGCCCTAGCAGATTGATCACCCTCGTGTCAGTGTAAAATCCATCGATGTAAAGATATAACTCATATTTATTGAAACCACAAACGTACATACTATGCATAGGCAGCATACACATATAGTATTTACAGAACAATGTTTACTTGCCCAGGCAGCAATTGGGCGCCTGAGCAGCCTCTCTCTGGGCAGTCGCCACAGATTTCTACGCCAAGGGCCCGGCCAGCGTGGGCAGCTGCTTCTCCGCCTTCAGTCGCTGCTTCTCCTTGAGCAGGGCGTAGCACTCGGGCACCTTGTTGTAGAAGTCGCACAGCTTGGACTCCGAGTTGAAGGCCAGGTACTTGCCGCAGTTGTAGAGGCGCGGGTGTCCATTCACGCACACGAAGTACTTCTTGCATGTCTGCGGGTGGCGGTAGTAGCGCAGCTCGCCCTCCGGTCCCACATCCACCTCGGGGGCAACGCCGTCGACGGCTTCCGCGGCCGGGCAGTTGAATCCCAGGTACGCCTCCGCGTCGCAGTTGGCCACCAGATCGGGCCAGTCGCACTGGTACGTCTCCTCGTTGAAGGCCAGTCCCTCGGGGCACTTGGTCAGGGTGGCCACTCCGTGGGCGCAGTTCCTGTAGACGCCGCACTTTGTCTGGTCCCCGTTCGGGTAAAAGCCGAACTGCCGCGGGCACTCGTCTGTTCCATTGGCGGGCTGCAGGCGGGTGCGCTCCTTGCAGGTGCTGAAGGGTGCATATGTGCACTCGCCCGTGGCCTTGGTCCGCTGGTGGAAGAGCAGGCCGTCGGGACAGAGCTTGGCCACCGGCACGTCATCCTGGCACTCTGTGTAGGCGTCGCACTGATCCCCGGATGCAAAACGTCCGTTGGCCACAGGACACTCCGGCGAGCCGAGAGCTGAAAGCAGGAAAGGAAGAATGAAAGGATGAAATTTTTGATGAAAATACGGGTTTTCTTAAGACTAGCACTGTTCCTGATCTCCCATCTTGGATTAGAAACTATGGCGATTTATAAGATATGCAATCTTGAGGATTTTTATTTGAGTGAACAAAACAATAAGCTGAAACAATGGCCAAGATCTTTAGATATAGACTAGAAAACTCGAGCACTCTGTGCCATGATGTGGCCTGTGTGGGCATGTGGATCCTCCTGGCATCCCTGAATCTCAGTTCTTCTTGGCATGAAGACGGGCAGCCTTGATCTGGGCGCCCTTCTCGCGGATGGCACTGCTGCAGTTGGGAACGTTCTCGATGTCGTCGCACTGCTTCAACTCTTGGTTGAAGGCCTGGTCCTCGCCACAACCAATGCGACGGGGTTGCCCCTCAATGCAGATGAAGTAAACCTGGCAGTTGTCCTGCGACGGGTGGAAGGTGTAGTCCGCCTCTTGCTCGCCGAGCAGTTCCGACTTGGGGGCCGGGGCGGGGCAGCTGAATCCCAAGAAAGCCGCGGCATCGCAGTCCTCGACCTGGTCGGGCCAGTCGCACTTGTAGGTGGCCGGATTCCAGGCCAGACCCTCGGGACAGTCGAAGACAAAGCCCCGTCCGGCCGCGCAGTTCATGAACTGGCCGCAGTGGCTGGCGTCCCCCATGCGGTAGTATCCGAACTGGTGGGGGCACTCCTCCGTCGGCTGAGCAGCCTGCAGACGGGCCGACGGCTGGGTGCACTCCACGTCGATGGGGTAGCCGCAGGGGTAGCCCGTGGACTTTTCATTGTACAGCAGGCCGTCGGGGCACAGCTTCTCCTCGGCCACGCCGTTCTTGCACTCAATGTAAGCGTCGCAGGACCCGGACACGGGCGCGGTCCCATTCGCCTCCCGGCATCCTCCACTAGCGGCGGCAACTAGAATGCAAAAGGTCCGGATGGTTAATACGATTCTACTGCGCAAGACTGTCAGCTTACCTCTAATGATTTATGATGAGAAACTGCCTTAATATCTATGTATGTAGTTGATACTGGCGTCGAATTTAAAACCTTAATTCACTTCATTCAAACTCAATTTCTCTCGCTGCAGTTCCGGTTTATTGCAGTCATAGAGATTTCTTAGACTATCCATGTTTGAAACAATTGTAAGTATATTTTCACACTGCCATCACTTCGGACTTTTAAAACGCATATAAACCATCAACTGTATTCGTTGAAATATTATTATGAATTTGCAATTCTTCGGACTAGAGATTACAAATCCAGTTGTACTTCAAACTGCCTATAACCAAATAATTTGTTTTCAAGACTAAATTAAGCCTTTAAAGATGCAGTGTACCTTGTGACATTTATACCCCGATTTCTCAGAATTCCTGCTAAATCTTTTCATCACAAAACACACTTTGTGAAGATGGCCTAAGCGCCGCATTCATTTCAAAGACGTTTGAAGGCCAGATGAGGCTGAGATGAGCTCACATCTAGATCGATCTGCCACCTTCAGGTTCCCTGAACATGTCTGACTGGCTGTATCTGCGTAAAAACTCGTTTCTTGTCGTCGACGTCCGACATTAAACAATAAACCAATGTGCCAATAGCAACCAAAGGTTATGCAATATTGATTTTTTTCTGGCTGATCCAGCGTGTGAACTTAATTTTCAAAAAGCTGCCTGTTAACCTTGAATAAAACCAAAAAATAAATAAATTAAGCTGTTGATGGCGCGGAATTTTGAAAAAAAAATACGAATATTCAGTAACTTGGTCACTTTTTACCATTGAATGCAATTTCTGTCCCGGTTTGGCTTCCATTTACTGGGGATCTCTTTGTGTAGTGCCTGAAAAAAGCTCCCACGAATGAAAGTAGCACAATCTACTATTACCGCCTATTGCCTAAACGATGACGTTGCTTCCTTGTGTCAATGATTATGCAAAAAAACTATAGTACAACCAAGTGTGGGAATCGGCATCAATTTGTGGGGCGGGTGCTGTTGTTATTAGTGGCATTTTAGCATGTTGCTTATTGATAGTATTTCTATATCTTTTTATTCAACTACGGAAGATATGTTTCAAATCTGCGTTTCAGCAAAGCCTGTACATGTTAACTTAGATCTAAGGTCAAAGGTGCATATCAAGAATAAATGGAATTTTCCATTTATTGCATACATTAAAAAAACCTACAATCTGAGTCGTCAAATTCGTTGACGGAGAATAAGTATGATGGGTGATTGTAAAAGTATTTAAAAGTATTTAACTTAAAAAGCGGTATATTTACCAGACTTTGCATTTTTAAAACTTTTAATCGGTCCATTTAATAATTATTTCCAACCGCTGAGCGGCTATCGCAAAAGTTGTATGTCGTAATTTTGTGAAAATGTAAATACTCGTGAAATTGACTTAATGACACTTAAACGTATTTTTCTGCACTAAAAATATTAATAGTTTGCCAGACTGCAATTTAAATACTATAATGATTTACCCGCTGAACGGTTAACTAAAAAGTCGTATACCGTAGTTTATGTAAAAATGTGAATATATTTTAATTGGATTTTGGCACTTGGGCGTATTGTTCTGCACTAAAAATATTAATAGTTGACACACTTTACGGTGACATACAGATGATATTGGATTTATATATATTTTCTTGGCTCGCCAAGTTGACAATTTTTGTGGTACTAACCCATGGAGCCAAACATGGCCAGGCACACCAAAGCACTGATAATTATCTTAGCCATATCCACCGACGATATGTGTACAATTTACTTGAAATTTTTAAGCTGAGACGAGCTAGTGCTCCAACGAACTGACAATTTCGACTGTCCCGCGCTAGAAACGAAACGCAGGTATTAACTGCTAAAATGGAAGGCAGCGGCCAAGCCGAAGCTCTTCATGATGATCACCCGCTCAAGACCCGAACAGTCGTCTCCGGACTACGAAGCTTGCTGATCTTCCCAAGCAGCTTCAAAGATTCGCAAAGCATCTCTTGCTTCGAAAAACAAGTATCCAAAGGCAACGATGTCACGATCGCATTTACCTATTGTACAACTGAGTAAGCCCTAAAAGAATTACACAGCTAAAATATCATTTATAAAAAGGATACCAAATCTCAGGCTTAACTAATAAATTAGGATACTTCTCAAAGAGTTTATATCCCACAATTGGCCCACACATCCATGCAGCTGACTACCTGATGATGAATACGATATACCCTTTTACTGCAGTAACACCGGTTGCAGGGTAACATGCAAATAAACAACCAGATAAAAAACGATCGGTGACATAAATTTCAGCAGCAGAAAGCTTGACGTAGCCAAAGATGATTCAGTTTGTCACAGCAGCAACTTTTGCTCTCAGTTTCAGTTTCAGCTAGCAACTGTTTCTAATATTAATCCAAGCGGTGTTTAATTTATGACAAAATCTTTGATTTCAATTTGCATATTTCGCACTTTTGCTTTTGTGGAACAGGTAAAGATTAAATAAAAATAAATGGTAAGCCAACCAGAAATCATGTTCAGCTGTGCCAGTGGGTACCAACCCCAAAAACTGACAATGATCTTGGAATTGGCTTTTTATTTATGCTGCTGTATGGGAGTTCCAACTGGGCGAGGCAACTCACTTTGTAACTTCTACGGTACCTGACTCGTGCAACAAATTTAAATCAGATATTGGTTCCCCTGAATAAGCTTGATTAATCGAGTATACTTACTCGAGCACCTTTGGCGTCAACATTCCAAATATAGGCACACTCATTTCCATAATAATGTTTCTTTATTTTGACATTTCTCTTTATATGTAAACGTTTATCAGTTTAAATGTTCGTGTTTTTATTTCCTCTTAAATTGTAGCTATTAGTCCATGCTCAGCAGATTTGCACTTGAATCTTAAAAAAAATATACGTTTATATATTTCTATTAAGATATTTAGGCTTATTTGGGTAATTGAATTGCTTCAATCCGAGATAATTGGTCAAATCAGGCGGCCTACTGATGTGTAAAATGAATCATCGAACTAAGCCAATGGTTTACAAAGTAAATGGAATTCAACAAACAATTGGCAGGCTGGGCATCATTAAGAAGACTCATTAAGTAACGACGCAAAGGGTGATTCACTATCTATATATGTACATATAGACCATTAATACATTTATACAAATACAGTTTAATACATCTCCGTAATATTTTGATTCTCCAAACACAATTTTACGTGAGCTATGCAAGGCTAGAAGTTGTCTTGTGAAAAATACCATTTAACTCAGAAAATACATTCCAGCTGCGTCCGTTAGTGGTTCATAAAAATATGCAATATTCTTCGATTTATCTAAGGCACTTTTATACATTTCATTATACAAATAAATTTTGTTGTCTTAAACTTGTGTATTCCATTACGTTTTAACTCTACTCCCAGCTACTTTTCCAACAACGTTCATTAGGGCTACTGATATTTGAGTTTTACAATAATAATTGCGTTTCGCTAATTGAAAATATGTAGGTACACATGAGGGAGGACCAATTCCACAAAAGGTGTATAGGGAATGAATTAATCAAATCGGTTCAGTGAATGTGCCAAATTAAACGTATACATACAAATGTGTGGTGCAGCAAGTTGTTCCCAAGTCACGCTAATTCCTTTTGCTTTTATACTAAACATAAGTCGCAAATATTCACGTATTCCAGCTAAAAGTTAAAAGTGCTTCCTTAGTGGCCTAAAATAAGATCGCTTACTATATATTACTTCTATCGACTTCGATAAGGCCTACTCAACCAAAATCTTCAGCATTTATTTCGGAATCGAACCGCAGTTGCGAGTTCGCTCTAATTATGTTTTTAACATTTCTATGTGCACAAGTTTGACTTAATGTTCAACACTAATAAAAAACATATCCAAAATTCATTTTAGGTTTAGTTTGATGTCTTTGTCTTCGATATTTCCACTCGTTCTTATCAGTTACGTTTAACATATCCATCTTGCTTTACTAGTACAAATATCACGGTTTGCATTTACGCTTATTGAAATGTAATCCACAATTGCAATAATTGTTTTGACTTCCTCTCGCTGTTTTGGTTAAACAAATCAATTCTCAGGGTGTGTGTCCTCTTATTTGTTTAATCTAGTATGTAGTATAGTATATGGTATAGTATTATTTGTGTTTTCTTGAAACTCGTCTTTAGCTTTGTATTTTCTACTTCTTTTTTTCGTTTTAGTTCTCAAAGTCTATTAAAAAGATAGCAATTCAACACGTTATACTCTGTGAATTATTTTGGCCCGGTAATCGGTCTAATCTACGGTTTGGGTTCTGCAGAAGCCTACATTTCCCAAAAAAGATTTCAATCACTTTTCATAATTCAAAAGGAACACAAGAACTCAGACACAAATCATTGGACAGTTTCCTATTGAGTTGCTTTCTCTCTGGCTGAGTATTTCGGTAAGGAAAGACAAAAGATAATTGAAAACACAATATGGATACATGGTAATTAATGAAAAATTTAACTAACTAAACTATAAACTTCAGTTGAATGGGCTAGAAAAGTATGGTAACAGAAAGTATGTCTGCCTATGAGTATTGGGAATTCGCAAGTTCGACTCTCGTCAATGCGGATCGCCAAAGAGCAGAGGGTATCGTATCCCCTCCGCGGTAATATTTACAGGAAGTCTATGGAATCGGATCCAGCCCAAGAACTGAATACCTTACCCTCATAATTGGCCACGAGAAAACCAAATGTTCCCTCAGCATTAGCATTGCTTGGCTTATGCTCATGGATCATGACCCATTTGCCAAATGCAGCCGCCCCCGTCTATGCAGAGTCATTCCTAATTACGTTAAACGTACGTAAGCTTTGCTACCAAGGCTCTGCAGGCGACTATCAATCAACGGGAGTCCCGATCGCATATAAACCAACGAGTGACAAGACACGACACGACCTATAGCTAAGCCTTACTACGCATTATTCTCTAATAGTCCCTAAGCCTAAGTCTCTAGCTAATTGAAAAAATGCCCACTTGCAGTGCGCATCCAATGACGCAGGCTGAACAGAAATCTATCGAGCCTTCAGCTATCTATCAGCTATAGCATTGCAAATAGTAATAGTGTAGATGGTTGCGGTAGTCTTGTCGCCTTTCGCTTCATCTTGCTCAAGTTCAAGTCGGGGTGAGCTCAGCTCAGTTTCATAATTAGTTACTATATCGCACACCCCTTGCGCGTGCCGTACATTATCCTCAGCTCCGGGTATATGATCTTTCGTATCAGCTGGTTCGTCTTTCCCGACAGCATCGCCCGTCGGTTGTCCTTCTTCAGCACCTTGATGCCCGGCTTGTGCACCAGGAACGCGTTATCCAATATGTGGAACTCGTAGTCCAGAACGCACAGTGCATAGCCCTGTAAACCGAAAAAACAGGTCATTAATGGGGGTTGCCAATGGGGAATACTCTCGTCTGACTCACCTGCGGCATCTTGTCGCTTTTGCCCTCCCAGCTCAACCGCTCATCGTAGTGCGGATCCGCATGCGTGCCAATGTAGATGGGTTCCCAGTGCACATAGTAGCCCGTTCTTTTGCCTGCGAATCAGGATAACGTGTTTACAATAGTTTACTTTAATTTATCGCAATGCATACCAATGTGAAAAACGCTTAGCTCGTCTGTCTCGTTCGACGACATCCATTCTCTTGACTTGGGAACGCCGTGGCAACTCGCGCAGACGCGCTTGTGGAAGGGTATCGCCTTTTTTGTGCGGAGGAACTCCTGCAACTCCGTCTTGTCGTGAGGAACCGGGGAGTTCTCCTCCACTTCGAAAATGGCCAGTGGAAAGACTCTGGAAAAATGATTTGAAAAACACCAGTCATTAGTGATATGCCTCGAAAACAATATAACACGTTAAAACTATGTTGAATATAAATTACTGGAAAACTAACTTAAAAGTTGCCAACCTAGTAAGTTTAACTGCATCTTGAGATTATCGTTATAAAACTCTCAAAATGGAAATATTCGTTTCAATCACAAGTCCAATCGCAGTTAAATCCTAACAAACGCGTTTTCTTATCTTCAACCCACTTAGAAATGACAACTTCAAATCGTTGAAAATGCCAATAACGTCAGAGATCTTGATAAGCTCGTCGATTATATAAACGGGGCTGACCCTCAATAACAATTACTCACCTGGGCGCCTTGCGCCTCAAGTATTGCTCGTTGCGGGCAATCATCTCAAGGAACTTCTTCACTAGACCCGGGTTAGGATAGAGCTCAATGTCCGAGGCCAGGATGAAATGGGTGAGGGCCGCGTCGCGGGCGATATTGCGACCGACGTTCACCGGATACAGCAGCTTCTTCTGGGCCTTGTACAGGTGGCCGGAGCTGACGTTGAAGTAGGGCGCCGGAAGCGTGCAGTTGTAGCCGGTCTTGAAGACGTCGGCCGGCTTGGGCACCGACTTGGGGATGTGCTTGGTGCCGAAGTAGATGTGGAAGGTGGTGTAGGCGCGCACCAGATGGCTGCCGGGCAGGCATTCCCTCAGGTATCGGATCGAGTCCAGAGTGGGCTGGAAGTCGGTGCCCGGCGCGTGCATAGCGATGCTCACTGGAGCATTCCAGCGCTCCAGAAGGGGCACCAGGTTGTCCAGGAACGTGTAGTCCGCGTGCGTCGTGTAAGTGATGGACTCGTGGCACTTGATCTCGCCGTGTTCGGCCTGCACATAGTTTTGCAGCACCCAGAAGTCTCCGCGCTGCAGAGTCTGCTGGTGGTAGTCGTGGTCGTAGCAGTTGATTAGCGAGCGCACCCGCTCCTCCAGCTCCTTCTCGTCGCCGGTGACTATGTAGCCGTCGTTCTGTGTATTGTTCCCTTCCGGATTGCCGGCCAAGGACCCCGCCAGGCCTCCAGCCCCGGCAACGTTTTGGATTGCCTGCGCGGGATCCGCCAGACCCGCGGCAGCGCCGCCACTGTCGTTGGCCACTGCTCCGCCTTCCGCTGGGACGGATCCACCACCCGCGACGGCTGCTGCAGCAGGAGCAGCTGCGTCCGCCGCATTGGCCAGCTGCTTCTCCTCGGACTCGAATATCTCCATCTGCTGGAAGAGAAGGAAGGTGTCAAAGGGGGTTTGCTTGCGTAATCAAAGGATGCTCACGTTTTGGTTTCTGGAGGTCACCTGTGGCTGCTGCTGCTGTGCCTGAGCCTGAGCCGGCGAAGAGGCTGGAGACACCTGCAGGAGGGAGACCGGCTGCTGCTCCTGCAAGAGGAAGCCGCCGCCGTTGGTGAAGTTGTTGCCGCCTCCGATCATCAGCTGGCTGCCAATGTAGAGGATCACCGCCACATTGATCAGAATGCTGCAGCGCAGCAGCCAGTTGCGCCGCGTGAACATTTTCTGGCCCAAAGGCTCGAAGCGCATGTTGAAGCTGAAAACACAAAGAGAACAAAGCTATATTAACAGGGCCCAAAGCTGTAGAAGATCGATTTGAATACGAGCAGATAACCCAAAACAATCATGAAATAACGCTTAGCGGCTAACTCGGTTGATATGCATCTTTTTGAGTGGTTAGGTGCGTAGATCTGTTTGGAGCTGCTAATCAGCGAGTTGCGCAAAAGCTTTAAATAGCTTTAACGCCGGAATATCTACATACTGCCGATGTTTGAGAGTCATTGGCTTAACTGCGGATTAAACACACGCTGAGGCTATCCATAGGTCTGTACAATTTGGGTGCCTTGCCCGGATGGTTGTCATGGCAATGGTTTTTTATTGTGAGCAGTCAATGGAAACAACTGCATTCTTTGAAAACAAAAAAAAACAAGGTTTTCCATTTCTATGGCAGCTAACAAAGTGCTAAATTGGGTAAAACATGCGTTTAATGATTCTTCTGGTCTAATTGGTTTTTCCGCTTAAGATAGATTTTAAAAAAAGGTCCATTGGTTCACTCTTGCTTTTCAGTTCACAATTTACCCATGCATTTTTTCGGAGTCCATATTGAAAGCTGCAGACGTGAGATGTGGAGTTTCAGACGTATCGGAAGGAACTGGGCGGGTCGGAGACTTTGTTTTCTACTAAGGTAGACTGTTTACGCTCGCTATCTCCCAACACCACCAAGTAGTTATCGTTCAACACAATTAACCAAACATGCCGCACAGCAGAAGCTCTTACGTAGGTTACAATTTGACATGCAAGCCTTTCAGCGGCTGAAAATGAGTTTGCTTTTCTATTGCGCATTTCCTCTGAGATATGGTAAAAACAAGTCTTCTGCAATGCAAATAGGAGTGTGTTCATATTTCTAAGTACTTCATTGGGGAAACTAAAAATACCAAAATATGCCGTGTGTTCTGATGCTGATTGAAAATCCAAGTTTCTCTTATCCAATTACAGTACGAGTATATGGAATTTTACGAGCGGGGAATATAGAAACAAAAAGCGTCTCACACAATACGGAGCCGGTAACATGTAGGCCCCCTCACTCATTTACATAAAACTGTGCCGATCACAATTTTGATGAAACAACCAAGAAATTTTGATCGTTCGTTTGGGTGATGCTTAGAGTTCAATGCTCGCTCCATCGTAAAATGGGGCCGAGTGGCTTCGCGTGCCCTCTCTCAAAGGCTTTCTGAAGTGCCACTGGTTTTGTTTGTTTCCAGGGCATTGGACGGGTGATGAATTTGCATGACCAACACAGCCCATTACCAGTCCCCAAATAATCCGCATTCCACGAACACAGGAAACTTATCCAGCAACTGTACAGACGGACAGCCGACAGTCAAAAACCAAAAACCCACAACCGGCTACCATCCCAGCAAAGCGAAGGCAGCATCCATCATAATCTTTTTGGTGTGGCCCGCGGCCAATTTGATAAAATCTAACAGAAACAACTTGAGTCCGCGGCGTACTCGCCACTCTGCCCGGCAACAATAGATCGTCGGGCTGAGAATTTTGTTTTTATTATCACACTGAAAGTTCTACGAGCCTGCGATTTGCTGGGTTCTCTGTTCTTGTAAATGCGGGCGGTGCTTCGGGTCCGCATTTACAGTGAAAATGACTAATATCTATTGTCCCCTATTTGAATAAATCAAAGGGATTTACGTACAACTCATTTGGAGAAACTTAAGCTGAAAGTATAAGCCATAAGCTTGTTTTTGCATTTGCTCTCCAGACACGTTTGTCATACATTTCTGAGGCTAGAGGTTGACCATCCCATACGCGGTACTCTTACAGTACAGATTTTCGTTCTCAAAACTGTATCGATACGTCACCTAATAGCTGAGGTGATCAATCCATGTCGGTTTGTCTACCATAGGGATTGTATCGTTGTAATTTAAATGCGCATACGGTATGTGTATGCATATACGGTAGGTATACAACCACAAATATTTGTACCCGGTAACCTACACTTCAGATTCGTGCGACAGGTTTGGGAAACTATTCTCGCCCTAAAAACGTACATATATGTTATTTTTTCCGATACTTTACTTCAGCAACGGAGGGGATCAGTCCATATCAGTTAGTCCGTTAGGACGACTATACCCGTTGACAATTGCTTATCGGAATACCAACATTTATAGGGATTTAATCATTGTTAACCAAGTGCGTATGCGGTCGTGCAGTTGTTGACAAAGCACCGTTTTAAAATTGGTTCATCTTTATGAGGTTGCAAGTAGGTTTGTCAGTGTGTCACGAGATTATTTATTCGTCAAGAGGCTTTATTTAATATCAAATGAAATAAGCAATACCGGTCGAATAATGGGACCGCTCTACAAGGGCGCATAGATTATTAGTTTTGTGACCACACAGAGAAATAATACCAACGGTCACGGAAATATCAAATTAAACTACTTTTTTCTGCTGCGGCTGTTTGTTTCCCTCACAAAACTCAATAGCAACAATGGCTTATGGCTCATGAGTTATGACATTGTACAATATGGGTATGTTACATCTTTTTTGGAGGCAATTCCGAAATTGTTGAAACAAACGGCGGCCAAACTTCTGAGAGATGTCTTTCCAAAAAATCCTAAATAAACCAAACCGATCCGATCTGCTCGAAACCGAGTCGAATTTGATTGATTTCTGTTTCGTATAACTTGCTGTTAATGCCCATTGATGTCCCCCAATTAAGACGTATTGAAATGTAAATAGCGCCTCCAGAGACACCCAAACACCTCGCATACGAGGGTATGGGAGCCGAGGAAAACATGAATAATTGTTATTTTATGTATCCATGCCTTTAATGGCTGCACGTGAGTAGGCAGCAATGGGAGAAATGGGCAGAAAAATGGAATGAAAAAGCGAAAAATCGATTGGTTTTGACCTCTTAGACGCGTAACACAATTTGAGCTCTGCCAGCGACTCTGATGGCGACAAATATGGGAAGTGCATTGGCACTAATGAAGCGACCGAAACCCAGATAGATGGCTCGAACAGAAGGAAAGGCGCTGTGAAAGCGAAACGTAAACAAGCACGCCACGCCACCGGCATTAGCTTCTTTTGTACATACTTATGTACATACATATCTACCTCTGTATACATGCATCCGTCCACATATACTACACATTCACAGGTAGGTGGTATTCGGATAGCAGAATTTGTTTGCCTATATAGCGGCGCTATGTACATCACGCGAACATAATACACACAAAAAGTAAAGGTATGAACCCGAACCAATCAATATGCAAGCCCCTAAATAAGCGGAATGAAAGAAACAATGAAAGCCAAGTTAGAATTGTGCATTCAAGCTCCACCGCCAATTGCCGCATTCAGCATTATCATCGGAAATTTGTATTAAGTTTCTAGTATTTTAAAGAAAGAAAAAAAACTTCCTTCCGAAAATGGGGTCAAAGGGCATCTGATGTATCCTTTAAAGTGTGTTAATGTATTATACTGTGGAGACATGAATATATTTAGTTAATTCATATTGAAAGTGCCAATCCATGATTAAAACATTAGGTACTTTTTAATTGAAACTCTTTTTAGTTTTTAATACCTATGAAAAGTCAACAATGTTAAGGCTTCTTTTTTCGTATCTCGCTATAAATAAAAGTACTCGTATTTTGAAAATTTAACCAGCGGCCGCAATAATCGATTTTGGTCCAACCGATCAGTGCGGCCCATATTGTTTGTTAACATGGAAGCATTAAACAATAAACGCAATTAGGCTGTGGTATACACAAAGAAATATATAAAAAAGAGCTTGTTAGCTCTGTTGATTAGAAATATAATCTAATAGGAGGTACTCAACTTTTCCAAGAAATAGAAATTGTTGAGAGTTCCTGGGGTTGGCTAGCCGCAACTGGAAGCTTCATTGTTTACCGACAATTTTCCGGTGGCCCCTCTTGACGACTTTAATATCACGGACAAGTGCGTACTTTATTATATTAACTTTTGTTTATCTTAGCATGGCCTTTGTCAGCAATTGTTGTCTGGTTTGGCCCTCAACGGCAGGTAGGCGAGATTATATTCCAGACCGATTCAATTACCTTCATAAAGGGCTAAACTAAAGAAACTAGTTTAGCCTAGCTTTCTATCCAACTTAAATGGGATAATACAGAAACTTTAGTTGAAAGCTGATTGGTGTAAACTCTTTGTTATGAGGCAAAATGAATTTCCCTCATGGTCACAGAGCTTTTCCGTTTTCCTTGTTGCTTGCGTGGCGATTGGCTCCACCCTAAAAGATTTTACAACTTGCAATTAAAAATAAATTCGCTCCAAGCTGCTCCTCGGGCTCCGCCCCCTTCAGGCGGCAGAGGGGACAGGCTCTTTTTTATTTATGGCGCTAACATTATGCAGCCTGTAGTTGCGGTTCCCGTTGTTGTTGAGTTTGTTGTCGGCTGTACTTGAAGACAAGTGGAGACAAGCCATTATAAAAAACAAACCGAAAGCCCAGCAACCTTGGCTTTGGCTTTAAATTCAGCATGGCAACGCCGGTTTTAGCTGCTCCTACTTTGTGCCTGCGATCATAGTGGTAATCATGTACCACAGTCGCGTCTCATTTTCGTGCCACTGCGGCTATTTTCATACTTTTCACCTTAAACGCAATTCTATTTTTATCTTCGCAATACCAACTAAATTTAACAAGAACCACTAAAAACGCTCCATCAGATAAATCCCCCCTTATTCATTGTGTTAATTCTTCCGAATTACCACCAGCCAGGTATTCTTTGCAATTAAAAGTTAACTTGAAATGCTTCAAAATGCGAAAAAGCCCCTCAATGTTTTCAATGCCAATGGCTTAATATGACGCACAGTTTATTCCCAGTGTTGCGTGTTACGCATGCGCGCTGCGTTTGCATTTTTTCAAGCCAATTCATTCTATTTATAGCGGATTAAATTGACGAATTTGTTTCTGCCGAATTGATTTTCCTCCTGGGAAGTTACTAAACTTACAGGCGTTGAGAACAACTAGTTTCAAATTAGAAAGAGTAATGAATTCAAGAGGCTGCCACATGTTGAGGAATTTAGTGTAATCAATTTTATCACCCGACGCCATGGGGAAATTTACAATAGACCAATTGAGCAGCTATTGCACTTCTCGTCTTGGTGGAATAACAACCAGTTTTATGGTGTTTCCAAGGTCCGACCCTGGCCCAGGGGTCTTAATTATGCTGCGCATCGGGTACTCGCTGCAGCAAACGCTGCGAGTATGACGAAGGCCTGCCCCTTGTTTGTCGAACAAAAAGGTGAAAAACGAAGTTTGCGCAAGGTTTGTTGATAAGCCTGGGAGTGGCAATTACGATTCCAAAATTTGCAAAGAAATTCCTTCAAGAGGGAATCACTCCCCTTCAAGGATTTGTATACCTTGCTGGGTCGAAAAAGCCCACTTGTACCAATTCCGTGATTGCTCTTCGAAAACCGGGTTAACTGTGGGCCGCTTTGATAAGACTTCCTACATACATACTAATATGAAATAGCGGACAAATTATGGTTCATCCGTGAAAGCCTCGCTTGTGGTGCTTTCGTTAATGGAGCCGTTTCCTAAGCACACAATCCGAAACCGACAACTATAAAATCCATCTTGCAGGCGCACATTGGGGCGGGTGGAGCAGGCCCCAAGTCAAAATCCGCTTGAACCCAGAAGAGCAGAGTGCCGGCTCAAGGGTGAAATCGATGCGAAATCCGTCGAAAAAGAGTTTTGAATATTTCATTGACTCTTCAGCAATCAATCATCTGCTCAAGATTATCCATCGGCCCACTGTACAGCGTGGCAAAACGAGTTTTCTGCGCTTCTTTCTAGACTCTTCTGTGGGCAAACATTTTATGGTCCATGCCTGTTAAGAGACGACTTCAAAATTGAGCCGGCTGGCACTTTAAAGCCTAGCCAAACGGAGAAGAAGGAAGTCCAGCGCGCAATTATCTGGAGGCCAGCGCCGACCTGCCAATTTCAGAATGTTCGGACAAAAGTTCGAAATTTCTTCGGCGCAGCTGAGTTGGCAATCATTTTAAAGCAAGCGGATTGAAGCATTCGAGGCTGTCACATCGATTCCAAAATTCAAAAGTTTTATCGAAAGCGTAGAGACCGTGATGCCCACCGTAAACCTGCGAATTTCCCTGCCATCCAAACGGATAATCGGTAGACTTTGCATCGGCGGAGCTTTAGCTTCCATATCGCTAGTGGCCTTCCTGCGCTGGCGGCTGGAGGACCAGGTGCGCCGAACGGAGTACTACCAGATGGCCATCCAACAACTGCGGCAGCACACCGGGGCCGTGGGGCTCCTGGGCGAGCCCATTCGGGAGTCCGGCTTCAGCTTGTCCAACCAGAAGAACCGCTGCGACGGTGAGCAGGCGCAGATGCAGGTTACCGTCCACGGGCCCAAGGACAAGGGCACTGTGTTTTTCTGGGCCAGCAACAACCCCAAAAAGGGCTGGCTTATCGATCGGCTCGAGCTGGAGACCCAGCAGCACCCCAACAAGCGTTTTCTGCTCAAAAAGCCTGCAACTTCCTACACTTTGCTGAGCAGCTCCGACGATCAGGAAGGTCAGCCAGACGACGAGGGGGATGAACAGCCAGATATCGAAGGAACGGATCGCGGACGGGAGGGCTACTCGCTGCCCAGCATGCAAGGTAATCCTCCCCAAGAACTAAGACAGCAACAGGGCCAGGAACCCGCTCCATTCATCCAGACCACAGAGGGCGGAAGCATGCAGCAATGAATGCGTTACACGGCTTCACGGTTTGAACTTTAATTTTTTGGCGGTATTCATAGCGGAATTTATAAGCAGGATCTGTGTTCTCTACTAAAAAATTTGTTTCCCAAATTGATGGGAATTGGTTTTGTTTTACTCCAATCTCGGGGGTGCAATTTCCGACCCCTATGTTAGATGCAAGGAACATAGTGTTGGTTATATCCTTCACGTTGATTAGTGTGAGTTTGTTGTAAGAACGTAGGATTAATTGAATTACACAAAGTGTATAAAAGCGTCGGCTCATCCCCAACACGCTTGTGATTTTCCGTGAAAATTAAAAATCCATTTAGCAGGCGCTTGAAGCTACATAATTTTACCTTGAAAGTTCAACAAGTCGAGGGAACAACAAGCAAGCAAACATCACTTCGCAGCAGCACAAAATTCAGAAGCAATTAAGCGTGCGCAATACAAAAGTCCCAAGCCGTGGCGGGGCTTTCAAATGGGCTGTTGCCCAAACAGTTTAATTTTTTTTAACCAGAAAGAGATGATAGATTCATGACTACTCGTACCCTTGTATGTTAGGTGCCTCAAATCAAAGATAAAACAAATTTGGCTAAATAATGAGCAAATCGAGTTGAGAAACCTTCATGTGTCTGTTGCCATCGAGGTAGCCGAGCAGTAAATATTCAACGAGGTGAGGAAGAAAGCGCGCCTAATAGGCGGAGCTTAATTTGACGGAGATCTGAATTGAATAGATTGAGAATACATGTAAATCTTCAAAAAGTTACCAAGGGTAGAAACGACTGAGGTTGGGAACTATAATCATATCTTTTTGTAGACATGTTCGCTTGGGATTCACCTTAAATTTATAACACATACACACAGGACAGGCTACGATCCCAAAACCTTTTCTTCACCTTATATATTTTTAGAGATCTATTGGTTGGTCGGTCATCTTTTAACACAGTTTCTTTGGAAACTAGAGGACACGATATTCTTGATTAGATAACAACAGGAATTGGCCACTTCACTTTAAATTTATAACACATACACACAGGACAGACCAGGATCTCAAATTCCAAAGGTTTTCAACCTCAATCCAAAAGTTTTCTTCGCCTGTGGTATCCGAGAACTAAAAGTTTTCTTCGCCTGTGGTATCCGAGAACTATGGGTTTATGCTGACCGGCCGACCGTTGTTTTGGGTAATGCTCGTTGCGGCTTTTAAGATTGGAGTAGTTTGAAGCACTTCCAATAAGAATGAAATTAGCACTGGCGAGTGCCGCATTTTATTATAAAACTTGTTTGGCTCGTGTGGGCAGAGGTTGCCATTGGGCCCACGTACGTACTGTCATTAGCAGGTAAATAGTGCACAAGAATAAACTCGTATTTACCTATCTGAAGTGGGCAAATACAACTGTTTCTGGAACGACATGCATTTAGTGTTTCCAAGAACACAGAATAGCACGTACATATATACTAAGCATTTTAATATTTTGTTTGTTCATAGTTTGGGTGCCCCACAGGTCTAATCAGACCCATGTCCACTGGCAAAAAAAAAATTAAAACGGATACCGAGTGACGACAAACGTGGGCTTGCAAATGTCACATTTGTTCCATGCTGATGATAATAATAACTCACTTGTGTGTACAATTTTAGCATTGGCTTTACTATTGGATATATGAGTAGTCACGACTGTTAACGCCACAAGCTAATTAAGGTTAATAAAAGCCACAACTCCCGTCGTAGTCCATAAAATTAAATGGACATAATGGTTAAAACAAAAATTAAAACGATGATTGAGGAGCCCTAAACAAAAGTATCCGTTTTAGCTGCATTTTCCAATAAAAATGGATTGAGAATGGATCGCTCAACTCATTTATTTTTAAATGCCGGCACGTTTTACAGCCTTTAAAGTGTTTTGCACTCAAGGCAAGTTAAAATAAAAATAGTGAGTAATTTTCTTCCCGCATTGGTACTCTCTTCACAATTGTACGGACTCTTTTATTTTATTTAAATTTCACGCAATCACTTACCTGTTTTTCTACGCTGACTGCTGAAATAGAAAACAAATTGTTTCGTTATAACTCGTCGGGAATAAAACGTAAAAAACTTGGATAAACATTAGCCCCGAAAGTAAATGTAAACATGGCTAACCACCAAATTGTCGAATAAATATTGTCTCTGACAAATTGGCGCCGGGTGGAAATGGGGGTGAATACGGTAATTTTTTAATTAAAAGTGTACACAAATCCTGAGTTCTCCCATATGGCTTTAGCTTGAATAATCAAATAAAGGCCAAGCTAACATCACAAAAAACCAAGCATGTATGTTGGAGACCAGAAGCGAAAAGTCAGGTGGTAAACGGGAATTCGTAGGATGGGTCAAAAATTCGGTGGCTATATACCTTGCAAAGCCAATTTAAATGTACATAAAAACGATGTTGTATTCATCGGAACAATAAACTCCCTATCTCAACCGCCGATGAACTTTGAGATAAAGCTCATTTCACCTCCACAAACATAGAGTTGGGAAACTTTGTTCGAATAAAAAACATAGTTTTGGGGTTACTAAAATAGGCCTTGCCACTATCGAATGTTCGACACATGTTTTTTAATCAAAACACCACGAAAGCAAACGATATCTTTAAATGGGGGCTGTTAGGTAAACGGAGAATAGCTTCTATTGACTGCGTATGATAAGATAGGTGCAAATTTAAAATTCTGTTTGATTCGACAGTAACAGACTTAATAGGACGTGATAAGGGACTAATTGAATTTGTAAGCTAACAGCTTTCCAAATGAGTTTTAGTTCCGAACTCACGGAAGTACGCCATAAATAGCTAGGGAATTTCTCAGTTTGGCAGAGATAAGAGATAATGACTCACAAAATGTAACACAACTATGCAAAATACTATCACCAAAAAAATCGTTTAAATTGGCATTTTGCTCCTCAAATAAACAACCTACATGGGGCTTGAGCTTGAGCTTGGGCTTTATTCTCAAGTAGCCTAAGTATCGCCACTTATTCACGGAGGAAAAGTCGTGCAATAAGTCATGGTCAAGATATTAGACCTGCTGCCCTCCCATCGGTGTTTCATAATCTCTTGAATGCATCCTCATCCTCACAAGGGACCAGCTTGGTAGTGCATCCGTATCATTTAGCAACTGGCAGGCTGCCAACAAGTGCAAACTATTTTTAATAAAACCCCATTTTTCGTTTCCATATCCACAAGGATATTTGGCTATTAAGTAAGTATACATAAGTAAGTATTCAACGTGCATATGCCAAAGGTATAGTGCCCACTTTGAGTCACCAATAGCAACATAAGAAGTTTTTACAATAAGTTGATTTGCACATATCTTCTTTGACCCCTCACGTCAAAGTTAACATACTTAACTGCCGTGAATGTCACGTTTAAGATTATTTGGGTAAGAAAGCACGTGGGTACGTGGTAATACATTTCATTTGCGACATTTGTCTCAACAATTCTGACCAAAACCAATTGATATAATATGTGTTGCAATTGCATTAGCTTGTTACTTGGTCGAAAATAGCAAATCAGAACAACAAATGCTAATGTCTAGTATAATTTTATGTGGCAAATCAAAGGAGGCTCGCAAACCGAGCTGCTATGAAATTATTTTTCATGAATATATAGTTGTTTAGGTCTTTTTAAATAGAACCTAGCTCCCCCGCCAGATTACTGGCAATGCTTAACAACTAATCGATTCGGAATTTCGTGCCCGGTGCACTTAATTTACTCAAATACTCAGCAAGGGTTGTTATGCATGGGCTCATGCCATGGCCAACTATGACATGCTAGTGGCTGCGCCCTCCAACGGCTCGAAGGGGTCACCTGGTCGCCAGGGAGAGGGTCAGCAGATCGCCCAGGAAGCGCACCACCGGTTCCCCATCTCTTATCAACCCCCCAGCTTTTATCACGGGACGTGTCACTGGAATAAACTACCAACTGGCGTTTTGTGTGACTAATTTATAGGGGAAGATGGAGGGCATTTGTTGTCCCTGGGTCGTCACAACAACGAAACTCGACGTTCCAAGCTGTGTCCCAGTGGCAACGGCCTAGTCCTAACACCTTTATAAATAATAAACGAAAACGTACAAACAATTAATCTTAAAACCTAAGCTGGGAGCGCGATATCAACTCAGAGGCAACGCCTATAAAGCTTTACCACATAATCATTTTTAACTTTCAATTTGCAAAGTTAAATGCTTAACTGAATAAATATGTTAACTTTGAATGTGATCACAAATGCTTTGCGAACATGTAAAGTCCGGAAAAGTGTCAAAAAGCCGATGACACGATAACGAAATGCACGAAAATGTTCATTTGCGGTTAGCCACAGAGTGGTAATTAAATACCGGAATAAGGCTGAACGTGGGTGGGAGGTACACACATTGGTATCCGTATTACAAGTTCTTTTAAAGGAGCTAATGGAACCTCATTTCGAGCGTCAAACCAAAAAGCTGTATAGGATTCATAAAATTTTAATATAGGCAAATGCTTCTTGTGATAAACATATGGTATTCCCAATTGATTAAAATAATTTAATAGGGCGCCGAGTTGTATTGATTGCCTCTTTAGGTACACCTCGAAATAAATGTTGCAACTACATATTGATATTTAATATTCATTAAAAAAACTAGTTTCGTTGATACTCGAAACAGAGAAGGTTAATTATGCTCCTAAAATGTAAACGGAGGTCATTTTCAGTCATTCACTAAAGTAATTGCGTCATTTTTGACGACCACCTGCTCCCCATGAAACACGTGAGAGATTCAATCGTATAGTTTTGAGTTTCAAAAGTCGGCAGTCTTCGTTTTTGGGTCGAGGGACGTAAAATTGTTTACATTTGAATTCCCCCATGGACAATGCTCTCGATTGGCTTTAAGGACCTGTGTTTCTTCTACGAGTTTCAGAGCCTGCATTCATCCGACTGGCTTGTGTTTTCATAAAACTCTCATCAATGGAACAAAGCTGTGAGCGTACAAAGTAAGCAGCCACTTCCGGCAAGGCCTTTGTTTAGAGTTGTTTGTTTATCAATAAACTACAAATGCTGCCGAGCTTATCGTAATCCAACCGCTGCAATGCGTTTGTTATCCACTCCATTCGACCTCTTCCATGCCCGCCTCTACCAACACCTAGATTGGCTTATCAACTTATGCGAAGCCATGCCATACTTTACGTAAAGCCAAAGTTATCTTTGGCCGAATGGGCCAAATAGGTGCGTCACGTTGATGTCGAGAAAGTCACATTTTTGTATGCATATTTTAGCAATCTAATCATCAAAGGGGATACAACATGGAGGTCTCTATTGAAAAAATACTCTCAACACTTTGTATTGCCGCCAAAAGCCAATGGTTATTAAATAAAATCCCTCGCCTTAAATGAAACAATTAGGGGCTCATCAAATTCTCATTTTGATTGTCGACAAATGCTGTTGTCCTAAGAGTTTGTCGAATAAGCCGCACATTAGCTATTGGCAAATATTGTCTTTCAGTTGATATCGGAAAAATATACTATTGGCAGTAAAAGAACTCATTGGGATGGGCCCAAGAATGTGCTAAACATTGCCTGCAAACAATGACATTTTACAATACATTAAATGTATGACAAAAAACCACGAACAAATGTGAGGAAATACACATGCAAACAGCATCTTTTGATGCTGTGATGCCAGCTAGAATAATATTTATGTTTCCACATTATTTTTAGCTCTTCTCTGTTTGTCTTTAAATACCTATTTATTTAAAAATGCTTAGTTGCTGACAGTGCTAAGCCCCAAACAACGGCACGATTTATGGGTGCGTGTCTTCTGAATGAGGGTTTTGGAAATCCAAATATCATATTAATATGTTGACATGTGTTCCGTTTATTTAAAAATTAGCTGGTCACTTGTAGTGACTAGTTTCTTAATTATCCCAATCATTTGCTTGCGTTTTCAATGGGAATCCCTTATCAAGCTTATCGCAGGCATGGGCGCTATCATATTTTTTGACAATGGTCAAGGCTGGCCTTGTATTAGGTAGAAAGTAAAACCGATAAGAACCTGCGATTTCCCGGTAGTCAAATTGTAGTGTTAAGTCTATAGAAGCCTTAACCACACACCCGCTCAGCCTACGCTTCGAAAAACCCACATAGATAAGATTAAAAATGCTTTATTCAACTGTAGGGGTTAAGTGGATTTACGGCCGATAGTCATTATAGATCAGTATCAACAAGTGGCCAGTCTGTCTGCGCGTTTTTGTTTTTCTACGGAAAACACTACCAACAGTTTGTTCAACCACCTTAATTACCTATAAAGTTGTATTTTCGATAAGAAAAGTTTCCTATGCTGGAATTTACGCACCCATAAAATAAATATACCAATGTAAGCCGTAAAATGCAGACTTCACGGTATGCGCAATATATTATATTTTTAAGAATTTTTAACTGACAACTGGGGTTATATTAGTATGGGATTACCCGGATACCAGAGACAAGTGTACCCTAGCTTCCTGTCTCTGGTTTTGTCTCTAGCCTTTAAATCAGCGAAGGGCAGAGATTTTCAACTTGGGAGCCGGCATGTCGACTCCCTTGTTTCGAGACATTCACATGTTCTTATTTGGGAGTCGAAAGAGCCAAGGGCTGCCCATGGCTGCTTTAAATAAAGCATCTGATTGCAGAGACTCTAGAGATCAAATTTCCGGTACTCACATACTTAGAGGAACGTTGATTCCAGTAAACTGTAAATCTGATCAGGCACCTTGTGGAAGGGAAACAAAGCTCACCCTCCCACCCCCTCCCATATCGAACTTTCTCGCTGTCTGCGAGTACCGGGTATCAAAAGCGAATGAAAGCGAAACCCAAAGCGACAATTACCGAGCAATGACAATGGCCCTAGTTAGGCAAAAAGCGTTTTTACTGCCCGATAGTGGGCTTTTTTCGCCCATAACTTACATCACATCGACGCCGACAACGAAGTAACGAGGGCAACAACAAACTCGGAAACGGTCGATTGTTGCTTGCGCTAATTATTTATACACAATTATGCACACAGAGCACGGTGTATGTATGTATGTAGGTAGGTATCTGCACGCTTTTGAGTGACTGTTTGAATCTATGTACGCCCAAAAAGGGCAGCGATGCAGTTTCTGCGGTTTGTTCGGGTATCGTTTTTCGATTGTTTTGTATCTTTCGCTGACCGTTTTCTATGAATGGAGCAGCGGGCGATAAAACACAGGCAAAAACATGCACGAGAAACAAGGCGTGACGCGGTGGAAGAAACGAAGCCAAGAGGAGGCGCAAAACTGGTTTCCACCGCGAACGCACTGGGGCTCTAGCTTTATCTTCACAATTTACGAGACCCTACTAGGGGTAAGCTTCCTCCGAATGCACAATGCACTAGCCCTCAAAGCAAGCGAGATACAATTGTATCTGCAAGATACGAAAACGGAAGAGGGTGCCAAGGCAGGGCGCACAGCTGATTCGAGTGATGCCACATGCAGCAGCCTCGCGCACTCGCATTCGTGCCTTACACTTGATTTTCGCCTTGCCTTGCTTTGTTTTGGTTCGTCGATCTTTCTTCTCTTTGCCTTTCCTTGGCTTTCTCTTCACACACACCTTGCTCCTCTTCTCCTTCTCCTCCTCCTCCTCCTCCTCCTGTTCCTCCGCGGCTGCTGCAAAGCTCGGGACAGGGATACTTTTGTTCCCGTTTTTTGGGCAGGGCCACGCACTCGGACTCCGACTCCGACTCCGACTCGGAGCTTATAAATAAACCGCAAGGCCCGGCTCTGCAACAACTCCGAAAAAGCCACGAAAAGTGAGCGCGGGGGGGCAGCGGGTGCGGCGACGACAACAACAACAACGGGAGCAACAACACCACGCGAGGGCCTCAGTTATCCCGAGCAATTTTCCTTTTGATTTTCGCTTTTCGCTTTTGAATTCGCGCCGAGTACACGTCCGCTCTGCTCGGGAAAAAGTTTCAAACCTACAGCAATTCAGGGTTTCTCTCGCTGTCCGACATGCGGACAGCCCTGCTGACTGGGTCAGGTGCTGACTCTGCGAGCGCCGCTATCGCCAAAAAGATGACAACTGGGAGCAGTTGGTCAGCACTCTGCTTCCCCCCAAGAGCATGGTACTCCCCTCGACCGAGACTTGCTCTCCGCGCTTGTTGTACAACAAACAGAGGCAGCTCTGTTAGCGCTCCCGCTGACCGCTGCTAATAGCAGGGCGAGAGAGCGCCCTAACAGTGGTCAGTGCTGCAAAGGGCGGAAAGACAATTCAAGTATTAAATGCACATGGAAACACTGGAAATCGACAAAGTTCGATTTTTCAAACCGGTTATAAGCTGTTATAAAATAAAATCAATATGGGAATTGCTTTGGATCCTGGTCACTATGATCTCCGGTACGCTTTTCAATCCTCCTTTATCATCCTTTAAAAAGCATGTAAATACTTGAATTAGAGAAAAATATACCTACTATTATGTGATCTTTTAAATCGGATCGATTTGGACCCTGGCCTTTAAAACGTGTTTCACACACTTTTTAAACCTCCTTAAACTAACGGAAACACTGGAATTTGACATTTAGAGAGATTTTTCAAATCGGTCATAATATGTGATATAATCAAATGAATATTCAATTAAATTTAAATTCGGATCCTGGATCTTAAAGACATTTGCGGGGACATTTTTTAAACCACCTCAAAAACATGTAAGCCAGAATGCTTAGAATCGATTTTAAAGAGATTTTTTTAAATCGGTTGTAATTTTCTATAAATTTAAATAACTATTGGATTGGATTCAGATCCGAGTATAATCATGGAAACACTGCAATTCGACGAAAATCGTTTTCTTGTAGCTAGATATTAAAATTATTTAATTATTGAATTTAAGTGATTTTTTATATCGATGGCAGTTTTCTGGATATAGAAATCAAAAATTCAATATGGATTTGGCAAACAAAAAACTTCTTTAGCCCGTCTTTCAACCTTTGTTATACCTGTACACATTTGAACCCCAGAATTAGTAAAATCAATTTTTAAGTGACTTTTTATTGATAGTTAAAAAAAATCAAATAAAAATCAAAAAATAAAAATCAAAATAAAAATCAGTATAGGATTGCATTAAGATCGTTATTTTTTTGGCGCGCTTTTCAAAATTGCTCTATGTTCGATGATTTGTCTCAATTTGTTTTAAGTCGGTGATAATTTCGCCTTTGACTACTTTAACAGTTTATTCCGTATGACACCAATGAAAGTATAAAAAAATGTATAAAATAATTTTACAAGCCATAGGGCATTATATTACAATCAAGGAAAATGTAACATTGTATTGTTTATATTGTAATCCCACGGCCCTTTCACGATCTTCTGTGATGTTTAATAAACTACAACTCAAGCCCATGATAATAATTATGTGTTTACATTTCTTTTTTGTATATAATTTGCAAAACCATTGCACGCCGTTAGCAAAAACAAAACACTTTCCCTTTCTTCCTTAAAGCTAATTTATTTATCAAACGTAGGCAACATAAATACAAATTATAGGATATCTTTGATTTACAATCAAAAGACAATATAATAAAAGAGGATACCTTTCACATTTTTCGGCATTAAATCGTTTGACTGAACTAAAAATATAAGTCTTCAAAAATATTCCTAAATATTTAAAACAAATGGGGAAATGAAAGCTTACGGCTTTAAATATTACTTGTATAATTAGAATAACAAAAGGCTCTATAGGAGATATCAGAGGATGCGATTGCTAATCAATTTCAGCGTGAAATTCAAATAAATATCTTCCGCTCAAATGCCATACACATTGCTTGCAGGAAGGCCATGAAGTTGCCTAAGTAGTTTCATATTGTTGTGGTTTCTAAGGAACGAGTGATGCTGGGTATCCAAGCTTAAAGATTTTTGGTAATCGCTCTGCCGGGATGCCTTATCCTAAGCAATATTCAAGTTTCTTTTTAAGCCTGCGTAAAACTATCAATATTTTCGATCTTAGGCTGAAAGGAACGAGCAATTTTGGTCTTGAACTTAAAGGGGTATGGCCCAATCAGATTTAGGTGTGCTTGCCTTTCTTCTCTAAGGATAAAAAACGCTGTGCCAAGCCTGCCTGATGCTAATCACTTCGCCTTTTCGTAATATGCTTGGGAAAACCATGAATATCTTCGGCCTAACTGAGAAGCGAACGGAAAATAAAGGTTATTCAGTCCAATCAGGTCTAGGTGTCCAAGGGGAATCCCCGCTAATAGCTGCTGTGATCCGCCTCTTTGATCCTGTCCTGCGCCAGCTGCGTCAGCATCGCCTCCTGGCGGTGCAGGAAGGCCATGAAGTTGCGCTCCATGGCCAGCATCTGCAGCTCCTTCTGCTCGAGCGCCAGGAGGCTGGTGGCGTTCTGCTGCCGCAGCAGCTCGTTCTGCTCCTTGAGGGCCTCCACCATGGCCCGGGTCACCTGCCCGGCGCGGGGCAAGATGCCGCGCCGTCCGCGTCTCCTCTTCGCCGCCTCTGCCTGCCCGTTGAGGGGCGTGCCGGGCAGCTCCTCCGTCGCAGGCAGCAGTTGATGGTTGGCCGGCGCCAGGGGAGCGCGCACGGGCGAAGCAAAGGCGTCCAGTTCCCCGGTCGTGGGCTTCGCCTCGACCTTCACGGCGGCGGTGTCTGTGGCGGGGACGTCCTCCAGGAAGGCGCATCCCTCGGCGTCCCGCTCGAACTTCAGCTGAACGGTGGAGATCCTCAGGAGGGAAGGGAGCTCGGGATGTTTGACGCGCTCCCGGCTCGCCGCCGCCTCCACCGTGCTCTGGGCCAGGTGCGGGTCCACCGGAGCACTGCTGGGAGCGAGCAGGCAGTCTATCAGCGGGTACAGGCGCCACTCCGGGCGGTATTCCGGGTTGCCCTCCACGCGCGCCCGTTCGCTTCTGGGGGGAGGAAAAAAGGGGCTGTAAGTCGGCGGGGAGGGGACCTACAGATACCTACAGATACTTGTTCCGGTAGCTGTTGATGCGGCGACGCACCTCCTGCTTGTTGAGGCGGATGCCGTGCCGCTGGATGCCGTGCGAGATGTCCCGGAAGATGGGCAGGTTCTCCGAGTAGGAGGGGATGTTCGGCAGGTGCTCCCGCCACAGGCGCAGCAGCAGGGCCTCCTCCAACGAGGTGTAGTAGCGCAGTCGCACGTGCTTGGGGCCGTTCATGGCGTGCTCTAGCTCTAGCTTACGCAGTTTTCCCAAAAATAGTGAAATCACCAAACTATCCAAACATTTCGTACGTGACCAAGGGACCAGTGCGGGGATTGCCTGAAAATCCGGGAGGCGGCCTCAGTGTGACCGCCTTGCTCGCGGCAAAAATAGCCAGGCGGACAGGAGAGATGCTGCCTTGGCGACTTAAAAGCTAGTTTTATATTTGGAAATTTTGGCTTAAAATAAACGGGCAATTTCATTAAAACTGACACCAGGGTCCTGGTACCTGAAGGCAGATTTACCTTCTACTCATGTTAGGATGGAAATTAGGATGGAAATAGCAAAGAGTGCAGGAGAAATATTGCCTAGCTAAGCTGTAATAGCAAAAATTAATAGCTTACCTTTATCCTGCATCTGCTGGCAGCTGTACGAGTATCCTATAATAACTCAAATCTTATCGTATTTATAAAAAATTTGAATATAATAATATAAAGAAGTACATGAAAGTTATATTCAAGTTACTTCTTTAGCTTCAAGGGCTTGTAGAGTTATTATATTACCAACTCTAAACTCTAAATCACGTTCTGTATAATATGGTGGAATGCTTAAGTCTGCTCGGTTAAATCAAATATTGGAAAAGCATGTGCTTTATTTTTGGATATAAAAAGGGTTTTCTTATTACAATGTTTTAACAAGTTTATACGCATATTTTTGCTGTCAGGGTCATGTAAATATCAATATTATTAGATCAGAATGATCATTTATTTGAATAAAACAATATTCAAAAACTAATATCCTCCTGTGGGTCACTGCTATTATGATAATATCGTATTGCATCTCTTTTTAATGTCATATATGTGGGAAAGTTGATTTCTGCATAACTTTTAAATTCAGTTGCAATGGTTCGGATTACCCATTTTTCGGCACTTAAGCTCACATAAAACTTGTTTCAATAAAGCTTTCACTTGAATTATATACACTGTTAAAAGAAATATTCAAAAATCAATACACCCAACCGTCGACGCATCTCTGTGCTGCTCTGGCGGGGTGGCAACGCCTTCAGCCTTGGCATTTTTCGCTGCCGACGGTCACTCTGTTGTGTGTACAAGAGCTGTTGTTGATTTTTTTGCGTGAAAATCCTTTTTGGCTTCCCTGCCCGTGCCAGGCCCTGTGTCGCTTCGCTTGGATTGTGTAACCCCGAGATCGGCCCAGCCCGGCCCAGCGACCGTTGCGAGCGCCCGCGCGCATGGAATTCGAGAAGCTGTCCCACAGCGTCGGCGGCAGTTGCAGCACAGCCGGCAGTGTTGGCGTTGCCGTAGCAGGGGTAGGCGGAGGCGGTGGCGGAGGAGGAGGAGGAGGAGGAGTTGCAGTTGCGGAGCACGAGGCGGGAGGAATGTGCGGCGGGAGCCAGGAGCTGCTCGAGGGCAGCAGGCAGGCGAAGGAGAAGGCGCGCCGCTACTGGACGCCCAGCGAGGAGGAGCGCCTGTACGAGATCTGGGGAAGGGACAACTGGCGCCTCACGCGCACCGGCAAGAACACGATCTTCTTCGGCAAGTGGGCCGAGGAGCTGCACGGCCGCTTCGGGGTCGATGTGAAGCCCGAGGAGATCCAGATGAAGGTCAACCAGACCAGGGCCAAGTTCAGGTGCGTACCCAAAACCCGCTCCTCGCTTGTCTCCCTCACAGAGAGCGCTTTTGTTGCAGGCAAGTGAAGAAGCAGCTGCAGACGGACCCCTCGAGCTATGCCACACGCTGGAAGAAGTACGACATCATCAACCGCATCCTGAAGAACCTGCACAGGCCGAAGAACGCCGAGCCGCTGCCCCCGGAGGCCCTGCTCAACAATAGGGACGTTACCCCGCCCCGGGAGGAGGCCCCGTCCCTCGAGCAGCACCAGATGGCCCCGCAGCAGGGCCTGGGCCTCGCGCCCGAGCCGCCCGCCGCCGGCTTCTTCAACAACAGCAGCAGCAACAGCAACCACGGCAACAACAGCACCAACAACACCAGCAACAGCTTCAGCACCGAGCTGTTCACGGACCAGTACGACGAGGTGGTCAAGCAGGAGTACGAGGACGAGGAGTTCCGCTCGCTGCCCTTCCAGGAGCAGCTGCAGCAGTATTCCCCGGCTGAGCCTGCGCAGCTGCTTGAGCTGCAGACGCCTCAGCAGCAGCAGCAACAGCAGCAGCAGCAGCAACAACAGCAGCAGCAGCAGCATCATCAGCAATACCAGCCTGGCTATGAATCGCAATATCAGCCACAGCCAGCAGCCCACTATCCGAACAACAGCAGCCACAATCAGGTGGCTGGCTCCAGCATCGGCCAGCAGCCGATCACGGCCGTTGCCTACATAAACAGCAGCAATAACACCATCAGCGTGGCCACCAACGCCAACGGGGGCTCGGTGAGTATGTCGCCGGCGCCAGCGTCCTCAGTTTCCGCCCCTTCGCCGGCACCGAACCCAAACCCAAACCCAAATCCAAACCCGAATCCTAATCCAAGTCCTGGGCCCGCCACCAGCAACACGCCCGTGCCTGTGCCGGTGCCCCGGAAGCGCGGCCGTCCGTTCGGCTCGGTCAACCCGCCGGCGTCCGACTCCCTGGAGGTGCTCTACATGGAGGAGGTGCGGCGGAAGAACCAGCTGCTCGCCGAGATGAACAAGATTTCGCGGCAGCGCCTGGAGCTGGAGGAACGCAAGGTCGGCCTGATGCAGGCCTTCTTCCCCAAGTGCCTGGAGCAGCAGGCCCAGATCCTCAGCCAGATGACGCACTTCCAGCAGCCGTAGTGGGAGTCCCTTCGACGCCGAGCACTTTAATTAACCTAGGGCTGCAGTATCATAGCGCATGTGTGTAGCAGAACCCACTTAACAAACTTTCAAGCAAAAACTTTGTTTCTAGGACGTAAGAATAAAATTATTTCATAAATAAATGTACTTATTTCATATTTTACACCGCAAAACCGGTATTACAAAGGGTATAGATTAGACTTCTGTATAGATGTATTCATTTGTAGCATGACAGTTATGTACAGTAGTGTGGGTATGACTACTTAAAATACTACTGTACAGTATTCTATAGGCCAGAAGATTATGGCTTAACATTTTCAGGGTACTCACTTCGAGTGAGTAAAGTATATACGAACACATAGTTGCACTTACATTTTTTGTAACAAAGTTTATGTGTTGTTGCATCTGTTTTTGATTGTCCCTTGTATGTTTGACGTGGTTTTTAGTGCCAGAGACACAGTGTAAGAAGTACCGGTTAGAAGTATAAAATGTACCACTCATTAAATTTCACACACTGTACAGTAAGTCAACTGCATACCAAAGCACTGTACAGTGCTGACTACTCCACACCAATTTTTCTGTACAACTATGGAATACAACCCCACTCACTCATACCCAAATATGTGCCCACTTCTAGAATAGGTGATTCATTTGCCGTTTCGGATGCATTCATGCAGAAGTCTAGTATACATGGGTACGAGTATAACACTAAATAATTGGAAAACAAGCTTGTTTTGATTATTCAGTTTATTTGAAACAAACAAACAAACCGTTTTTGATGCACTGCAAGTTCCCTAATCCCTTTTGCGTAGCTCCTTGGTTATATGCACGGATGGTTATATCCGCAGAATAATGGTCGTTAAAGTTACAACCTGCTTGTCAAACCATGGCATACGGGTACTTCACTCCTAGTTAGGGTATAAGGGGACACAAAAAACACATTATCCCACATTACAATTACTATTACTTTTAATAGTTTAGTGCCTACCTCTCGGTTGATGGTGGGTGAGATTGCAATTGTTTCCCGACACACAATTTAAAGCGGACCGTTTTCCATTTAAAGAGCGATGTAATCCTAAACGCCAGGGCAAATTTTGTCATTCGCGCTCGAGACTTTAAAGCGTCGAGAACTAGCAATGCGCGTTGACTTTTCGCAGAGTTTTCCGTTCTTACTCTTAGTTTTCGGCCTCGTATGCATTTATCCCTCTAGTGCCAAGAAAAGTCCCTGGAAACTAAGGGAAGCGATTGGTGGTCGTTTGGCCCCAAAACGCTTTAACGGCGTCTGGTCTTCAGGTAATGAATAATACCTCACATATAGTACACTTGACGCCACTTAAATATGAAAATTAATTTGTTCCTCTGAGTTCCGCGGGCTGTATCGGGCAGCTGTACCTAAGATCTTTGTGAATAAATGAAACATACAACTGCCAAATGGAAACTACTACTTGTGTGGAAAAAATACTCTTGATTCGTTAAACCTAGGATGAATTATATTCTTATGATTGATTTGTTGGGTGTCACAAAGAACGTTAGCCTAGCTGTGCTTGTACGCTTGCTGCGGAACATAATTTACTTAGATAAGATGTTGGCAATGTGATATAAATCCACCCTACAGATAGTACCGTTTTTGTCTAAATTCAGCGGTATCTTTGTGATGCCTCCACAATTTTGATTATAGTGACTTGTTTTACTTCATAGAAGGTTGTTTTAAATTTTAAAAGGTCTCGATCAAAAGGGAATCGAAATGTGCACGTCATCCGAAGTTGACGGTGAAAAGGGAATGTGTGAAATTACACAAACAAAATTTGTAGAACCAAAAAATCGGACGTAGACTCTTTTTTTCTTTTTGTGGTCTGCTCCCAAGCTGAAAATCGGTGCCCATCGCTGTTTTAAAACTATGTTATAGACCAAGAGAGCTATTGATTAAAAACCAAAAAACCAATCAGACTTCATATTAGAAAACCGTTTGTAATTGTCCATTTATAATATAAAAAATATTAAGAAACTTCTTTATTAAGTTCTTCAATTTGTAGTTCGGTTGAAGTTATTTAAGTACAGAAATCGGGTAGACAGTTTAAAATTATTGGACGATTTTCATTGCACTTAACGAAAAATTACGAGGTGTTGGCAATCACTTCAATCTTCACTTTAATTTTAATAGCAGAGCAAAAGTTAGACAAATATCAATAATTAAATAACTTTGAGAGTTTGACCTTCAAACCACAACTTGAGTTGGAAAGTGTACGAGTGTAATAATCCTGTTAAAATGACCTTTTGTGTTATTTTGTTAAAATATTTTGTTTCTTTTAACAGACATTTACTGCAAATTTTAATAGCTTTTTGTTATATTTTTTTTATTTTATTCAAACAAGGAAACAAAAACTAACAGAACAAGATACTTTGTCGAGAAGTTTTACAACTTATCGTTTACCGAATTCAGGCAGATGTATTTCTTTAATTTTTGAAGAGCAGAAATAGCGTGCAAACATGAAGTAGTCAATTATTGAATTTAGAAGTTGATATAATCCGAAGAACAATCGATTTACAATCTCGGAAGAATTGCTCGCATCTGGCAAGACCGGAGCTAAGCCGCCCGAGTGGCTTGGAGCCGTCGACCTCTTCAGCTCTCGCATCTTTACGATTCCGAATTCGATTCCGATCCCCAGTCCCCCATCCCGGAGCGCGGATCGCCGGTTTCTCAGCCTCTCCAGGGTCTTTATCTCCTCCACTCGAGAGTGACGCTGCTGTTCTGCTGTTAATGCCGCAGTCGGCGTCTCCGTCGCCGTTGCCGTCGGCGTTGCCGGCCCTGCTCACTAATTGCTGTGTGATTGCAATTGATTTCTCATTCCGCGACTCTGAATTAGTTGCCCTGTGTCCGAGCCGCGGTGAGCAGTGGGCTGTGAGTGCTTCGCGTCGCGTTCCGAGCAAATTCGCGGTGTGACAAGTGGAAAATTCGTTCCTGCTGCCTTTCGACATGCATGACAAATTGCTTGCCCCGGGGCTGCCCCTGCTGGTTGCCACTCTGTGTCTGTGCCTCTGCCTGCCTGCTGCAGGGGCGGCGGTAATCGGCGCTGGAAGGGAGGAAAGCGATGACAAGTCGGCATGGAACCTTACGGAGGCCCTTTCCGGAACAGCGGGGCTCCGTAGTTTCAATGGCACCTGGATAACAGGTTGGTGTCGCTGAAGGTGGTTCGACGACCCAGTAACTCATTCATTCCGAATTCCGAATTATTGTGCGCTTTATCACAGAGACCCCATGAGAGCTACATAAAATACAACTTTTCGTTATGTATGCCTCAATTCATGCACTACTTTCCACAAAACCGGGAAATATCTTACATCTACTGTCTGTTGATTGCCAAAACAATCCTCTCCTATACTTCGAAGGGCTATACTAAATACCAAATTTTCATAGGCAAAGATTTCTCTTTTGCTTAAGGGAAAAGGATTTTAAAAATGAATATCCATGACATTGTATGCCAACATATAGGTATCAATAGTAGCTACGCGAACCGAGAGAGTCAGAAACTGTGGAAATCTAACTTCTGAAATCTAATCTGCCTTAAATTACGATCATCGGCATGTCGCTCGATAACGCGACTATATAGTCCATCTTATCATAGTCTTGTGATTTAACTGCTTGGATCGTCTAACTAGTGGGTACATGTACTAAAGCATTTTAAAAACCTTTGTGGGACATCCCCAAATGAGCAAACGAAATCAAAAACATTATTCGAACCTATTAAAATCATCTACTAATACATATATTATTCGGGAATTCGGAAAATCTCTAGAAACTGGGAAAGAATATAAGAATATTAAGTCCTCCAAGTAGAGCTCGAGATTACGCTTATCTGTCGTATTCGCACATGTAAAGTATCTTTACGAATCGTGTCAAAATACATGTAAATATACAGATAGATTGTAAAAGATGCTTCCTTGTAGTGCTTACAACTTCGTTTTAGGATTTTTTTTAGTGGGTAAAATAAGCTAAATATGCAACATTCTACTCATGAGTGCATTGTCGTTGGAGGTAGTTGAACCGGGTACTTGGGCCCCAAATTTTTGAGGTGTCGAAGCACTCTTATAATTTTAAAGAACCAAATACCATTGTCTTGTCAATCATAATCTGCACTGTGCAACTTACAACATATTTGCTAAACAGAAGAATTCAAGGCTGAATTGGAATTGACTAGCTCGTGAATGGTAGAAATACTCATGTGTGCTTCACTGATTCCTTATAGATGACGAGTTCTACTTTACTGCAAGTGACAGGTCCATCCACAAATATAATGCGGCCGCTAAAACGGATCAAATATTCTTGGAAAGCACTTTTTTGGTACGCACTTGGGCCTCCTTACGAATGCCGGTTGTAAATACCTTACCTTCCTTTTAGAGCAACTATGTGGGCGCCACATTCACGCTGTCGCAGGACAACACCAAGATTCTGATCCGGCACAATCTTACCGAGAAATTCCGGCACTCGTACATAGCGCAGTACGATGTGTACGACATTGAATCGAAAACCACGGTGCAGATACACAAGGGCGAGAAGTTGCAGTACTGCGGATGGTCGCCCCTCACAGATCGCTTGGCCTACGTGTACCTGAACAATGTGTACATCCACTTTAGCGGCAATGTCGAGATCCAAATTACGGACGACGGCGTTGACGGGGTGGTCTACAACGGAGTGCCCGACTGGGTGTACGAGGAGGAGGTGCTAAGCAGCGGAAGTGCCATTTGGTGGTCCGGCGACGGCACTAAGCTGGCGGTGGGCTTCTTCAACGACACCGACGTGCAGACGTTCAACTACTTCATTTACGGCGATGGCAACACCGACTTCTACCAGTACCCGCACGAGGAGCACTTGAAGTACCCCAAGTCGGGCACCAAGAACCCGCTAGTGACCCTGCGGGTGTACGATATCACCGACAACGATCCCACCATGCTGCGCATTGCGGCGCCCGAGGACATCGTCGGCAGCGATCACATTCTGCAAAACGTGGTCTGGTCCAACGCGACCCACCTGCTGATCACCTGGATGAATCGTCGCCAGAACCTCTCCTCCATCCAGAGCTGCAGCTACCAGGGCCAGTGCGCGGAGGTTAAGCGGCTGGAGGAGCCGCTCGGCTGGGTGGACATCAGCACGCCAAAATGCCTCGCCTCCGGTAAGAGCTGCATCTTCAGCTACTTCATCGACAACTGGAAGCAGGTGTGGAACCTCGACCTCAACACTGGGGCCAATATCTGGGCTTCGCGGGGCAACTTCACGGTTCTGACCATTTACGGATACGACGAGGCCAACGACAAGCTGTAAGTATTAATTATTGCATGTGCTTCTATAATTCTAAAGCACTTCTCTTGAAGCTACTACCAAGCCACACAACCCGGAGATCCTTCAGTATACCATGTGTATAGCAACGACAAGTGCCTCAGTTGTGACCTAGTCGATGTGGACAATCAATCCTGTCTCTCGGCCAGCGCCACTTTTAGCAAAGCCTTTTCGTACTACTCCTTGAGCTGCAACGGGCCTAATCCCACCTACACGAGGATCTTTGAGGCCTCAACCAATACGCTGGTGGCGGACTGGGAGCCAAACTCCGAGTATCGGAGCTACTGGGCGCAGAAACTCCGTCCCAGCTATCGATTCCTCAATGTCACCCTGGCAGACGGCAGTATTGGATTCGCCAAGCTGGCCCTGCCGCCCGGATTCGATGAGAACGAAAAGTACCCATTAATCGTGGTCGTCTACCAGGGGCCGAACTCGGTGCGAGTTACGAACGGATTTACCGTGGGCTATGAGGCATTCGTCACCACCTCGAGGAACACTATCTACGCGTCTATTGACGGTCGGGGTACTGGAAACAAGGGCAAGGATCTCCTCTTCTCGGTCAACAATGATCTGGGCACTCACGAGGTGGAGGATCAGTTGTTTGTCACCCAATGGATGCAGAAGAATCTGTCCTATGTAGATGCCGACCGCTGCGGTATATGGGGCTGGAGCTACGGCGGCTATATGACAGCCAAAACCATCGAGAAGGACAACGCCAACATCTTCCAATGTGGAGTCTCTGTAGCGCCTGTCACCTCTTGGCTGTATTACGGTTAGTAATCTATCCATAGGACTTATTTAAAGCGCTTTGGTTAGAAAAGTTGTAAAGACTATCTCTGCTTGCAGATACGATTTACACCGAACGCTACATGGGTCTACCCACCGAAGAGGATAACCAAAAAAAATACAACGAGAGCAGCGTGTTTCTAAACCTTGACAACTTCAGGACCCATAATTTCCTGCTGATTCACGGATCTGGCGACGATAATGTCCACTACCAGAACTCCTTGTTGTTCGCCAAACTGCTTCAAAAGGCAGATATACCATTCGAGGAGCAGGTAAGATCTCTGTGGTGTTTTGCGTTGCCAAATGGATAAATTTTGTGGTGAAATTGTAGACCTACACGGATGAGAACCATGGAATCGGTAACGCCCTGCCCCACCTGTATAACACCATCGACAACTTCTGGATGGGCTGCCTGGACCCATAATAAAGAACCTTGCGATCTAGTCAAGTATTAATATTCGTCAGCGATTGTGCATTTTTTACCCAGAGGTAATACACTTTTGATGTATTTTTTTGTAATAAAGGCGAAACAATAACAAAGCGCAGCCTTTGTAGTTGCGCGGCTCAAAGGCTTACGCCGTGTTATTCATGCATTCATAAGCGTCGGGTAAGTATACCTTCCAAATCGGTCTCTGTTTACGGTAAACAAGAACGGCGACTAATTGCGAGGCATTAAAGCCAGCCAGGCAAAATGTTCGGGACAAATTGGTAGCAAATTCTGGTGCGATGGGCGCAGATAGAGCGGAAGGGATAATCTCCATGCCATCATGGCTGCCGCCGTTGTTTTTGTCTGTGGTGTTTTTGCGTCTCGGATTAAGAGCACAACTAATTGCGGATTGTGGCGGTTGTATAATGGCAGGAGCCACACACATCCTACACCCTCGAAGGCCCTGCAAGATGCTGTGGCAATGCGAAAATTTTAAAGCTGCGTCGATATTCCCAGCCGCCAGGCATGAAATTTAATTGGACGGCGTCGTGGCACTTGCATAATCTCTTAATTCGCTACTTTAAACATGGAACACGTTGCTAATTAATTAATTACCCCGAAAGGGCGCAGCAGCCATTGGAAACAGCAATAGTTGTCGTTGTTTTTAATAAAAAATACTTAAGTTTTAAGAGCCTACAGGAAGCCTTTGCCGAACCCAGATATTCTAGATAATTTAAAGATGTTCTTCATGTTGTCTGTTGTCCGACAGCTGGGCATTTTTTCAATAGTGTAGAGCACTTTCCAGGGCGTAGGTTTTGAAAAACTAGAAGTAAAAACATAATACGGACAAACATTAGTTTCTCTCAAATGGGTAGTCTTACCTGGCAGGTTGCTTTCCATCCTTCGGCAGTTTCTGTTTTTCATAACGCAAAGATTGCGGGCGTCGGTGTAACAGTCTCCATCGAAGCCGCAGACTGGGCGAAAGTTCATCGAGCACAGGGTTTCACAGCCGACGGCCCAGCGAATGCAGAAACAGCAAAAAACTATAGCCACTATATTGCACAACATGCTTCGAAGAAAGAAAACTTGGAGCCACAGAAAATGTGCAGTAGCGGCGAATGTAAATCGGGGGATTATATTAGTCAAGCCAATTTTAACGCCTATTGATTGTAATTGTCACCCTCCGCTCTGAGCGGCACACAGGCTACGATAAAATTTAAAATTATTTTGCCGCAGCTTTACGAGTATATCTGTTTCATGGCTTTCCTAAGTTAATTCTAGTGAAGTTAAGTGAAACCCAGAGGGACATTTTATTTCCACAATTGTCACAAGCAAAGTTTTTGTTGACAAGCTCGGGCTCGGTGGGGATTTAAGTTTGGCGTTGTTACCTTACAGTTCAATATCCTTGATTAATTCCCCAAAGACCCGAAGCAGAAACTTTTTTGGAGACTCTTGGCAGCAGCAAAAATGCCCCATCAATCTTGACGCATTTGCTGCTACACTATCCCCCCGCCACGCCCTTTTCCGGCTCGACTTACACAAGGTTCAAAAGGTTCAAAACTGCTCGGTCGGCCTGCGAACGAGTTCTGCGAATTTTATATTAATAAAATTAGGTGTCGGTAAATAAATGTAAACAGCTTATAGGATCGAGGATGGGAGGGAGGGAGTAATTCCTGAGCGCCAGTCAATAAAAGATTTTTTTCCCAAAATCTATTTCTATTCATATTTCCCAGTAAGTCAACCGCTTTGATGTTTGAGCTTCGCTGCAGATGAAACAGGTTAAGCGTGCTCCACGTGGAACCCTGTGGTTGCTGATGTTATGGGAAATCCATGTATGCTTTCGGCTGTTTTTAGGCAATTTTTTTTAAAAAGAGGGTTGTCTGCCATGTTGAAGTGCTCAAATTTGGGCGCGGAGCAGCTCGGAATAGAAATGGGATGTTAAGCACTTATCATTGTAGCAATTTTTCTGACAACATGGCGTATGCGTAACATGCGCTATTGAGCAGAGGGGCACGCGTTCCTAGACGCCAAGCAATAACTTAATTTCGTATACATTTGTTGCAAAGAGCAAATTTTCATTTTGAATAATCCAATTTGTAAATTGTGTTATCCTTTTTTTATTTGGGCAAAAAAAAACAACATAAAATGTATTGTTGTAATTTTCAGTAAAGTTAAATTTATTTGTGTTTTGCAAACACCCTAAGTGCAACTTCCATTGCTAAAAATAAAACACAAAATAAATTATTTTCATGTTACATAGAGCTGAAGTCCCCCCTTAAATCTCTCTGGACACATTCGTCTCTCGGAGGCTTTTTTTCGGACCTAGGACACCATTTTATATTCCCCCAACGTGTCAGCGTATTCTGCTTTTTGTTGATTAATTCGTGTATTTGTTTGGGACATTTGCCGCCTGGCATAAAACAGAAAGCAATGTTTATCATAAATTATGTTAACGTTGGACCAGGGCTTGCGGTTAAAGCCCATTACTTTAATATGCGTTTTTGTCTGTGTCAAGTACAGACAAATAATTGAGCCACTGCTTCGTGAAAGCCATAGCTTGTGCGAAGTGTGTTTTTGTCCGCAAATATTCACTTACTCTTAATATAAATTCTCCTTTTGCACTGCCTACGTCTGACCAAAACGGAAATACTTTTTGCGAAGGGTGAAAAACACTTTTTCTAAAACACATGTAACACCAAAGAAATGAAACATGAAAGTGCGGGCATGCAACGCTTTAGATGCCACTTTCCATGCCTTTCCGCCGCAAGCAGCCGTAGCAAAAAGGGTGTGCTCTAAAGGAGTCGAAACCCATATACCCTTGCATATGCATACCTTTAAGTGCATATTATATGCTCTTGTTCGCTGAAGCTCATTTTCCTGAAAGTGGCAACAATATGTTGAGTGTACTAGACCAACGGAGACGTCTCCGTTGGACTGCACTTGTCAGCAAAAATTTAAATACCCTCTGCAAGGGTGCAAAAATGTTGACTTGTTTACCCAAAAAAAGACCCTCAAAATACTTTTGGGCAGCAAGACGTGGCAAAAAATCTTTGTGTTTACGTGGGCGGATGGGGGCAAAATGCAAAATAGCCGTGCTTCTTGTGAACTAGGGGACCATGGCCGATTGTGGCACAGTCAGCTCAGACAAATTCTTTGAAGTACTTTTTCTGGATACCTTACAAATTTGAAGGCATTGCTCCCATTCAGAGTAATTAAAATTTCAAGAGATTATAGTAAGTTACTCGCTGTAACGTGGCGAGGTTTTCCCAGAATTTGGCAAGCTATTCCTTTAACTTGCACCGATCGGAGTTTTCACAATCGCTTTTGGGAGTTGACAATTATGGTGGATTTAGGGAATGTTCGCATTTATTTGCATTCTAGATTAAAGACCCATCCAAATCGAATAAGTTTGAATGGGCCAATTTTAAAACAAGAATTTGTTGGATACAAAACAATAGTCGGTCGGCGTTAAATTCGTAGAGTGTCCCAGTGGCGACTTGATACTCGTTACTTCCAGAGTTTATTTGTTATTGTGGCTGCTGTCGAGGAGCAATTTGCAGCATTTGCGGTCTGATGTCGGAGGTGTTCTACAAGCCGGGCACGTCTCGTTGCCTCTGAGTAGGGACAGCACCGCCAACAGAAGCCCAACCAGGAGCAGATAAAGGGACCGGGCTTGAAGCCCCCAAACTGTCAAGAGTCACCACAGACTTTTAAAATGGGCGGCGCTTGCTAAAATATTGCTTGCGAATAAGCATCTTAAGCTTAAACGCTAAAAGTTGGGTCGAACTATGCCGCAAGTTTGGCTCCCGGAACACGGGGTAGTTAGGGACATGATTGCACTGTTCATCAGCGGGGTTATTGCAGGAACAGCCGGTGGGATAAGCATCAATGGCTTCTGCTTTCTGGGAGACTTCCGCTTAGTCCTTTTCCGCTGCCAGTGGCCACGCAGCAGCGCGACAATGCCTAGCTAGATGTCAACGCGCGAGGCAACAATAAATTTCTCAATTCCACTTACGTTGCATTTACACCCTTTTTTGAGGCGCCCACTTGCGGAACACAGCCGCGAACCGCTTTTTACTTGGCATGCACCAGGCAGCGCAGCGCAGCAAGTTTATTGAAATTTTATGCATTTCTGGCATTATACAAGGACACACGCTCTTATTGCGGATGAGGCTCATGCGGCTCTGCTGCCACCGAAAAAGTTTTATATTTTCGATACTGTTTGCAAGTTTCTCTGTCGCAGCTTGTCATCTGTCTTGGTTTTCGGTTTGGGCCCCCCTCGCCAACTTGATTTGGAAACTTTTATCCGACATTCTCGACATCGTTTCCAAAGCATTTCATCCCTGGTGCTGCTTTGCTCACGTCATCAGGGTGATGGTAGTCTGCCAAATATCATGTAATTGGTTGTCATTTACAGGGCGTGTATTAGCTTTATTTAGCACTTGTTAAGGCATTGAATATTTCATTGAGCACTACTTGAAAAAAACAAAAAAAATATTGCTTAAAATTATTGCGTTGTCTTTGCCGTACCTTTGGGTGCAGGCTATACCTAGGGACACAGTCCAGCTGTGGGCACAGATTTAGTCCAGCTGTGGGCACAGATTTTCAACTTGGGAGCCGGCCAAAAAGAAAAAAAGGGTCTCCGTCCGATTTTTTGGTTCTACATATTTTGTTTGTGTAATTTCAAACATTACCTTTTCACCGTCAACTTCGAATGACGTGCACATGTCGATTCCCTTTTGTTCAAAACATTCACAGCTTTTTGTTTTTGGGAGCACTGGGAGCCAAAAGAGCTTTGGAGTGCCCATCGCTGATCTAGTCTAAAGCATTTGCATGCCTTTAAAAACCACCATGTGCAAAACCCTAAACTAAGAACAAACAAGTAGAAACGCTGCAGTCGATATTACTCGACAACGGGAGACCATGTACCCACGTACTGCAAAACACTATGGTACTGCTTGTCAAAGAAGGGAACTGCTTGCCTAAGCAGTACATCGGACATTAGTACTGGAAAGGGCTGGCTAAAACTGTAATAGTCCCTATCTTTTTTATTTATTGTCCGATCTGAATGATATTTTGTAAATATGTATGTGTAAGGTGTTGAGCGGAATTGTGCCATACAAAATTATGACTCGAACATTTACTATATGGAAGATACCGTTTTTTTTGCAAAATTCGATTATAGTCGAGTGCCCATATAATAGCATTGGAAATTTGGGCGCAATTTGTGTTTGGAGGAGAAGTGCGCCGCATGTTTCTATAAAGAAGATTGTGGGCGCAACACATTTTTGTCATTTGCGCAGAAAGAGGTGGGCGTAACCGGCTGGTTTCTCAACACAGACAGATAATAACTCTACCAACGTGCTATCCAAATTGTGCTGAACTGGTATCACACAATTCTGAATATGCAATTAGTTTTTCTCTATTTATTATATTCACCAAAATCTAGGTGTTCATACGGACAGACGGACGGACAGGCGGACGAACAGTCGGGCATGGCTAGATCGACTCGGCTATTTATGCTGATCAAGAATATGTATACTTTATGGGGTCGGAAAAGCTTACTTCTCCCTGTTACATACATTCGTACGAATTCTATATGTTCTTGTTCTTTTTAAGTTTCGAGTATACTCGTAAAAAGGGTATTGGCAAAATATGAAAACACCATTATCTGCCAAAATGTCGGAGACGTCTCCTTCTATCTGTTACATAAATTCTCACAAAGTAAATTTACCATTTGTACATTAAGGTACATGGTATAATAACCGGTTGAGGTATTAGTCAATAATCGATATATATATACCCGGTTCTTGATCGGCAATAAAAGCACAGCCATGCCCATTTGTGCGTATGCACGGCTCGACTTCAATAAGTACAAATCATAGAAATAAATACGTAATTGCATACTCAGTTTCGTGTTACTACTAAATAAGTAGGCTGAGAGAAAAAGTTTTCGTTTTAGTGAATAGAATTCTGAACTGTCAGCTCAGTCCACACTCTGACTGATACGAGGCAGTAAGAAAAATTTCCTTGCCTGTAAATTTGCTACAAAAAATCGAATATGGGGTTAAATGCGGTAAGATATAAAAAACAAAAATTGTCTATGCTCTTTGTAATTCGTGTGAAATCGTGCAGCCACCGGAAATCAAGTTTCCCTTACACGACGTTCACTTTAACAAGACTTTGGGGATTGTGCGTAAAGCATGCTTTCTTGCTTTGCTAGCTCCAACCATCTTCTATGTCCTTCACAACGTGCCACGTAAGAGAAAGTACCAGCAATTTTACTCGCACTACGATCCTTTGGATGCCTTCGATCGCATGATGAACGGGGGCTATATGGAGTCTTGCCCCCCCGGGAGCGGAGGCAAAAAAGATGACAAGGATAAGAAGAAAAAGTAGTCCAGCCACAAGCAGTAGTGGCACATCCTGCCACACGTGTACTTTATTCGAGAAAACCAGGAAACCCACAAATACCGAACACTGGAAAGGAATTACCTACAAACACTATTCCAAATTCTAAGAAATTGATGTGAAACACTAACCCAAAATCTCAAATGTTTCGTATGTGCATTTTACATTTTCGATCAGTCTTTCGAAGAACCGATTGTTCGATTCTGCCTCACTCGAATGCAGTATAAAATCCAAGAACACCACACACAATTACCTAACATATGCAAATTAATTACACCGTTAATACTTTGGAGCATTGCAAACAGCTAAAAAGGCCTTGAATCGAGTACATTTCATTAAATGATTCGATTTGCCTTTAAAATTGTTTCAAAATTGTTTTAATTTCCAAGGGTAAGGGTGTAAAAGATTAAATGCATCTGAAAATTGGATACCGCTTCTAAGAAGAGGTGAATGTGAAGGCTGCCTTTCATAGCCACGAATCCTCTTGGCCTCTTAAAGACATTCGGGGCTGGCACACTTTAATGCGTATGTTTACATTTTGCCACAGCCACGGCAGTTTTTATTTAAATCCAGCGAGAAGGGAGTCAACTGCAGACAATTGGTCCTTTGATAAATTATTTGGTGGCCCGGCAAAATCAACATCAGCGGTGTGTGTGTGTGTGGGNGGGGGGGGGGGGGGGGGGGGAAGCATTAGGTTTTCCCCGGGAGCCCTAAACAAAGAAACTGTTAAAATCATAGATCAAGTCACACCACTGCACAGGGCGCATGTTATCTATTTCAATGTGTCTGCCTCCTGCCCAGGAGGAGATGGGTCTGGGGGCTGAATGAAAGCAAGTGCAGTGGCTTCAAGAACGGCATTAGAGCGAAAGGAAAAATTGCACGAAAGAGCAAAACCGCCGGGCTGGCTGGGCTTGAATAAAGCATGACGATGTTTCTTTGGCAAAGCGCCGCCATGTACGCAAAGCGTATGCCCGGCAGAGGAAAACCAACAAAAAATGGAAGAGCCAGGTAGGCTAAATGCCCATTCCCCAAAGCGAACTTTGTCGGCCGGACTTTCGAAAGTTTGGCCCGAGCAGGAGTCGCAGCAAATCGCTTGTATAATTGTCGATGCCTCAGGATATTTGGGCTTCCTTCTCCGATTCACCCACTCAGCCGTTCACCCCTGCAGTCCCTGCCAGCCCTCCTCCGATCCGCTGCCACTCTTCGGCACTTATCTGCTCTTTAGGGCCGTGTATGATTTGCACACGCAGGCTTGGGCGGGACCCAAGGTGGTGGGTAGGAGTATCTGGCTTTTTGGCCCGGCCGTCTTTTATGCCGCTCTGGGCTGCCATTATTCATTAGATGGCTGCCTGGTCGTGAAAGTGCTGTAACGTGCCAAACTTCGGTTTCGTTTGGCTTGACAGGCCCTGCCAGACAAGCAACCCTTGCATGCTCGGGATGCCTCTAATTACCGAGGAGATGGAAAGTTTCCGCCTAGTTTGGCAGCGAGGCTGTGATCTGTGCGTTTAGCTGCAACACTTTATCAAATCGAGAGCTGCCTCTGGGGTTCCAGGAGCTGTTGAGCTCAACTCCTAATCAAATGACTAAAGCAGATTACCGCATTACGGGTAAGGCAAATCTTGAATGCATCTTCGGGTATTTTCTGCCGGCCCTTGTGCTCCATTTTGTGGCTTAGAATTTCTGTATACCTCTGAAGTTCCGTGGGCTGAACCATTTATAATTCAATTATGTCGATGTTTTAATAACAGTTGCGAGAACAACGCCTCCCACAGTGGGACCGCTTTATAGTCAATAGCCGGCGGAAGTTTGTAATTATAGAAAACTGCCGTAGCAGTTACAGGTGGCCATCGAGGGATACCCACACCGGTCCCGCCATATCCCACGCCGCCCCAGGACACGTTTCGTGTCAATAACTTACAATTAGTTGATGGCAGTGGAAGGTCATTGAGGCCACAAACGGAGGCAGAGCAGGAGCCGTAGCCGGAGGGCGTGGCCTGTTTTCCTCCCAGGCCAAAACTAATAGATAATAATGACAACACCACAAGTGCCGATGGGGTTGCGGTTCACTGGCCTGTCCCACTCGCCAGTTAGTGGCTGGATGGATGACAGAGTTCAGTGCACTGTTTTTTCAGCGGCCAACATGCTATTCCTCTATCCGTTAATCAAGACATTCTAATGAATTAGTTTTCATGCCAACTTGCTCGGGTTTCCCAATTTAAGTCGACGGAATGGGCTGGCGAAGCAGCGCCCACATTGCGGGGGAACCACAAATTACTTTGGGGCTGGAAGGGACGTCGCCGAATACGTCCAACTAATAAGCTTAATTTAAAATTTGCCCATGTTTAAATTTTATTCAGGGCAATAAATGCCTGGCGACAGGTGATTACAAAGCGCACTTGATGTCTGGTGGTCAAAGGTGAATGGTCGGTCGGTGGCTGAAAAGTGCCAAAAGTCAACGTTCACCCTGTGTCCTGTCAAGCGGTTGACTGGTTATTTTATTGTTAAATGTAAATCCCGAATCCCTGGCAGACGTTTTATGGAGAACACGGGAAAACAAGCGACAAAATAAGTCCCTGTTTGGGATTAAATAGCTTGTTGCGGGTCATTTTAATAGATTCATAAACTACTCATGAATTTTAAGTGCAGATATCTAAAAAGTTTTAAGCCCTTTTATACGCGTGTGTCCTTCCTTGTTTGCATTCGGATAGTGGCCTGTACAACCTGTTTCGAGTAGAAACATGAATGTTCCCTTCATGTGGGAATGTAGGTACAGGATAAATCAACCAATGTTTCCACTACAAATAGCTTGTCCTCGGTCGTTATCAGATTGTCAGATTTTATAGTATTTTTACACACCATTTACAGCAAGTTTAAAGGGCTATAGTGGTGTATCTCAATAATTAATACCAGGTTCTCAGTAGTCGATAGATTTTCGAGGCATGGCTGCACAAAAAGTATGAAAATACAATGCTATATATTGTAGGCTTATCCCGTATTTAATGATAGAAAATATTTTTGGGATTTGTAGTCAGAAGTTGGCTATATAATCTGCCATTTTTGTTGATTGCAAACGGGTAGTTTAAATACAGAAGTTTAAATAGATAAACATTGCGGGTAAAAAGTGCGCGGCCTGTTTCTATGGAGAAGCTTTTGGACTCAACACATTTTGGTCATGTGCGCGGGTGGAAGTGTGCGTAACCGGCTGATTCTTGTAAAACAGATATTGGATCTACCAATATACTATCCAAATTTACTACATCAGGGATGGACCATTGTATCTGACTGATTTTGGCAACACGATATCGTATTCAAATTTGGAAAGTGAAAATTGTACCCGTCTGGCATACGGACAGACGGACATGGCTATATCGACTCGGCTGTTGATGGTGATCAAAACAGACGGACTTGGCTCTATAAAATTCTGATCAAGAATGTATATACTTTATGAGGTCGCAGACCATTCCTTCTCCTGCAACAGGAAAAATTCTTTGTACGAATTCAATTTACCCTGTTCTATTTTTCAAATTTGGGATAAAACTGTGTTAAACGTCAAACTTCAAGTGCGGTAGGTTGTCAATATCGAATTGATGGTTGGACTAAAGTAAAGTCAGAATTCTTGTTTAAGGTATACTAATGAGTCTTGAAATTTGGGTGGTTGCAAAAGGCCTTTGAAATTCGGCTTTCGCCAATTCCATTCTTCTGTGTGGTTTTCCCTTAGTGGCTACTGCATGAATTGTTGAATTAATTGCCTCTGATGAGTTACTGTTCCATCCTGTTTGGCTTCTACTGCTTGTTTAGCCAACCGCAATGTCGCTTTGTTTGACCATCACTGCTGGGGCAAAATCAATTAATTTTCAAGTGAATTGTGACTGGAAAGCGTGGGCGTCTTGTTGGGGTTCGAGTTTGTGACAATTGATTTGAATTCCCTTGCGATGTGACATGCTGTGACTCAAAATCAAATTTGCATGCAAAGCCAATGGCACTTTTTATCTTTATTTTACTCACTTCAGCTTGTTCTCGTCTTCAGTGTAACTTAAATTATTTACCAAAAGCTTACCGGCCACGTTTTAATGTCTTCGATTCCCAAGTGTTCGCCGATTCCATGTGCCGTCTACGACTTACGACTTTTCCAATTGAACTTGGCTTGGGGCAAAAAATCTCCTCCATAGTTTTCCCCTGCCATGCAAAGGGGGGAAAAAAGCTTAAGGAAAATGTACACCGAATACGGTATACTCTTTACCATAAATTAAAGATATAACAACGTTTGTAAATCTTTTTAACAGAAAATACTAGAATTCCCGATCTTGGTACTCGACGAATACATTTAAAAATTGTTGTGAGGTTATTATCTTTTTATAGCAGACATTACAGATAAGACTTTAAAGATAAGACTTTAGAAAAGTTTTCCTATTCGATTTTTATAAATTCACAGCTGTTACCAGTTTAAGGTTCTCTTGCGTTCTGGTTAGTTTTGCGGCTTTTTGTCTACAAACATTGGCCAATTCAACCGGATCCAAACTTCAAACACATGCACTTGGCGGCTTTGCTTAATATCCTTTGAGGGGGGTGACTTTGCAAGAATTCCGCAACCGGAGTTGCCATCGACCATCGATTTTTGTTTGTAAACTTTTATGCAAGCAAATCTTCTCGATGCTTCAAGCATTGTTCACTTTTCCGGCATCAAGTTCACGTTGCAACAGCCACTTCAGACCGCCATTGTTCAGCGCATAAAAATGACAACTGCGAAGCTAAACTGCGACTAAATTGAAAGTGCTGTCAATACATTTTCGTTATAAATAACAGGTCCCCGCTAGATCATGAGATAAATAAGAAATTAAGAATACTAAGACCCTGTTGCAATTTGCTATGTACGAGTATTTAGCTGTAGATTGAACTCATAGAGGTAAAAAACAATTTATAATAAAATAAATTAAATACAATATTATTAAAAATACCAGGAATTATCTCTGCTTTCCATAATATTGGGAAATAATTAAAAAAGCCCAACATTTATATTTCCAATTAGTTGGCTCGGCCAAACATGAGAATTTGACACTCAATTTGTTATAAGTATTATATACATTGAAGAATTAATTTAACAAAGAATCCATATGTACCATACTCACTCCATCTTCTAAACGCCCGGGTCTGTTCAAATGGTCGTGAACGATTCCGGCGACAATAATAACAAGTAGGAACGCTGTAGTCGAGATTTCTCGACAACGAGATACCATGTTCCTCTTTTTTTTATTGATTTCTTTGATTTTATTTATTTTTTGTTCAAAAAATTCACCAAATTTTCGTTTATGTGCGGCATGCCGTTGCCTAGAGAAGGGGTGGGTAAAACTTTAATTGGCCATATCTTCTATATTTATTGTCCGATCCGTACGTAATTTTGCACGTACGTGTTTGACGATCAGTGGACTTATTGGACTGAAAATTATG